>BKCP01010514.1:1411219-1438713 GCA_008636005.1 Striga asiatica
ATGTTCTGCACAACGTGCTCAAACTTAATCACAAAGAAGTGAATACGAGGATATTCTTGTGCCTACGTGGCCAGTTTGTACAGCTGGCACGGAGAAAGGTCGGTTCTCATATTGTGGAGAGATGCATGGAGATTTCTGAAAGTTGGTTATTGTCCATTGTTGAGGAAATATTGAGGAGCAATGAAGCACCCCAGGAATTAGCCGAAGATCATTTTGGAAATTACGTGATTCAAAAGGCCCTACGCATGACTAAGGTACACCCCCAGTTATCTGCAATTTCCCATCCTTCATTTGAAGCCTTTTTTTTTTTTTTGCAAGACTAATCGATTAATTTTTTTTCTTTTTTCCTTTTTTTCGACCTTTTCAGGAACGTGGCTTGATCAGTCTGTACAATTCATTGGTGCATACTCTGAAGCCACATTTTGCAGAACTTATCCAGACAAAGGGTGGTAAAAAAGTGCTTGCTGTTATCAAAGAGGGCAGCATCGATTGAGAATATGTCACAATTGTCTGTTTTACTGTGTTCACCTTCAAGTTGGGTCGTGAAAAAACTCGTTTAGTGCATGGTTACTAGAGCTGTATACTTTTGTTCTTCGGAAATCCATTTGTTAGTAAAATAACTTTGTTATGCTTGTAGAACTTGGTTAAGATTTCGTTTTGAGGTTGTGTATTCGTATTCCCTTTTGACTCTGTATATTGTGCTTAATATGTTTGAGCGATTGAAGTATGAAAGCAAAAAACTGTTTGTTTGCAGAGGGGCTATTTGCACATATGTTAATAATGCCATTACTGATGGGCTTTGTTTCTGATTGGAAGCTCTAAATCTGGCGTGGGACTAAATTTGTGCTTTGATTGTAATGTACTTTGGTAGGTAGGAGAATATCTTTCCCCTAACTTTATATGTTTAGGGTAATAAAATGTCCAGTTTAGTACCTGTTGATACAAAGTTGTTTTTTAACTAGTATAATACCAGTTATCTGTACAATGAGAGGCTCAAGTATAAACAATTAAATACTGTTCATCATTGAATTTTTTTTTTTTTTCCTTGTACTCAGTACTACTTTAAAATTTGTAATAAGTCATATGTTTCTTGTTATCATATTTATAACCCAATTAACTGAGATATATACAATGTAGGCCACAAATAATTATACTTTGACGCCATTTCTTTGAATATGTGCACTTATATTTTTATGAAATTTGTTGTGTCATCAAGCTTTCATAGCTCAGTTGGTTAGAGCACCCGTTTAGTAAGCGGGAGGTCTTGAGTTCGACTCTCAATGAAAGCATATGATTTTAAACTAATTTTACTTTTTTTGTGATGACTCCCCTTGTCAGCTACCTGCCCTGAGTACGATTCTCAATGAAAGCATTTTTTTTTTTAATTTTTTTTTTTTGTGATTACTCTTGTCAGCTACATTACGAAAGTATAAAACATTAATGAATCAGGATCAGTCACATTTCAAGCAATATTTTCTACTTTTCATTTTTCTTTCTTTCACAAAAAAATAAAAAGGAAGATTAAGAAAAAACACTAAATTCACTTGGATCTTGTCAACCCAAAATACTAAGAAATGATAATATACACAATACCAATAAATCCTGATCCTTATACAATCTAATCGCCTGGCTATAATAACAAACCATCCAAGTTTCATAAATAAAGCAGTCAAAGTCAATAACATTTACAAAACTGCGCTAATCTGCACGCTGTTAGACTCGAGGACAGCCTTAGTAGCCTCTTTAACTACTTGTCCACTTACATAGTGTTTTCTGCAAACTGGCATGTACACATCAGCCCCAGCAATAAGTTCTGTTTTACTCTCATCCGTCTTCCTCAAAGTAAAGAATGCTCGTTTATCACATACTTCACATTTGGCATTTAACTTGATAACAGAATCGGCAATGGGAATTAAGTCGAGTACCGAACCAAAGCTCCTCCTGCCAGTGAGGAAGCAAGAGAGTAAATTAATATAAAGAATAAACCTGGTCAAAAAAATTATGACAGACTAAGACAAGTTCGAGTAAATTTCAAAAGGATATTATAAGGTCGTCGTATAAGATAAGCGAGCTTGTGAGATGTTAAATACAAAGCTTATAACATTTTGGTAACCGAATACTTGCAATTAAAGTTCAAAACAGCATATGAGCTCCTAGCATGTATTTAAGAATTTAACAGCCTTTTCTGAAGGGCATATAAGCTATTAAACTTTTTCTGTTTACACGAGTTTATAAGATCACAATCAAACACCATCTAATCCAAGTGAAACAATATCAAGCAAGAACTTAAAAAAACAAAGAAAAACGAAAGTGAAATGGTACCTCAAATAATCACCATCCAAACCAGCAACTATTACAGTCTTGCCATCATGATCAGCGGCTTTGCTGCAGAAATCATATAAATCCCCAAAAAACTGAGCTTCATCAATACCAATCACTTGTAGCTGTCATCAAGAGCCACAAGAAAATATAAGCACGATTATCACTAAGCAAAACGAGATAGGACGTACACGATACACCTACATGAGCATAACTATAGGGTGGAAAACAAATGAATTACAGTCGAGTTAAACACCTTAGCATACTCTTCAGCACCCAGCTTTTCTCGGAATGACGACAAATCTGCTAATGGTAGGCAAGGTAACTTTTCCCCATCGTGTGTTACGATAGAGTCCAACCCATACCTAGCATCCTTGTTTGATTTTATTATTGCCACACTTCTGCAAAATCATAAGCCATTAACGTTCGATTTAAACATTATAAAAACAAAGAAAAAGAGTTGTCAACTTCCTGAGACCAAAAAGAAAATGGGAGAAAAATGTCCCTTCAAGCCGAATCGGACAAGCCCACACTCTCAAGTCTTAAAATGAAAACCGGCAAATAGCTCATAAAAACATTCATAAGCTAATTATTCATATTCTAATCCAAGCTAGCGATCCTTCAATATTCAACAAAACGGAGGCATTTGGCTGGCCTAGATATTATCTAGCATGTGCCATTATAAGAAACACTTCACTTCAGCAGTTCAACTTCATACCTGCTTGCACATAGACCTTCATAGACATGTGCAAACTGTAGACCAATAAACATGGAAAAACCACAGGGCCCAGACAACAATTTTACTACCAATTGATGCTGAAGTCCGGAGCATCATCAGTATCTTTCAATGCAATGGTCAAGTCCATAATCCACTCATGTATTAGCCCAGTTTGTTCATGAGCGTTATGTCCCATAAAGAAGAAATGGGCCTTCATTTGTACCTCTATCATGCTATACCCGGGCTCCTTTTTAATCCCCGATCCCTTCATCACTCTCCTAATCTCAGCAACATTTTTCCACAAACCGAAAGCCGCATAGGCATTAGATAGGACAACATACTTTCCGGCATTATCCGGATCCAACTCGAAAAAGCTCCTTGCAGCAAGCTTTATCATGTCCACATTCCCATGTAATCTACACGCGCCAAGCAAGGCGCCCCATACAGCTGGGTGGTCCTTATAGGGAGACATCTGGACAAAATCGTAGGCCTCGTTTAATCTGCCAGCACGTCCCAAAATATCGACCATGACTGCGTAGTGCTTTCCCCTCGGCTTCACACCATAGTCTCTTGCCATTGACAAAAAATATTCACGCCCTTCATCCACAAGTCCCCCATGGCTGCATGCAGAGAGAACGGCAAGAAAAGTGATTTGGTTTGGCTTGAAGCCTTCGTTTATCATCTGCTGGAAAAATTCCAAAACCTCGGACACTCTTCCCTGCAGACCATACCCAGATATCAACGAAGTCCACGTTATGACATTCCTTTCTGATGATTTGTTGAACACTTTAAGTCCGTCGTGAGGGCTACTGCATTTGAAATACATATCCAAGAGAGCACTGATTACTACGATGTTCGTATTAATTTGACTCTTGATTAATAGGGCATGGGCTTGTTTACCCTGTTCCAGAAAGGCTAGAGATGAACAAGCTCTAAGTACAGATGCAAATGTATACTGATCTGGCATCAAACCACACTGTCTCATTCTTTGATAGAGAACCAAGCCTAACTGCTCCAGGCCCTTCTGCACATATCCTGCAATTAGCGCATTCCATGGGATTATGCTTTTAGTTACCAATGTGCCGAATAGAATGTGGGCTGAATCCAAATCCCCTGCTTTTGCATACAAGATCAAAAGCTTTATCTTCAGATACTTATCGGGAATAAATCCAACAACCACCATTTGCCAGTGAATTCTTCTGCCGGTTTTGTAATGCTTCCTTAAAATGCATTCTTGTAAGAGGAGAGAATAGGTCTCCTGAAGTACTTGCACACCAGTGCAGCACAATATTCCAACAGCTTCTTTAATTCTCCCCATGAAACAAAGATCCTTTAACGTTTGGTCCAGATGGCAGGATTTCTTTCTGGGGTCGCCCTGAAATCTGGGAAAGTCTCAATCGCGATAATGTAAAACTCATAACAGCATCCAACTGTTGAACCAAAGGACATTGAAATCCAACTTATGAATATCCCAAGAGCAAATTAAAGATAGCACGTCCATGTGCAAACTCTACTTTTAGCACTCTCAAGAACTAATATCAATCAAAACCAATATCTTTCTATACAAACAATTTACATTCTACATAAACATAAAATGCAATATACATTCTCAATATTTGACAGTAAAATCGGGATTTTGTACTTGGCTATCAAGGCATTTCATTAAAAAAGATGAATTAGCAACCCGTACTAACTAATGAGCAAAACAAAAGAAATGAAAAGGAAAAAATAAGAAAAGTACAATACAAAATTCCATCGTACCTGCCATTGCTGCTCTCAGCCTTCATTCTCTTCAGAAGAGTTGTGGTCTTCCCGGCGAACATGGGTCCCACAATGACGTGAATCTCACCAGAGGCCACGCCCTCTGTACACAATCCACGACTGTGAGTCGAATTAGGGGGTTTGCAGTGATTAGCAATAGAATTTATCACAGCTGCAGCAGATAGAAAATTAGGGTTCTTTAGGGGTTTAAGCTTTGTGGCGGCCGGTAGAATAATGAAGCGCTGGGAATGCAAGTAGTGGGAGAAAGGAACTGCGGCAGTTGTGGTGGAAAGAGATAAGCTGAGATTGAGAAGTGATTTCATTCTCGATAATTTTAACATTCTGTGTTTGGCTGTTTACAGATTAATAATCTTCTTGCACAGGGATACAAGGGTCGCTGGGTATTGTTAACATATTGAAGTCTGTGTAGGTTAGGTTTTGAGCTCTTCTATCGTTGCAGGGGTTTTGGGGTTTGGATTGGGGGGAATGTCGGTGCAGGGGAGTTCAAGCATAAGCCTATAACTGAAAATAAATCTATATTTATATTAAAAAGTTTCTATTTAATATAGATAATGTGGATTTCTTGTCCAAAAATTCTTATGGAAATTATTTTAAACATTATTTTTTTTTTTTTTTTTTTGTTTGTAATTTTTTCTACCACTATGGTAAGACTTTTATTTTTATTTTAAGTAATGCGATACGATAATTGATATAAGTTTATTAATTATTTTTTTTAATATTTTTAATTAATTTTTTTTGTCAAACTAATTTATTTATATATTTATTTTTAATGATGTGATATCAATAACTTGAGATCATACTTTCAAAAAATTATAATTATTTATTCATTTCGACCTAATCTATAATTTTATTTATATTTAAAAGTATGAATTAATGGATACAATTATAGATTAATCACTCCAAGAAAAATTATTTGTAAAATAAAAAAAATGAAATGTAAAATATTTTCTAAAACGCTCAGAACAAGAAATTTTCTAATCATGATTTTTTTCTATTTAAATTTATAAGTATTAGTGTCATTTCCTTTTGAAAAATTAAAACTTAATAATATTTTTATTTGATATTCATTTGTAATATATAATTAATTTTATTTTACGATGTTAAAATTGATTTAATTTTTATAAGTATCAATAAGTTTATTTATATATTGTATATACGAAATAAACTTAAATTTATTATTTAATTTTCCTATGAAAATGAATATTAGTCTCGAGTTGTTATACATAAAATATAAATGAATGTATAGTAAAATGTATTTAGTATAAAATATTTAAAATATTAATTGGTGCATTTATCTCTAATAGGATAAAAAATAAAAAATATGAAAATATTTTGAGGATCAAATATGTATGACATTAAAATGATAAACCAACGTATCCTTGGTCAAACTATCATGTAAAAATTAACACACAATTAATTTTTAGAGAATTCATCCTTATTATTATATATTTTTTTTTTTTTATTTTTTTTTTTTCNTTCTGCTTCTAAATAATCAATAATGTGACAAAGCCTCAAACATTTCAGTACCATAGACACGAAGGAGACAGAGATTAGTGAGCGTCGCCAAATAGCTGCCTCCAGCACGCACCCACCTGATCCAGAGCCACTAAGCTCTGTTGGAGACCTTTCGCTCTTTTCCTTCACTTCGCATATCTCCATCGTTAACAAATCATTTACTCTAGCGTGAAAACCGACGCCATGGCGACTTCCACCGCCGGATCAACCGCCGCCGACGCCCTCTCGAAACTAGACATCAATGATTTGGCCTCCGCAGCTCCCAATCTACACAAGAATCTCTCCCTCTTCTCTCCTCACCAGGTATACATTTTTCGAAATCGCTGGATTTATTGTGTTTGCGCTTGTATGGGTACTGTTTGATCGTGGTTCCAACGCTCTGTCAGGTGGAGCTGTCGAAGGTGTTGCTGGAGATGAATCAGAGCCATTTGTTCGAGCATTGGCCTGAGCCTGGGGTTGAGGATGATAGCAAGCGCGAGTTTTTTGAACAGGTGATTGCCCGAGCCTTTTTAATATTTTTGATCCATCCTTTTTTCGAGCAGGTGATAAACAGAGCCTTTGAAACAGAAGGTAGTGTGATTTCACATATATGCTTCTGTTTTGGAGAATATTGTGATGGGGTTATAGTTCAATTTCGTTTTCATATAAGTTTTTTTGTTAACTTTTGTGCCCCTCCTTGAAAATCAGATTCTTCACGTAAGCCTTTTTAGTTCTCAGAATCGTTTTTTTTCTTTTGGCTGATTTGCGAAGTATCGTGATTTTTCATGATATGTTAAGATTTTTCTGTTCTTTTGTTCTGGATCTAATCTACATTTTTATGGATATAATTTTGCAAAGTTAATTCAAGAAATGAAAAGCAGCTTTGTGCATTAATACTGCCAGTTGTCCGAGTTTGACTTGTAAATGAGTTATAGTGTTCTTAACTGTCATCTCCATGCATTTTGTTTATATTCTTTCTGCTAGAAAGCAAACATTTTTCTGCTTTTTAAAATTAGTAATTCTTCTGTGAGGGTGGTATGTGACTAGATTTTTCAAATTAGTAATTCTTTCTGCTAGAAAGCAAACATTTTTCTACATTTTTCTGATTTTTCACAAAAGCAAACATTTTATTTGTTTTTTTTTTTTTTCGATCTCTTCCTTTTGGTTCGAGTCTTTTTGTGTTTCTCTTGGGTTTCATCTCTAGCCTACCCCGACTTGCTTGGGACTAAAGGCTATGTTGTTGTTGTTGTTGTAATAATTGTTTCGGCTCATTCCTTATGTCATTTTCCTTCCAGGTTGATCGACTCAATTCAAGTTATCCTGGTGGCCTTGCATCATACATTAAAACTGCTAGGGAACTTTTGGCGGACTCTAAAGCTGGGAAGAATCCATACGACGGTTTTACTCCGTCCGTAAGTCAATCTTTGCATGGCTTGACCTTTTATATGAACAGTTAACAAGTGTAGAAAAACCCAAATTCTGTATCCAATGCATGATCCCCATCCGACATCTTATTCAAAAGCCAAATCTATGGATTCAAGTTCAGTTTGTAACTTTTGTAAAACTTTGATCTTGCTTGATGATATCTTTCTCCAAATGACATTTAGATTCACCAAAGAACTCTTAGGTATATTGTAGTCTGCCTCCACGAATCTATCAACTGTTCTAGAGGGGTCACTTGACACCTTCATATTCAGTTCTCCTTTATATTTTCATTTAAAGATTTTCCCAGGTCTTGCGTGTTTCCCGTAGAACCATTGACCGCTTTAATAAAATTATGTATTGATCGTGTGTGGAATAGGTTCCATCTGGCGAGATCTTAACCTTCGGTGATGATAATTTTATCAAATACGAAAATGCTGGGGTTCGTGAGGCAAGGAAGGCTGCATTTGTCCTTGTTGCTGGGGGGCTTGGAGAGCGTCTTGGCTATAACGGCATAAAGGTAACACTTCCACTAGTGATATAGAAAGTTAATCTCTCTACCCTGCTTTTGTGATTTTATGCTATGGTTAACCTGAAGTTAAGTGTACATCAATTTTTATTTGCTTTTCTGCAAGTCCTGCACAGATTTTCCAATCCTGTGCCTACTATATATCAATCTGCATTAGAATTAAAAAAGGAGTAAATTGCAATTTTAGTCATGTATGTTTCATTACCCTAACTTTTTTGTCCTCTTCGAATTGTGTTTTTTATTTTCGTCCCGTATGTTTGGAAAAATTTTAATTGGAACCTTTTTTTGCAAAACATAAAGAACCTTTTTGTTGCGAAAATGACCTTTTTGTAACCTTTTTGCAAACATACATGACGAAAATAAAAAACGCAATTCGAAGAGGACGAAAAAGTTAGGGTAGTGAAACATACATGACTAAAATTACAATTTACTCTTAAAAAAGTATTTCTATTCATAAGAAAAATTCAACTTCAGTTCTTTGACCATCTATTTTTTCCCTTGCAGGTGGCGCTTCCAGTAGAGTCTACTACTGGAACATGTTTCTTACAACACTACATTGAATCTATTCTTGCCTTACAAGAGACGAGCTGTAGGCTAGCTCCAGGTTCATTTATAAAGCTTTTAGCAAATGTCTCGAATTCATTATTTCTAGATTGTCATTTGCATGTTAAACAATTGTCAGCTTAGACATTTTATGTGCTTTTCCGTCATTTCCAAAAACTTAGGAGAAGGACCAACAGAGATTCCTTTGGCGATAATGACATCAGATGACACTCATTATCATACGGTACAGCTTTTGGAGTCAAATGCTTATTTTGGGATGAAAGCTTCTCAGATAAAATTGCTAAAGCAGGTAAATAACCGTTAGTGTCCCAGTTTGATGCCAGCAAGCAGTATTGAAGTGTATTATATTATTTCCTGTTTCTTTTACAGGAAAAAGTTGCTTGTTTAGATGATAATGATGCTAGGCTAGCAGTGGACCCAAAGAATAAGTACAGAATCCAGGTAGCTTTTTACTTTAGTTTCTTTTTCTGAAAAATAACATCTGGATGTATAATGGTAAAGATGAGAAAAATCATTCTTATTCTTGTAACACTATTCTTATTTGTTCCTGGTCTAAACTTTCTGTAGACAAAACCTCATGGCCATGGTGATGTTCATTCACTTCTTTATTCGAGTGGTCTCCTTAAAGAATGGTATGTTCCACACATGTATTTGATGTCCTTAATAATGAGTAGTGTTTGTTGGAACTTGGAACCTTTCCTCTCACACCAACTCACTAATCAGTTTTAACTTTTATAATAATTTTTCTTGTTCTTTCCATTCAGGTTGGCAGTTGGACGAAAGTGGGTTTTGTTTTTCCAAGATACTAATGGTCTTCTGTTCAAGGTTCAATTGAAACATGACTTCTGGCATTTCTTTGACTTTCTCATTGTGATTAATACCTTTTTGTTTGCCAATCCTTCTTATGTTTGAAATTACAGGCAATTCCGTCTGCATTGGGTGTGAGTGTCATCAAAGAGTATCATGTTAATTCTCTTGCAGTTCCTAGGAAAGCTAAGGAAGCTATTGGTGGGATTACCAGGCTCACTCATCAAGATGGTAGGTTATAATAAGATGTCTTGTGATAACAGATAATTAATGTTATACAACGTGACATTTGAAAACTGTGATAATCTGCTAATTTTCTTGTCTGTGTATACATAATTGATCACATTTTCTTTGGAGGATAGAGTCGAACTTTATTATTGTTTCTAGTACACATTGATTTCAGGATTGATTGTGAATATTCTAAAATTTTGGCATTTGTTTCCGTCATTGTAAAAAAGGAAAAAGGATGAAGAGGGACTTCGTGTCATTCTGAATGAAAAGTCAGGCTGTAAAACATCCGGCCAACTAAACAGTATGAAGTTAGTGTAACCACTTTTTTACATTCAAGTATAGCAGGAGCAGTTAATGTTAACAGAAAAATTCTTTCAAAAATATTACAAGCTTGTAGGATTGCGCACTTTGTATTTTGCTCACTACTGCTAACAGTATCTATACAAAGTTATTGAATCTAAACCTTTTTTCAGGGAGGTCAATGGTGATCAATGTGGAATACAATCAACTAGATCCATTGTTGAGGGCTACAGGGCATCCAGATGGTGATGTTAACTGTGAAACAGGCTATTCTCCTTACCCTGGAAACATAAACCAGGTTTGTTTCTGAGAGAAACCTTCTTTTCTTTTCTTTTTTTCGTTTTTCTGTTATATAAATGTTATACAAAAGGAAAATCCTTCTGGTTCATTTTATATTTAGTTTTAAGTTTGTTAACCTGGCTGCCACAGTAGCAATAAAGTTAATATTATACATAGTGTCATTATGTTTCTTTGTTTGGGTTGTTATGTGGCAGCCATTTATATTCTTCTAGTGAGGTTTGATGAGGTCATGGACGACCAATGCATGTAAGGTTTGATGAGGTCATGACCAGGAAACAAGTCTTAATACGACATATTATGTGTCCTGATATTCTCACTGTTGCCTGTGCTGTAATTTTGTATATACTTATATATGTGTTTTAGGGTTGACTGTCACACTTTTTATTCAGTTGATTTTTGAAATCGGCCCTTATTTGGAGGAACTTTCAAAAACTGGAGGTGCCATAAAGGAGTTTGTTAACCCCAAGTAAGATCTCTTTTTCTCAAATCGTCTTAATTTTGTTCCTAGATTGATAGAAAGATGATCAATGCTGACTTTCCTTATTTGGCTCCCAGTTGTTTGTATCCTAGGTTACTAGGCACTAATTATTTTCTCATTTGCTTCAGATACAAAGATTCTACCAAAACTGCCTTCAAATCATCTACTCGGCTTGAATGTATGATGCAAGACTACCCAAAAACTCTGCCACCTTCTGCTAGAGTTGGATTTACTGTAAGCATACATGCTTTCTTCTCTTCACTGTCTTAAAGTATAATGCTGTGTATTTCCTGTGTTAGTATCATCATGACAGTCATTGTTACCCTACAGGTGATGGATGCTTGGTTTGCTTATGCACCTGTGAAAAACAATCCTGAAGATGCAGCTAAGGTATGAGAACCAGTTTTTTACTAAGGTTATGCTTAATTATTTTGATTATTATATATGGAAATATTTATATTAGATAGAAAAAAAGAATTGTTGGTTTATTTTACGTATAAATCTTAGGGATATTTGAACATGCTAAACTAGATCCTTTTATTAGGGAATCATATAAATAGTGAATGTTAATTCTTCAGTCACTCTTTGCTTTCTTTCCACACTCTGAATTTTGTTTTCGAATAGTTGGAGAAGAATTTCATATTATTTTGGTTGGGCCATTGCAAGTTTATTTGTTGGAGTCCAATCACCTACTTTTATTGGCTAGTCTCACCGATGACTTCTTCTCTGTTTCATGCATGCATGTTCTTAAAGTTGAGTCTGAATTTCACCCGGTACTTGTATTGAAATTATTTTAGGTACCTAAAGGTAATCCATATCACAGTGCTACATCAGGAGAAATGGCCATCTATAGGGCAAACAGCCTTATTTTGCGAAAGGTATTTGACTTTGCTTGAAATCCGGATGAAGTTCATATGAAGCTTTGTGGTTGTGTTTAGTGTATTGTCTTTTAAAGCTCTACACCTACTAACAATTCTCACTGACTTATGCTCATACTCGATTTTCCACCAGCCACTTTAATACACCATTGTAGTTTTAAAAATTTTCTTATATTGTCTTCTGGACTTGGTAATTATGATTGTTTGAAGGACACTCTTGATTGGCATACTTCCCTAACCCTGTTGCTCCTAGTTGAAATTAAGGGGAAAACAAAAAAGATCAAGTACTGAAAGGTTAAGAGATAGGCTTAACATCAAATTTGATGCTGCAGTATGCAGTAAGACCACCCTACAAGTATTTCGACTTGATAGTTTATTACACTCAATTTATCTATAAATTTTGTAAACCATACCTCACTAGCCTTTGTATAGAGAAGCAAGAGAGAAAGTTTTGACATAACTTAGAACTAGTTACTTGTCTTAGCTGATCCAAAAAATGAAGTTTGTCACAGGCTGGTGTTAAGGTAGACGATCCAGCTCAACAAGTGTTCAACGGTCAGCAAGTGGACGTTTGGCCTCGTATTGTATGGAAACCCTATTGGGGTCTCACATTTTCAGATGTCAAAAGCAAAGTCACCGAAAATTGCTCGATCACAGGAAAATCAACCCTTGCACTAAAGGGCCAAAGCATCTACCTTGAAGACCTCGTGTTGGATGGCGCTCTTATCATTGATGCTGTAGATGGTGCAGAGGTATTTTTTAAGAGTATTATTAGGCCATGACCAGATATTAACCTTATGGAATTAATTACAAAAGGTATCCTTGAGTTAATAATAATAATAAAAATAATAATGATAATAAAAACCCTGCTGTTTGTTAAAATTTGAAACATTTGCTTGTATCCAAAAATTGCACGTTCGAAAGGTCCTAATCTTTATTTTTTCAAGTAAAATCAAAGATCACTGGGTGTTTGCAACAGTTTGAGGGGGTTGTTTTGTAATTTCGGAGAATAGTTGGAGCTTTTGGCAACTAGGTTAAAGTCAAATAATTTTGTAATATAGGTATAGTTATTTTCAGTTAGATCAGCAGCATATAAGCTGTCTCATAGAGAAAAAAAATAGATCTTTGCATGGTTATGTGGTTAGCTCACTATATATATGTCAACTGATTTTCGACAATATCTCTCGGCAGGTCAAAGTGGGTGGTTTCGTGCAAAATGCCGGATGGGTCATTGAGAATGTCGATTATAGAGATATCTCGGTGGCCGAAGAAGTTAGAATCAGGGGTTTCAAAATAAACAAACTCGAGCAGTTGGAAAAATCGTACAACGAGCCCGGAAAATACTCATTGAAACTTTGAGAGTCGATTAGAGAAATCGATGCCATGTCTGCAAATTTTCTTTTTCCACAGTATTTTGTGATTATGAAAAATAAAATTCTGTTAAGGGGACTTGTGAGATTTTATCATGAAAAAATAACAACCAAATTAACTAACTCCCAGCTCCAACTCCTACCTCCCTTGCAGCTGATCTTCATCTTTGCCATTTTCAACCCTTAGCTTCAACATGTTTCAAGGCAAAACAACATAGATTGCCTTTTCCTAGTAGCAACATACAAACTAAACATTGTTTTGAATTAACTCATCTGGATATTATGGGGGCCTTGTAAGGAAGATTCTCTAACCAATACACTTTACTTTCTTACTTTGGTTGATGAGTATAGTAAGGGTACTTGGGCTTTTCTTTTAAAGGATAAGAGATAAACAGATACAATGCTGCAATCTTTTGTTTCAATGGTGGAAACTCAATATGATTGCAAGGTTAAGAAAGTGAAGACAAATAATGTAAGAGAGTTTATTGAGAAGAGGCTGCAGGAGTTTTTTGACTAACATAATTGAATTGTGCAATCATAAAATAACATTTTGTATATTCAAGCAAGAAGAAAAAATTAACAAAGTATTAAAAGAATAAGAGAAAATAATAAATTAATTTCACTATAATAACTACCATTTAATTTTGTTATGAAATTTAGAAGGTGGATAAAATATAAAAAAGCTTGTTAAGAAATAAAAAAAAGTATTATTTAAGATCAATTTTATATTCAATATTTTATTATATATATACATATATTAAAAAGGTATATAAAAGTGGGCCTCGGTGTAAGAGGGGGCCTTGGCCCGGCCCGGCCCTAGGACCTGCCCTAATCACCGTTCTCGATCAAAACATGTATCTTCATTCACATTTAAATAATTTAAATCATTTTTTAGACACCTAAATCAATATACATCTTGGCAATTCGTGTGGATCATTTACATGCTTGTGTTTTTCGTGCAATCGAGAGATGCAAAAGGCAAAAGGCAAAAGGCAAAAGAGCAAGTTTAGCTTAACTACATGGCCAAGTAGCGCTTCCATCGTCTCCTCTCCTACTTTTGTTTACACGAGAAAGGATAGCCGAAAGGCTCTCTCTCTCTCACACACAAAATAAACTACAAAAATATACAAAATATATCATCTTCACTCATATACCCATTTTTGGATGTGAGAATCAATCTCTACGAGCCACGCTCTGTTTTCTCTCTCCCTCACTGAACATATACTAATGAAATTATATGTCAATATATAATCTGTACTAGAGCAAACCAAATTGACATGCACTAATGGAATAAACATAGCAATCCCAAAAAAGAAAGAAACGCAACTCAAATATTATTTTCCTGGAACATTGCTCTAGACAAAAGGTAAAATGCTCGTTAAAGCCTACAACCATCTCAACCATCTCATTTATCATTTCCCAGATTAGTTCAGTGGAATGTAGCTCTCGACAAAAGGTAAGATTTTCGGTACCAAAGCTTGAGGTGCACCAGCAATGTTCTCCAACTTGCCCGTTGCATAGTCAAAGACCATCAAATCACGATTAAGAGACTCCACAAAAATTATTTTATCACTCCCAACGAGGCTCCATGCACTCATAGCACGAGGGACGTCGAACGTGGACACCAGAGACCACGTCCATTTGATGTCATCCCACACCCAAACTTCCAAACTACGCAAAGGATCAGTGCGACAAGTGAACAAGTCAACAACAGCACCAAGCGAACCACGAAATTCCACCAGCGTCAAATTAGAATATGGCCTATTGAGTTTTTCGCTTTGAGGCACATGAATAGGACAGGAAGCAAACTTCTCCGTAGCACAGTTAAAAGACGTTATAAAACCAGGCTCTGAGGTACTTTTCCCGTAATAAGAACCGTTTACGTGAATGCCACCCCAACATGGACCAGCGCGAGGAGGAACGTTAACTGGTTTCCAGGAATTAGTTGCGAGCGAATACAGTTCAGCCATCATATTAGCGTCATTAACCCTAGGTATGACAAATCTTATCACTTTATAGTCCTCAGACGCCGAATCAAACCCAAAACCAAAATACATGCAGCTCGACTTGAAAATAAGTGCGTCTCTGAAAAACAAAAAATCAGCTAAATAGTTATTTAAACAGTCTTTGGTAGCCTAAAAGCAATGTTTAAAAGATGAATAAATCAGTCTTACTTTTGCAAAATATATATACATTAAATTACATAATATAATTAAAAAAATAAAAAGAAAATATCATAAAAATCATACCTAAACAAATTAAAAAATTGAGAAAAATTCATAAAAATTTGAGCTGAAACAATATGTCAATTTCAATAAAGAAAATTAATAATAAAAAAGGGGAAAAATCATAGAAACAAGCGTTTTCGGTAAAGTTATTATGTAGCGTAGGGTTCACATTAATTTGGTTTTACTTTTTGAAGTAATTGAGATCGATTCCAAAGAACAATTACTTTCCAAGGAACACTTAATTCTTCAGGGTATATTCAATTTATCGAATTTATGAGAAAAATAAATCTGAGTACTTCTTCAGGATATATTCAATTTATCGAATTTATGAGGAAAATAAATCTGAATAATTAAGATGCATTTTCAATAGTACCTTGGATCCAAAGTTGCGGGAGATGGAGGAAGGATCTTGAGTTCGTTGGTGGTGGGGTTCCATAGAGCCTCGCATCGACTTGTTTCTGTGTCTGTATCTTTATCATATGATCCATAGAAATCAAGCAACACCAAACCATTGCAAGCCCCAACGGGGTTATGAAAAAGCTTTGGATAATTGATATCTCTTTCGAGTTTATGAGTCGTATCCTCGATCGAAATAACCAAGCAATTTAACCTTCCCGGGGCTGTATACTGCGGCACGATAAACTTGCTCTTATCCTTTGAACACACGGGGAGAGGAGCGTTAGAGAAGGTTCTACACAAATTCAAGAGGGGTTTCAATTTTGACTTAGGATTCAGAGACATGATTGCCATTTCTGTGTATGGGGCGTGCTGAACTGTTCAGGAAGGAAATTAGTCGTGCACTAACTAAAATATAAAATAATATGTAAGTAACATAATTTTTTATTTACAAATATATAATTGCGCACAAATTTTAATAAATTTTATTCAATCAAAATTAATAAAAAATAGGTATTCATATAATAAAAATATGTTCACCATTAAATAAAAATATGTTACTTAATTACACGATTTGTTTTGACATGTCCTAATTTTGGATTTATTTTGACATGTCTTAATTTTGGATGACGTCATCTTTGTAACGCCTTTTTATGTGTTGAAATAAAAAATATTTTTATTTTATTTTGAAACTATATATATTTTGGTATTATATAAATACACGTAAATAATTAATAATGACTACAAATATCTCTATTTTCTATTGCAGTCATACAATAATAAAAATATTTTTTTGGATATTACAAAGATACATCAAATATTTTGAAAAATCAAATCACATGAAATAAACCCTCCTGCAAAATGGTCCTACAATATATTTCAAAAATTTTAATATTATATACATAAATAAAACTTATAATACTCTATGTTTAAAATTTAATCTCATTATCTAACTTATAATTTTAATATTATATGAATATGAATAACTTATAATGTTTTATTTATATATGTGCAAATGCACATGTTCTAATACTAGTATATAAAACTAGTACGGATCCCGTGCGATAGGTAAGAGATACTCATTAATATTTGTAAATTAAAAATATAGAATCAATGTGTAATACAATTTACCTGTATTAATTTATTAAAAATGCTGTATGGAATTTAAATTTTGTGAAATTACATAAAACATACCTATTTATAATTATTAAACAGCTCGTACTGTGCACGTAACTAATAATAAGTTACATTATATTCACTATAAAATAAGTGTCATTTTATAATTTCAATTTATAAATTCAATTTGACTACAATGTGATTCCATATATTTTTAATTTATAAATATTATTTAAGTAACATTTCTAATTTATAACCGAGTCCCATTTTGATAATAACANAAAAAAAAAAAAAAAAAAGAGTAAGAGTGAGGAGGGCCTTCAGCCGTCGGCCCCCTCCCATCTGTGCCCTCCTCCTAGATATTGATTATAATATGGCCTAGGGTGGGTCTAGGCCACACTCAAATAAAAAAAATTATGACTTAATATCCCTAAAAATTTATGAAATAGTTTAATATAAAGAAAAATAATTTACATTAAAAAACGATAAGGAACACAAAATAGGAAAGCAAGGAGATAATTGGAAAATAAAATCTTGTTCTCATTGATTTTGGTGATAGTAAAGTCCAACCCTTCTATTATTAGGTTTTACAGAAAAATTAAAAACTTATTGACACTTTTTAGCATTTTTTAGTTAATTAATTATTGTTTCTTAATTATCAGAAAGACTAATATTGTATATTTAATATGTGTGTGATTGACAACTTAAGTTGTACGACTCTTTAAAATCTGATATATTAGATAAAGCATATTATACATTATAATTTATTTTATATGTCAGATTATGAAGAAGTATTTCCAGAAAATGTTTCGACAAAAAAGTGCATGTGAAAATATATCAAAATGGGCTACTTTAAGTTTAAATATACTTGTGTTGAATTCTAATATTGTTGGGCTAAAAAAAAAAAATTAGAATCTGAAGTTCAATAATGTTATATATAGCGATATCTAAATATACATTAAAAACAATTAGGCCCCCTCTCATTTTTTGACCTAGGTCCGCCCCTGGCGGCTGGTTCTCGTCGCGAACGGCTCGCGGCNAGATTATCTGATACATACAAGCGCGCATTGTGTGTTGATCTTTTTTCTCGTTTACAGTTAAAGTTACATCTTTATCATTTTCTTTCAGGAGGGTTCATTGTGAGTTATGTTGGTTTTTTCAATCTGTTGAAGATCAGATGATCTCCTGTTGAACGAATAATAACTGTGAGAATTTCTCATCTGAGCAGGATAAAACCTACTCAGCCTCCGCGTTTCTGTTGTATTTTATTTCTTCAAGGTATGCTTTTTCTTTTGCGCATCTGCATTGCAGTGTTTAGTAACGATTCGATTTTATTGCTTTCCTGACTGTTATGATATCGATCAAGGTGTGTAATATACATGGGACAGAATTGTAATGTGTATTAGTTCAGTGATCTTGCTGCACTTGCTAGTGGATCAATTGTTTGCTCTTTACATTCAGTGGGTTGTGTTCTTTAATTGGTGCTAAATTGGTTGGAGTAAATTTTGTGACCTGCTAAATTGGCATTTTAATTGGTGCAGGGAATGGAAATGGAATCTGGGAAGCTGTTCATTGGTGGGATTTCTTGGGACACCAGTGAAGAGCGTCTGAGGGAGTATTTTCAGACCTTTGGTGAGATTGTTGAAGCTGTGATAATGAGGGACACTACAGGCAGGGCCCGTGGTTTTGGTTTCATTGTTTTTGCAAATGCTTCTGATGCTGAGAGAGTCGTCAGGGAAAAGCATGTCATAGATGGCAGAACTGTGAGTCATGAATTTTGTGTTTTTGTTCAGAAATTTCATATGGAATGTAGTCTTTTGCATTTTACTTGTCATATCCTGTCCTTATCATTTAGAATTATTTGACCCATTTGGGAAGGTGAAATTCTATTATAGTTAATTTGTGCATGATACATGCCCAAGCACTGTAATGGTTTTCTGCACACAAAATTGGGTTTATTTGCACAGCATTTGAATTGTTTTTTGAGCTCTTATCCTATTGCTCTTCATCTATAATAGTTTAGAGGTTTTAAGGGCTCTTGGATGATATCTGAATTTGAAGTCATTGCCTAATAGTTAAAGAAGGCTAAGAAATCAAGAAACAGGTTGTTTCAGGTAGTCTGCGCTAGCGGGTTCTGGTTTGTCTCCTCGGTAATAATACTTTTGGTTAAAGCTTCTGATATTGACATAGTTATTGAAGACCACTAGCCTAGCCTAAGTTGGGGGACTTGTTTTTTCTGCAAACATTTGTTATGTTGCCTTGTTGATATTACTGACTATTTTACTAATGCTTTTGCTGTGCATTGGTTTTTGAAATAGTTTGTTACTGCTGATACGGTTAATTATGTTTTTAGTTGATTATCACTCTCATAAATTATATAATATGTATTTTCTCTATGTCGACCATTTTGTATAGCCATAGCATCCTCTTGTTTTTCTAGGCCGTCAATATTGAATGCATTGGCAACAAGCTTGAAAATCTTTAAAGATGACTAAGCATCGTCAGTTTAGTCTAGTATCATGCCATTTCAATCGTTAATATCATGTCTATCGAGCTTGATTGTTGTGATTGCTTTCAGTAAAGGGTACTGTGTTCATTCATGTTGCATTTGGATGAAGGATTGAGATTAAGGATATTATATTCCATCTTAAACAAATCTGTTGTATCTTTGGTATAATATCCTTATCCAATGTATAGTAAATATTTTACCTCTTGCTTTTTTTTTAGCCATTTTTCACCTCACATCAGCCTTAAGCCCTTACATGTACTCATTTGAAAGCCATCCACCAAATCATTTCCTCTAATCAATCCCCCTTGTCCATCCAGATGGTATGTTAGGTCTTTCTACCAACGCCAAACATTTTTCTTTGTGTGCATGTTTGGAATAGTTTTGTCACAACACAAAAATATTGATTTTTTTAAAGTAATCAATGATGGCAGTTTAGTGTTCGTGAAGACGTATTTAAGATTGGCTGGCTAATTTATTTGGTTTTACTTTTTATGATCAAGTTTACATTTCTTCCAGAAACTTCTAACAGTATATTTATTCCTACCAACTCCTCCTCCATTAATCGTATCATCTTTTCTCAACATCCAATTTATTAAGAAATTTCACGCCTTTGATTATCCATGCATTACACGATAACCATGCATGCATTCAGTCAAAAAAGACTTCAGACAACTAAAAACCCCCACAAAATCATCAGGTGGAGGCAAAGAAGGCTGTTCCTAGGGATGATCATCAAAATTTCAACAGAGGCTCTGCCCGCACGAAGAAAATCTTTGTCGGGGGCTTGGCCTCCACTGTGACAGAGACCGACTTCAAACGGCACTTTGACCAATTCGGGGCAATTACTGATGTGGTGGTGATGTACGACCATAACACACAAAGGTCCAGAGGTTTCGGGTTCATCACTTACGACTCGGAGGAAGCTGTGGATAAGGTTCTGTTAAAAAACTTTCACGAACTTAATGGAAAATTGGTTGAGGTCAAGCCTGCCGTCCCCAAGGAGCTGTCTAATGGCCCCACTCGAAGCCTGTCGAGTGGAGGTGGCTTCAATGGCTATGGTGGACCTCTGAATAGGGTGAGCAGTTTCAATGGATATGGCTCTAACTCCCCCATGAGGATGGAAGGTCGATTTAGTCCTGTGACTGTGGACCGGAGAGGATATCCATCTTACAGTCCGTGCATTGGGCTGAATTTGGATTTGGGCTTTGGCCTGAACTATGGGCCTGACCAGGATTCTGCTTTGGGCTATGGACGCAGTGTTAACTCTTCTTACTACAGCGGGAATACAAATCGTTTCGGCAGTGGGCCCATCGGGCATGATGTGGCGGGCGTTACTAGAAATGGGCCGTTTGTGAATAACACGAATCGGAGTCTGTGGAGCAGTGATGGAGGTCTTAATTATGGTTCAAATAATGTGAATTCAAATGCCGGATTATTTGGCAGTTTTAGAAATATCAGGAAAATTGACAGTTTTGGTGGGAGGGCAAATGAGTTAGGTGGAAAAAATGGAGGCACGAAATCTTCATATGCTGTCGGGAAAAATATTCACAGTGACGGTTTCGGGAGTTTATATGGGAGCAAGTCATTTTACACGGATCACTGTTGGGATTCATCTCCTCACGAGCTCGAGGGCTGTTTTGGTGATGGACGTGGTGCAAATGGGGACATGACACCTAACAACTCGGTTGGTTTTGCTGGGGGTTACAATGTTAATGCTAGACCTAACGGAGGTGAGAATTTATAGTTCCTTCCTATCTAGTACTATCGATATCCTTCTCTAGTTTTCTTCGCTTGAAGTATGTTTTGGCTCAACCAACATTGTGTGAAAAGGGAAAATTATGTAGTTTTCATCTAACCTTTTAGGGTATATGAATCTATCCCAAGTAAAAAAAAAAAAGATCTCTTTAGGTTTTGTCTAACTAGGGTAAGAATGCTTATATCCATGAATTTTGATGAGTGTCTTTGCTATGCTAGGCCTTAATGGAGTATTTATAATGTTAATCTATTGATTTTTTTTTTCAGTAATAATTGCACCTAGTGTTAGATTTGCTCTCTTTAATTTAGTTGTATCTAAAGAAAAAGTCATTTGAAGGTGTGAGAGCCGAATCAAGAAGCTATTTTAGGCTTAATTGTGCATATAATTGATGACAATTGATAATTAATCTTATATGTTGTTTCTACATTTGGACCAGGAATTGCAGCTTAGGACATAAAAGCTTTATGGGATACGTAACGCATAGTAGGCGATATATGCAAGTGGAATCAAAATGGAGGACCATGATTAAGAAATTGATCTTTGGTGGAGATATTGAGCTTAGATGTACATTCCAGTGCCCGTTCGAGAGAAAGTCATTAGTTACGAAAAGATTTTTATGTGTGGAGGTTTGAAATCTTGCTTTTCTACGTAAGGTTTGATTTGAATTTGAGATGTGTGAATTGGGTTTGCAAGATATACTCAGAGAAAAGTATAGTATCATTCATCTTTTTGTTTTACCTGTTGAGGCATATGAGGGCCCTTTATTCTTTTTGTGTAGGATTTTTATTTGTTTCTTTTCTTGATGTAAGTGCAGTGAAATCACCTAACAATGCCTTTTATTGTCTTGGATGAGTCATGCCACATTTATTTACCGAGGCATTCTGTTCAGGGTTCCCTTTTTTCTTCTTCATTACTTGGTACTGTGATTTTTGGTGTGAGTTGTTTTTCAAGCTGTGCATTGTTCTGCTTATTATGTATCTTATTCATGCATTTTCGATATCGTATGGTTTGCTGTGGGGCTTCTCGGGCTGATCTGGTGATGACCTTAATGGCCTTGTGTACCACCCCAAAATATTTAAGTTATAATTTATAAACTTAGTATGATTATTATTATTATTATTATTATTATTATTTTACATTATTTCAAATGTTTAAGAAATTAGCATTTAGCTGAATGAATAAATATAAACATTTCAAAAGTGTTTTGGGTATAATACCATTTATACAAATGATTTTGTAATACATATTATCTAAAATCCAAGAATAATATTTAAGTATCTTGAAATATAAATTTTAGACTCAAATAGTTTTACCCAATATACATCTATTACTATATAATACGGAGAAGGAAAAATGTTTGAATAAATATTTCATTTCCCGCTTAAACATCATTTTTTCCCTCTCAAATTTTTCGAAGATTACCTGTTTTGGAAACTCTTTTTGAATTTTTTTCATTTATCCCGCCTAACTTAATTTGATTTTAGATGTGATTTATGGAAATCGGATTGTTTTATTTTAGGATAAGATTTGGTTGTTTTTTTGTTAAATTTGTTATAATTCCTTTTCTTTAGGATGAGATGAAATTTGTTACCATTTTTTTAAAATCCGATTTGGTACATTTTTAATTCACTCGCTTTTCCTTTTTTTTTCACGTTTTATTTCACTCGATTTTCCTTTTTTTTTGATGGGTTGAGATTTGGTAAATTTTGTATTTTTAATTTTTTTAATTTTAATTCACGTTTTTAATTTTAATTTCACGTTTTGAATTTTTTCCTTTTAATTTTTTTTAATCCGATTTTTTTTTTCAAACATTCGGTAAAGTTTTTTTTATTTTTTTTTCATAATCCCGCCTACATTTCAATTGTAATTTATTTGGACGTATATCATAATCCTTTTTTTTTAATCGATTTGGTAGGAATCGGATATTTTCTTTTTTTTTTGGAAGGGAGTTGATATAAATCGGATAACATCAATTTAAATTAATTAATTATGAAATTTAATTTCCTTTTTTTTTCCAAATCCGATTTATATTATATAGATAGATTTCACTTCCTTTTTTTGTAAGCGATTACCTTTTTTTTTGTAAGCGATTGTTTCAATTAAATGTGCACTAAGATCGGGTTGACCGAATTAAACAATTTTGAATAATATTAAATTAATTGATTACTATTAAATTAATTTTATTTGATTTTCACGTCTAAAATTTTCCAAAATACTATTTTTATTCTTGTGGAAAATGGCGGTTGGATGAAAAAGTCAAATTCAAATTAAAAAAAATTGTTATTTTGAAAAAGATATTTTGTAAACCTTAATTCATAAAAATATGGTCAATGATAACTTTAAATACAACGGGTAAATATGGTCAATGATATCATAAATTATATTTTATATTCGATAAGTTCAACTTAATTGATGATTTTGTTTGTTAATATTTGCTTAACTACAAAATATTTTAAAGTTTATAAAGAATCTCATTTTATGTAGGTTCTTGGTACTTTTTTATTTGTACATATTCATTTTTCATCCCATATCCAAATACAAATTTAAATGCGGATCTTACATGTTTATTAGAAATATATGTATATTTTTTCAAAAAGTATGACGATCATATAATTAATTTTATCATATATCATATGTTGGATGTTATTAGTTTGGTTGGGACACTCATTATATTCAAATAAATAATATATAATTTTTCATATTTAGTATTTCTTTTTTTACTATGTATAATATAAAGTCTTAGAAAAGGTTTTAAGTAAAAACCTCTCCGTGCAGCGCACGGGATACACACTAGTTTGTAGAAGAATAATATGAATAATAATAATTAATATAGTCTTTGGAATTTATATTTATTCTAAATTAATTAAAAGATATAAAAATAATTTAGTCTAAGTACATTGAATCTAAACAACTCTAAGTTAACCTATTCCTGTAGGTACATACTACATGTCAATACCATACCACTCCACTTTGTCAAATTATCTTTTTCTTCCCCACTCACCCACGTAGCCACCACTTCACCATAAGAATCAACCATCTCATCTCGATAAGTGAATATCTCATCTCATCTCCTTTTTAACCTAAGACTGAACTAACTTCTCCAGCTTAGCAAACTCAACTTTGGCCTCTTTCATGTTGATATATTTGTCACACCACTTTAGCACCTCATCATACGTTCTTGCTAGTGTCTTGGCTAATGAGCTTCGACAAGGACCAACGCGAAGGCTACAACCCCGAGCTTTAACCTCGCCAGAAGTTGAAGGGACCTCTACAAGTTCGAGTGTAACGCCCCAAATAGCTCTTTAATGTCTCCCCATCTTCTTGTTGCATAGCCATCAACGTTACGTTAGGTAGGTCTTTTCCTGAGTTCTGGAACTCACAAATTGGTTAAGACAAATTGTGGCAAACTCATGAAAATCCCTCACCAACCCCAGGTGAAACCAGTCTTGAGCTCCACCCCATAAGATCGCTAGAAACGCTCTACACCTCAATACGTTTGTGTAACCGTGTAACACATCCATGTTTTCAAATGACCTCAAATGTCTCAAAAGGTTAGATGACCCATCATACGTGATTCTTAACTCCTTGAATCCACTCGGCAACACCCCGTCTTAGATTTAATGGCAAAGGGGTGTCCTCAAGCTCTGCTCATTTCCCCTCGACTTTGGTCTGCAATTCTCTCATTTGTTCTGCCATCTTTTCCACCGCTAGGTCGCGGTGAGCTCCTGTGGCCGCACTGCTGGAGACCTCGACCTCCATATCCTTCATGGTCATCGGAGTGAGGGTGACTGCGTTTGACACCTATTGTTGAGCACATTCAGATGCCACAACATCAACTATCATCTTGTTGAGCTTCTCTTTCGTTAATGTAATGAGTTGTTGACTTGCTGGCTCAGCTTCACTCCTCGGTGGTCCCATCTACACGACCTCGGTTAGATTTGGCTGAACTTAGAGCGGAACCACGTCCTCCATGTCTGGTCTACCCATCGGGGCCTCGACTGCTACATGGGCCGCCGATGAGCTTCCTAGGCCTGAGAGATTGACCATCCGGGTTACCGGCGTTCTCATCAACCGATAAAGACCTGGAGGTGGGACTGGAGGTGGGACTGATCCGTACAGACGTGTGCTGGTCCAAAGAGACGCCATGATCGAGGCGTTGTGGTGCCAATGAGACGCGCTGGGGCGCCTACTCGTGGATCTAACCACGGTGGTCGAGAAGATTATACTGGCTCAACAAGTCGTTGCACACGACGGTCGTACGAACTGTGCGCCTGACGGAGTACGTGGAGGCCTCAGGGTGGGGGGTTTCACGGTGGATGTGGTCGGGGTACTCGCAGGGCTCTCCGCTCCCGATTGCCTCCATCGTTCTTCGGTGACAATGATCTTATGGACACCGTCTCCGAGGTAAATTTGTTCGCTACAATGGCGGTGCGGGACGAGGGTCGGTTTGTTGATGATCAGCTTTGGATGTCATTGTTCTGGGTCGAGATCCCTGAATTTTCAGGGGCCCTTGAGGATGAGCAAGGGTCAATCGAATATCCGGGTCCGCCTCTTTTTTATGATGCGGGGTCGACCGAGTATGCAGGTTGGCCTCTCTTTTATTACAAGGGGTCGATCGAATATGAGGGCCGCCTATATTTTAGGTTCAGGAACATGTGGCTGAGGAACACTTAACCAGGGATGTCAAGTGCTGCTCCCAAAAATCGAGTCCCTGCGTGGCGGGGCTTAGATTCAGCAGGCTATGGAAATATGGGTTTTTCTCCGATGGTTGCGTGATGGCCATGTTGATGAATTTGTACTCGTGCCTGCAGGAAAGTGGCAGTGCGTACAAGGTGTTTGAGGAAATGCCTCACTAGGACACCCTTGTTTGGAACGTGTTAATTTCTTACTGCACGCGCAACGGGCGCACACGTGGTGCGTTGGCCTTGTTTGATAGGTTGAAGGATTTAGTAGAAAGAGATGTTGTGGCTCTCCACATAGAATTATTTGTGAAAGATTGGGAAAAGAAGCAATGGCCAGACTGGTCGATTTAGTGATGGGTTGTGACATTTAGTGGAATTCTGCGACGACCACGATTTATCTTTTAAAATATAATCATAATTTCAATTACGTAAGTGCCTTGTAATTTTAAAATCCAAACCGGTATAAGTTCACATCTATATAAACTATTTCGAACCAAAAGAAATTTATACATATTATTGCAAAACACTAAAATTCGAGACATAATTAGAAACCCCTCGAAGCTAATGCATTGGATAGGGACAATGGTTTAATCTATTTGGCTCAAATGTTTAGTCGTTTTTATCGAATCATATGGTAAGACTTGAGTAGAATTTGATAATTCTATAATTTGTCAATAAAGTAAGACTAGAAAAATAATACATATATAGGGCTAATTAAATTAACTATATAAATAAAAAGAATATATTTGACATTTGGAGCATCTTTTTCTCCCTCAAATGGGAAGCGTGAGGCAGCAAATAATACTTATATAGGACCAATAAATTAACTATATAATGAAAATAATATATTTGACATTTAGAGCATCTTTTTTATCCCTCAAATGGGAAACGTGAGGCAGCACACCTATTTATTAAATTATGTGGATTCCAATTCGGAAAAGAGTTATTTCCCTACCACTAGAAAAAGAGTCCAATACAAGTGGGAAAATGAAAAGAAAAGACATAAATATTAGAAAAGTATGCCCAATCTTTTTATATGATGGTCCTAAATCTATACCTTCTGAGGCGGCTCGCCAAACCTTACTGGCTATAAGTAGGAGCCAGCAATGGCGGCGTTCACCTCGTCACATTTTTCGACGAAGTTTTGTCGGGACAACAACTTGGTTCTTCAGCGGTGTTGGTTGGGATAGCGGTGGTCGTTCCTCTCATTGCTAGTGACCTAGGTGGGCTTAGATCCAGGTCTGAGCGTCGTCTTTTCGTCAGATCTGCCTTGTCAGTTCAAGTTGAACCAGAGTTTCAAGATCAGAGGGCCTTTGATTTGTGGTCCTTCGTTCACATGTGGTATTTGGGACCAGCCCGTGTGTTGTTTTGAGATGAATTAGTCTATTTGTAGGTATGTGTTGTAGTTTTTTTTCTTGTTTTTCTTCACTTGTTAGAGTCCAGCTGTGTAGGATTTTTTAGTCTCCTTTACTTGGAGTGTGTTCGGTGTTCGTGTTACTCTACTTGGTTCATTGTGTAATTCTAATGGGGAGGTTGATCCAAACTTTTTTTTGATTATTAGTTGACATAATCATTGTACTCTCTTTTTTAGTTTTTAATATAATTATCTTGAAAA
>BKCP01010514.1:1440094-1487443 GCA_008636005.1 Striga asiatica
CAGGCCAGGTTTTTTTATCCGGCACAGAAAGAACACATAGTTTCTAAAAAAATTATTTCTTTTTTTTTTTATTTGGAATGGCCACACCCGGGTCGGGCCCGGTCCGGCCCACCGGGCCATGGTCCATGAAATCCAACTCGTCGGCCGAGTTTTGGCCATGTCTAATAGTAAATTTGAATTGATTTGAATTCTCATAACCTAAAAACTTGCCAATTTTTATGGGATATCAATTAATTTGAATTTTCAAAACCTAAAAATATGCCATTTTTTATAGATTTAAACGGATTTTGGTAGGAAATAGAAAGGGGATCACTTTACGGAAGATAATTATTAGCAAATATTTTTAATGTGTATTAAGAGTTGCTTAAAAGAGTTATATTGGGAGTGTATCACTATTACTTGAAAAAAATCATAGCATGTATGCACCGAATGTGCATCCCAAAATTAATTCATTAAAAAAATAAAAAAGATGACCAATTTTGAAATGATTTGCATTTGGATTTTAATTTTATTTGAATTTATTTACCTAAATAGTTGGATTTGGATTGACATCAAACAAAAAATTTATCTAATTTTGTTAAAAGAAAAAAAAAATGAATAGAAATGTGTTGTATATTGTGTTTGAAATATAAAAAACTTGAATTAAAAAAAACATTAAATCTATTAATAAAAAAAGGATACAAAATCGGCGTGAGGATATCCCGTCAGAAATATGAAATTGCATGTCATTTCATAATAGATCTGATAAACTAATAAAAAAATGAGATAAATTGGTTTTTACATATAAATTTATTTTATTTTTCCAAAAAGAAAATAAGATACAAAATTCGATTAAATAAGCACTTTCAATTAAATATATACAAATTATGTATGGGATATCAATTGATTTGAATTTAATTTACCAAAATTATTTGATTTGCTTACAAAAAATGTACTGATACGTTTTTTAATATGTGTATTACATTCAAATCTCACATTTTTCAAATTCAAATGCTTTCCAATTTTATCGTATATTTATTGATTTGAGTTTTGAAAACCTAAAAATCTTTAATTTTAAAGAGATTCACATGGATTAGGAGAAATAATAATAGGATCAATTTAGTTACCAAATAAAATAACTTGGCAGTATACAATCCAAATATCCAATTTTTGAACCATTTATCACGTGTGTGTTTTAATTTGTTACTTATAAAAGTAAGTCAGCCATTTATTTTTTAAGTCAAAATTACTACTTATGTATTATTTCAACAACCTTTTTATGAAATTTGTTAAAATGAAAAGCCCAAATAATCCAATCATATTGTGAAGGTTGTTACAAAAATAATTATGCTAAAAAATTCGAACCCGTTACCAAATTTTCGGCAAGAGATTGTGTAAATAATTGTAAAATTTGTTATAAAAAAATCTTAAAAAAATCCGATCATAATGTGAAGGTTGTTAAAAAAATAATGCTAACAAATTCGAACTCATTACAAAATTTCGGCAAGAGATTTTGTGTAAATATTTATGAAATTTGTTACAAACAAAAAAAAAATCCCCAAAGAATTTGATCATATTATGAAGGTTGTTACAAAAATAAATGCTAAATATTCGAACCCCTTACCAAATTTTTAACTAAAAGATTTACCAAAATTGCAAGAGATTTTGTGTTAATAATTATGAAATTTGTTAGAAAAAAACAAAAAATCTAAAAAGAATCCGATCATGTTGTGAAGGTGGTTACAAAAAAAATGCTAAGAAATTTGAACTCCTTACCAAATTTTTGGCTAAAAGATTTACCAAAATTCTTAAAAATCATTATGGCGTGTGGGTTGTAGAATATTACTTATATGAGTAAGTCAACACTTTATTTTTTAAGTCAAAGTTACTATTTAAGTATTTTTCCAACAACCTCTTTATATTACTATAGATAAGGCTAATGGTACTGTACAGTCGTACTTTTTTAAGTAAAAAAATAGTATATTCTTAAAAAATATATATATCAAAAATAAAATTTTAATATTTTAAAATAATAACATTTTAACATTTTAAGATATGGATTCTATTACTTCTAAAATTATAAAATATTGTACTCACTTATTAAATTAAGAATATATTTAAAATTTAATAAATTTTGTATTTATTATCAATATGTCATATTATATAATAAATTTTGTATTTATTTTCAATATTCATATATAATATATCAAAGTAATCATCATTTGATTGGACTAGGCTGTAGCTAGAAGCCCTGATTCAACTACAAATACATTAGGCCGGAGTTTTTTTTTTCTCTCTAAAAAATTTCTCTCGTCGCTCGCAGTTCTCGTCGGTAATCAGTCACCTTCCCCAGTAGGGCGCGACGAGTGCATAGTGGTGGCTCTCCTGAGCCTCGCATCCCGTTTCCGAGAGTAGTGCCGCACATGGGAGGGGGAGCTTTTTCGCCGGGGAGACGGTCGTGCCTGCTTTCCAGCTTCCGCATCCGGTGTCGGGAGTGAGTTGCGGGTGGATGGTCCTCCTTCGGTATCTCCATTTCGGTTGCCCTCTGGCGCTCTCTTGGAAGGGGCTGCGACCCCAATTTCCGATTTAGGGTTTGGGGGGAGAAAGGGATCCGGTCAATTTGTTTCTTCTTGGCTTGTTTAAGTGGTCGTCGGCGATTGCAGGGTTGATGCTGTGATTTGGAGGAGTGGTTGTTGGCGATTGTTGGGCTGCTCGAGACTCGGGGTAGTCGACAATTGCGGGGTTTGGGGCTGAGCGTAGAAGGAGGGGTCATCAGCGATCGTTGGGTCGGGGATGTGTTGTGGAGGCGTTGTTGTCGGCGATTGACGAGCTGAGCTGCTTTGCTTATGGTTCGGAGTCGTCGGCAATCGCCGGGCTAATTTTGACTGATTGGCTGGGTGCAATTTTCTCCGGGTGGCAGTGGGGTTGTTCGCCTGGAAGAAGGTTTGGGCCAACCCGTGGGTCTTCGATTCAGTTAAGCGTTCTCTTGCAGTTTCTGGGTTGGGATCTTGGGCTGCGACTCTGCCATTGTTGTGCTCGGTGTGGCTCTCCGTTGTGGGAAGGGCTCTCGTTGTTGTTTTGTTTTGTCTAGTCTCGTTTTGTTTAGTGTGTGTTTGTTATGTTTAGTGTGTGTTTAGTGTGTTTGTTATGTGTGTTGACCTCTGTGCGCCCGAGTGTCACCTTATTACCTTGTTGGGGTCCGACACTCGGGTATTACCCTGTTGGGGTCCGACACTTGGGTATCACCCTGTTGGGGTCTTGTAGTTGTTTTAGTTGTTTGTGTTGTTGGCTAGTTTAGTAGTGTGTGGTTTTTTTTTCTAGCGTTGCTAATCGGGATTCTAGGCGGTCTTCTGACTTGTCCTCCCACTTTTTTCAGTTGTTGGCTGATGTGTATCCAGCTGTTGGCTGCTGTATTTTCGCACTTTTGTGCTTTTTTATTTATAATGTTTCTATCGTTTCGAAAAAAAAAATTTGATTTGATATTCATATTGTATATATAAATAAATAATTTTATATTTGTTTATTATAAAACTAATCATCTATTAATTAGAATTTAATAAAATTATATATCAATTATTAATTATATATCATCATTAATTAGAATTTAATAAAATTAGAATTTAATAAAATTATATATCATCATTAATTAGAATTTAATAAAATTATATAAAAAAAAATTCATCATTAATTAGAATTTAATAAAATTATATATCAATTAAAAAATTAATTTATAAATTCATTATATATGAGTTAATTATATTATTATAATATAAAAGAGACCTACAATTGAAAAGCCTTATTTTATATAAATAGCTATGCAATTCTTTAAAAGTACTTAAAATTTAAATAAAAAAATTCTCACTTACATTTTTTTTTTAAATTCAATATATATAGTATATATTTTAACTAATCAATATGAGGTACTTGTTTAATCATTATTACAACGCATCTCTTTTTCGTAGATTGGGGGAATCTATTGACTAGGGATGGATAAATATAATATTTTACTATTTTTTTCTGCGTGGGACAATGGATAACTATTATCTAGTAACTACCTTGAAATGGATAATATTTTAAAAAAACAATTAATAATTGAAAATTGAAGAACATATTCCGGCCGAGCATTCTTGAAATATTCCAAGAAGTAATAATTGTTTGCTTTGACGTCATTATCCTTTGATCCAAAGGAGTCCAAGCGGGACTCATATTCAACTCCTAATTCTTACATTATTAGTTTGACTGTTTGAGACGCTATTTATTTCGGTATTATCAGATTTTCTGCCCATTCAGTTATGAGAAGATAAGAAAAATAAAAGGAAAAAAATCACTGAGGTATTTCTGATCTCCCAGCATTCAATTTTATTGCCGTTTCATATTTTTTTCTGCACGACGACTGTGATACTTAATTCTGTTTGTTGTTGTTTTCAATGTTATCTGTTGATAGCCATTCTGCAAATTGCTGGTATTATATATTAATCAATAGTTTCCAAATTGCTGGTATTATCATCAATAGGTTCGTTCTATAGTACAAAGCTTTGCTGACATTTAGATTTCTCTCTCTCTCTCTCTCTCTCTCTATCTCTCTCTCTCTCTCCCCGCTCAAAGTACACGAAAATAGTTTCTTAGTTTAATGCTCAAAGTACACGAAAATAGTCTCTTGGTTTAATCGTTTGTCTGGAGTATACATCACCGCAGGTTAATCATTGCTGAACTAATTATTTATTTATTTATATCTCCTTTTGTGGGTGCATTTTCTTTCGGTATTTAATTGAGTTTATGTGTAATTAAGTACAATAAAAACGAGCCCTTGATTGGAAACTATTGGGACCATTAACAGTAATATGTGGGGATTATGGTGACAGATTTGCATAATACAAGTATAATCGCCCTTTACAAGATAGACAAGGCATTACAGAGTAGATTCATCGAAAAGCTTCATGTTTGACTCTTTAAAAGCCATGTGAAGCATGCTTTTAATTAACTGCTGTTATTACCAAATCAAGTGGCAAATTCAGTACCTTTTATATTCGTCTGATCATCCTGCTTGGTTGTTCTGTTGTTATGTACACGGGACCTTTCTGTTTATATTCGGTTGTACCATAAAATTGAATTTCTGTTGGTTTTCCGTAGAACTTATATTACTGAGTCAACTATCAAGCAATATGGAAGGCGGGATTACAAAACCGGATAAAACAGAATTCACCGAATGCTGGCGCACGAGCTGGCAAAAGCCTTATATTATGCGCCTCGCCTTATCAGCCGGTATTGGAGGTTTATTGTTCGGTTATGATACAGGTACTTTCATCAAATCCCATTAGCTAAATCATAATCTCAGCAAAATATCGTAAATTCACTATGTTGTATAGTATTTTCAACGATTCGTAGACTAAAATTGTCCGAAAACTGTTCCCCAGGTGTTATTTCTGGTGCCCTGCTCTATATTAGAGATGAATACAAAACCGTCGATGGTCATACTTGGTTGCAGGCAAGTGAACTTTTATCCATCTCAATCATTATATTATTCCATAAGAAAATCGAGCCCATCTGACAGGCCTACCGTTTTTTCACACAGGAAACTATCGTGAGCATGGCTGTGGCGGGAGCCATTGTTGGGGCCGGTTTTGGCGGCTTAATAAACGATAAGTACGGCCGACGAAAGTCTATTCTGTTGGCCGACATTTTGTTTTTCGCAGGTGCTGTTGTGATGGCGGCCTCTGTGGGCCCTTGGATGATAATCCTCGGTAGAATATTCGTAGGCTTTGGGGTCGGGATGGCCTCCATGACTGCACCCCTTTACATCTCGGAGGCTTCTCCTGCCAGAATTCGAGGAGCTTTAGTCAGCACCAATGGCTTGCTAATCACAGGTGGACAGTTTCTGTCATATCTCATCAATTTAGCATTCACCAAGGTAACTTTTCTTAAAAAAAAAAAATAAAAAAAATTATCAATGATTTAGCATGTTATGAAAAAAATTGTAAATTTGTTTTGTGGCTTATTAGGCACCCGGTACATGGCGCTGGATGCTCGGGGTTGCGGGAGTGCCAGCTCTGGTTCAGTTTTTCTTGATGCTGTTTCTTCCCGAGTCGCCTAGGTGGCTTTATCGCAAGGTAAACTTCTCTCTTGGACTTTGGGTAGGTAGTTTCAACAAATAAGATAGACCACCGTAAAACTTTTTTTTTACCTCTCGGTGCAGAACAAAGTAAAAGAGGCGCGTGCCATACTCGAAAAAATCTACCCTCCCCACGAAGTCGAAGAGGAACTCAACGCGCTACAGTCTTCGATCGAGGCCGAGAAGGCCGACCAGGAATCCCTCGGTCAATCCCCCCTCTCGAAAATAAAAAACATATGGAAAAACGACGTCGTCCGAAGAGGACTATACGCTGGCATCACGGTCCAAGTCGCCCAGCAATTTGTCGGGATAAACACTGTCATGTACTACAGCCCGACCATCGTCCAGCTGGCAGGTTTCGCCTCGAACAGGACAGCCTTAGCCCTGTCCCTAGTCACTTCCGGACTCAACGCCGTGGGGTCCATCGTCAGCATGGCATTTGTCGACAGGTCTGGGAGAAGGCGACTCATGATTGTATCCATGTTCGGTATCATAGCCTGTTTAGTTGCGCTGTCGGTCGTTTTTTACGAGGCAGCCGATCACGCGCCACCTGTCGGGGGACTCGAGTCGTTGCATTTCGGAGGGAACGCCACCTGTCAGGGCTACTCGCGGGCCACACGGCCAGCTGGCTGGAACTGCATGACGTGCGTGAGGTCGTCGTCCGACTGTGCGTTCTGCGCCAGCGGAGGTGGTAACAAGGTGAGGCGAGATTTTTATTTTATTACCTAATTTATTTACCCTTAATTTTTTTTTGTCATTAACAACAATCTTGCATCCTGTGTGCAGTACAATCCTGGGGCATGTTTGGCTGCAACTGATGAGATAAAGGCAATGTGCCGTGGGGAAAAGCGGACGTGGTACACTCAGGGTTGCCCGAGTAAGTTCGGTTTTTTTGCGGTGGTATTGTTGGGAATGTACATTATATCCTATTCTCCGGGAATGGGGACGGTGCCATGGATTGTGAACTCGGAGATTTATCCGCTGAGGTACAGAGGGATTGGGGGTGGGATAGCTGCGGTTTCCAATTGGGTATCTAATCTTATTGTGAGTGAGACCTTTTTGACCCTGACGGAGGCACTTGGTTCGGCTGGCACGTTTCTGTTGTTTGCTGGGTTCTCGGCTGTTGGGCTAGTGGCGATTTACTTTTTGGTGCCCGAGACGAAGGGGATGCCGTTTGAGGAGGTGGAGAAGATGCTCGAAAAAGGGTTTAAGCCCGGGTTGTGCTGCGGGTCGGGTAAGGATGAGGATGATGATACTACTAAATAAAATTATAAATATATTTTTATCTTAGTTCTGTCTGATTTATTTACTATTTCCTCTGTTTGTTTAGGGGGTATTGTGGGGATTTTCCACATGGAAATTGAAATGTTCTTGATTTTTCAGCATTTTGAACTGAGTAGGAGACTCTGGCAATGTTACATTTGCTTGATAATAAACAGTGCTCAATCTTCTTAATTGTGAATGAACTTGTGTGTTCCTTTCTGTTTATCAGATGTTTAATACAATTGAGACCTTGTTTACACTTGAAAGTTTTATGATTTTAGGTGTGACTTTATAGGGATAGGTACTCTCATGGCTTCACATTCATCCTAATGGCATCCTTTCATCTTATTGTTAGATTGACCAAAACTATAATTTCAACCCTACATATAACGGATGGAAAAAAAAAAAATAGTGTTGTCTCGTACATGTTCATGTGAAACACCTATTTACGCTTACGGTAATTTAAATTATAATTTATTTTAATTTCAATCACATTTTTAAAAAATAAAAACAATGAAAAACATGAGTTATTAAGTTAAAAGCACACAAAATTTGAAGAATCGGTTATCTCGCCATTGTCCGCCATCACCGTCAGCCAATTTTCATCGTCCGCCTACTAGCGGTGGATTTTTAAAAAAAAATCATATATCATTTTGAAGTTCTCTGACTCAATCTTTCTTTTAAATGACATGTTTAATTTCTTCATATAATACTTCGAACTTTGTTAAACTATTGTTAAATTTTTTGAAAAAGAAAAAAGAATTGTGCATTAAATTTTTCAGAATGTCGCCAAGATTGAGATGGTAGTTTTTCGTGAAATATATATATTTGTAGAAAACTCTTTTCACAAGAAATCTAGTGACATCTCCTGATCGTTGATCGGATCTTTATTCTAAGACAACCATTGTATACACAATTTATTACTAATTATAAATGATTTCATAAACCATATTATGTGATGGCTCTATAACAAAACTATATAGCAGAATAGATTACTATTATCAGAATTATAGATTATCTATACTTATATAATAAGAATTAACATTTATCCAAAATAGTAAGTCAAATTATGGTCAATGACGGATTTGCATTAAATATTTTTCAAAACCAAGTTTTTGTCCTTTTCACACTTCTTCCTTTTCACACTTCTCATTAATTATGTCCTTTTCACACATCTAATTAATTCATTAATTACGACATAATTATCATAAATCATTCCATCTGAGCTTTAATCGTTAAAATGTATAGCGATCTGTTATGACCTTATCCCATTGATATTTCCATGAAGCGTCCTTATTGCGTTCTATTTTTTGGTAACCACTCTATATCAATAACCGGATATTTGGTTAATGATAGCACACTATTTCAAAGAGCGGATATTCTTTGGCCTTTAATTAATCTGAACTGATTGTCTTGACTTTTCAATTTTTAAAAATTTTATTTTTAAATATTTCGACTTAAGATTCGGTTTCATTATACAAGTCATCAGATTGTTTGAATGAAAATGAATGAAAAGAACACAAAAAACAGGTAGCCTTATTCATATAACCAATCCTAAAATATTAGTTTGTTCATCAAAAAGAGACAAATCCTAGAAATCCTAAAATATTAGTTTGTTCACCAATCCTAAAATATTAGTTTGTTCACAAAAAATATTAGTTTGATTTTTAGGATTTGTCTCTTTTGAAAATATTAATTTGTGATAATGAGGAGTTACCAAATAATCAAACTCATAATGTTGCGTACAAGGAGGTCTTTAATAATATATGATTGTTACCGAACTTTTTATGATTCAACAATGTCCCTATGTATTTTAATGATTACAATTTTGATCCTAATGCACGTAAAGTTATATTATTTTTTCAAATTTTACATCTCGTGCATCGCACGGGTTACGTACTAGTTATTATAATTCAATTCATTCGCGACAGGTTGGATTAGGTTGTCATCAAAATTTTGAGGATGATTTCCCCAATTGTTTTCTTAACTCATTACAAACGTTGTAAGAGCATCATTACTCTTCAACTACCAACTGTTCTTTTATTTTATTTTATTATTTTTTCCTTGAAATGTAAAAAATAAAACCTTTTTGCAATCCACAGCCATTTTTTCAGATTACACCCGACACTTTGTTAGTTGAGACTTGAGACCAAAATAGAATATAGAGCCGTGCAAAAAAGAAAAAGTACATATATTTCAAGTGAAGAGATTATAGAAAAATTACTTATTCAAGTTGCAGGACTAGACATGCCTGCCCTGCCAGCTAAGGAAATAATAGCAAGATATGGCAGGAGCAAGGAGAGAGAAACAATAAATAATTAGGAAAAAATAATAATTAAAGAAAAAAAAGAGAATTTTTAAGTTTAAAATTACACCATTTACCCTCAAATCTTATTTTATGTTCATATTTAAAAAGTTTTTACTTTAACTACAAATATACTAACTTTTATAGTATTTGTGTGATTGATTTTTAAATGGTTTATGTATAGTTCTATTTTGAATGTCACATTTTTACAAAAGTTTTCAAGTAAATATGTAAAATAGCCCAACAATATTTAACTAAACTGAGTTATCTGGTGTAGGTTTGGTGGGTGGTTGGCTGGGCTTATCAGGTGATGTGCCTGCAGTTTTATTAGTTGGTAGGTCCCTATCACATTTGATGCTGGATAATCACAAACTTTTTACCAAACACTCATTAGCCCTTAACTCCCCATGCTTATGTTTTAATCCTACTCAACATTGCTTTTAAACTCAGAAAAACAAACAAGTACTTAAACCCAGGATTAAGACAGATTGTTCCTTTTGAATCTTAATGGCATTTAGGGAATGCATTTTGAGCATCAATCAAATTCACACACACACACACACAAAAAAAATAAAAAAATAAAGTAAGATGGACCTCTGTCCTGCAAGTTGGCCAGCTAAGAGATCCATATCTTCAAGATGCTATCATTCAATTTGAAACAAAGGCATGTGTTGAGTTGGCCTTATTCAAAGTTCATTTCAAGAAAATGCTAAGTTCCTAAAAAGAAATATAAAGAAAACAGAAAAAAGACAAGATAACATGCCGAGAAAGGCGAAAAGGATGACAAACAGAGTATAGACAATCGTGTATAACAAACCAAACTGCAAAAGCATAACTCATTCTGATTTTTTTCTCTTTCAATACCTTTTTTCTTTTACATTGTCTCAAGGCTCAAGCCAAACATATAGCAAAACCAAAACCTTACAAGAATTTGGACCACTCCACAACAAAACCAAGGATGAAAAACCCAAATTCTCAACACATACAAAGAGCAATAGCAGTCAGCAAAACCGGGGATTTATTAACCTCCTAATAGAAAAATCATCCAACCAAACCACAACTAATAATAGGTCAGCTCCTTTACTAGCTACCAGTACAGCTTCTAAATACTTTCATTCAAGTGTTTTTCTTTTCTTTTCTCTTCTCTTTTTTTTTTTTTTTTTTTTCTTATCTATTATATATATTTATTTGTCTGAANAAGACTAATATAATGCTGGATTTAATCAGCCACACTGTACAAATACCAAATATTTTCTATACACAGCCAGCAGCAAGCCAATGCAAAAGCATGATACAATAGTGAGCCATCTCAAGTTACCTTCTTTATGGGCTCAACAAAGAAGCTTCCCGTCTTGGTTCTCTCAAGTACCCAAGAAGCCTTTCAGCCTGACAAAATTAAACAAGTAACATTCACTGAGAACAAAATGCCATGAAAAAGAAGTTGAATGAGATTTTTGTATGAAAAAAGAAAAGTTGAAGCATTTAAATCTCATAGAAACGAGATAGAACCAGAATATTGTAGCCCATCATGATTGAAAAATAAGAAGAAAACAACAACACATTAGTGATTATTCCTCTAAACTAAGCACTTATCTTCCCCGAATATTCAGACTGCTAAGAACAAATAATACATTGGTAGCCCAAATGTATATGAAGAGCACAACACCAGAAACATAAAAGCCACGATACAGACATCATTGAGATAATTTAGACAACATGATAAAGACATCATCATGAATCAAGTACCTCTTGCAACTTGCATGATGATCTATGTCTTCATGTTCTCATTCAGTCTCAATTATTAACAACATAATTTAGGAGTTTATTCCACAAGTTATAATTGAATAAAAGAAAGAGAAGAAAAAGAAATCCCTCCATGTCCCAGCATAAATCCAATAATCACCTAAAAGAATCGAGCTTCATCCAAGTGCAAAAATCAAAAGACCCCAACTCAAAAAGTTTGAACGCTAAATCCCAACGTATTCTTAACAGGGGATACTAACTCAGTCATCTAATTGAAATCAAAGAACACATCCCCTCGCAAGATGCAATGTTAAAAAGCATACACCTAATTCAATAAAAACAACTAACGACAGGAACAATCAACACAAAATATTCCGAGAAAGAACCTTAATCTTAGCTTTAGCCGTTCCGGTCTGAGACAAAGCCACCAATGGTGGAATCCCACCTTCCCTGATGAGCAATCCCCTGTTTGTCACACTCTCTGCACACAACTGCAACAGAGTCAAAACCGCAAACTCCTTCCCTTTATCACTACCGTCCTCAATTGCCTCCACTAAGACCGCAATCCCCCCTTCCTCTACCAATGCCTCCTGCCCCATCTCAATCCCTGCCAGGCTACTCAGAACTACCATGGCCTTCTCCGCCAGCCCAGTCCCCTGCTCCCCCACCAGCCCCACCAGCGGCCTAACTGCACCAGCACTAACCGCCCTCTCCTTGTTCAGCTTGACTGAGCACAGCTTGTAGAGGGTGGTGAGTGCGTCCTTTTTCCCTCTGTTTGACCCGTTAATCAATAGGGCCACGAGCGGAGGTATGGCCCCGGAGGCCCCAATCGAGAGCTTGTACTCCTCCACCAGGGCCAGGCTGAGCAAAGCACAGGCCGCGTTCTGCTTGGAGGTCTCGGTGCCGGTTTTCAGGACATAGATTAGGGATTTGATGCCGCCGGCGTTTATAATCACGCTCTTGTTGCCCTCGTGAAGGGAGAGATTGAGGAGGGCGGTGACCGTGTGCTCCTGGGTCATCGGGTCCGAGCAGCGGAGGAGCGAGACAAGGGTGGGGACAGCGCCGGATTCCCCAATCAAGGCTCGGTTGTCGGCTCGGTTTTTAGCCAGCAGGCGCAGCTTGGCTGCCGCGGACCTTTTCACGGCTACCGACGGCGACTGTAGGCCGTCGACGCAGAGCTGTACCGTCGGCTGGAGGTCCTCCGGCGAGATGCTCTCGATGATCTCCGTGGAGAACGTCTCCCTCTGTAGGAATCCGGAGCAAGGTTCGGGCTCGGGATCCGAGCTCGCGCCCTCGTTCGGGCCGGGGTCAGGGAGGTTGGCTAGGCGCTGGAGCTCGCCGGAGATGTCGCTCGAGCAGGCGGAGACGTCGCTGAAGGCGGTGGAGATGTCGAGTATACCATCGAGATCGGAGGACGAGGGGCTTTTCGAGTTGCGAGACGATTTGCTGGCGAGCTCATCGAGTCGGAGGTCGATGACCGAGTCGGTGAGGTTCTCGGAGACGTTGGGCGAGCTCTCGAGGATTGGGCCGGATTGGTGAGCGCTGAAGAGGTTGGACCGGATTGTCCGCATGGACCGGCCCATCGACCGGCTTATTGTGGCGGAGGACGGCGGCGGAGAGTAGTAGTAGTAAGGCCGCTTTTGGGCGTAGGGGGCGACGCCGGCGATGTTGGGGTTGGAGTGGGAACGAGAATCTTCGATTGAGACCATGACTGGTGAGCTCGGATACGGACCGTGGCCGAATAGGGTACTTTAAAGTTTAAATTTGAGTAAGCTGAGAGGACTCGTAAGTTGATTTTGAGGTGTTTCAAGAAATTTCCATGGCTGACGATGGTGAGAGAAAACAGGAAAACAGCTGCAATGATGTATAAAAATGGCGGACTTATAGATGAGATTTTTTTATATATTTTATTTTATAAAATACTTTTTGGGTCTTTCATATATTTAAAAAGGAATTTTGATGGGATGAGAATTTTAAATTACTGTTTTGTTGATGGATGAGTGAGTGGATTTAGTTGGTCTTGCGGGTGGGGCTTGGAATATCCTTTTAATAATATCGCTGCTCCGGGGTGAAGCCATTAGAGCATCTCCAATGGAGATTGCCATGTACAACGTAAAGAAAGGGAATTAAAATTTTTTGTCCCTAATAGTTATGTTAATTGTGGTGTCATTTGTGATGTGTAAAATTGTAATTGGTTGGAGAAGAGAGATAAATTGAATAAATAATAGTATAATATATAATAGAAGTTGTTTAGAAGGACTTCTATATCTAGAAAGCCTTCTAGACATTTTCCAGGCCACGTCAGATTTTTTTTGCCATGTGGCAGCAATGGAAAGACCATTGAAGATGCTCTTAGTTTAAGTTTAACGATGGACGGGGTAATTTATTAATAATTTTCATAGTAACTTATATGTTACGCTATATACAAAATTTTATAATGTTACCATAATTTAAAAGTAATATAAATTTCATTTGTATATAATATAGGTATTTTTGGGTTTAAAAGTGTCAAAGATTATATTTGGAGTAGTTCATGTAGGTTTGAACTTTTCTCCATATATATATCTAGGTGTTCCTTTGTATCATTTTAGAGTTATAGACTGAGGGAAGGGTTGCGGTTCAATAGGAGTAAAATGTTAGAGTAGAATATTTGGCGTTCCAATTTGATTGGATCATTTTCTACTTGTAAGGACAATTTATTGGAATTTATATTATTTCGAGTCATTGTTTTATCTTATGTCTATGCATATATTGTATATTTGCACATATGATGTAGTCCTTAGATCATTATTAGTTACGAGGCATGGTTGCGCATTTGATGGCAATCATGGAACATGTCTTTAAAGCTGTGATCTTAAATAAGTTCCAAGTCGATGGGTATTTCGAGACAGGACATTGAATAACCCGATTAGACTTGTGCATATGATGCATGCTCGTCGAAAGAGGATGTTGCATTCCATCAACATTAGCATGTGGACGCAAATGCATATATGCGGGTGCTTGTTGGGGAACAAGTTCATTGAACATGGCCCGATGAAAATTCTTAACTGGAAGTTTTTAACTGCCGAATAAGAATTTTCATGTTGCAATAGTACATGACTAGTCCTTTGACTTGAGGCACGATAGCAATCTTGTGCATGTTGCAATTTACTTTAATTATCTTTTGATTGTTGGACAATAATAAAAGATATATTTTGGGTAATGTATTAATGTGTATGGAGATTTGTCTGTGACCAACATAGAATTCAACACTTATGTGGATAAGTGAATTTCCTATGTTTTTTCATAGTTTGTGATTCAAAGTCTTTGGCCAAGGCAGGATGAATATGGATTCATAAAGGAATCATTAAACTTGAAATGGAATCATAATTATTAAATCAATTGGGTTTCGACTTATAAATTCATGCCCAAGATTTAATCGGGAAATTAGTTGTCGAAAGGATTCTATGTGTATGCACTTGCAATTTAAAAGGTTTACTCACTATTTCACTTAACTAGATTATCATGCTATTTGCTAGGTGTTACCGTGATTTGTGGGTTTTTGAAATTAAGGAGTTAATTTCAAGAATATAAATTAATTAGATTAATTTAAATTACAAACGAGTTGTAAACACACTACTAGTGTAAAGCGTGAAACTAAAAGGGTCACCTCATATTTTGGATGATGACATTTTGAAATTGGTATTTCCAATGGTTGGATTAATTGACAATATTTAATTAAATAATTTGATTATTTAATTAAATCTAATTTTAATTCGATGTCAATTATAGGAATTAAAAAAATTAATCAGTTAGATTGATTAATTGGGCTCTAGAGACATGTGGATCCCTACGGTGAGACGTACGAAGACGGTGATAGTCATATACCCGGGAACTGATTCCCTCTTCATCGTCGCTATTTGAAGAAAATTAAAGGTAATTTTCAAAATTACCTACAAATCAAAATTCGTACTATTACGTGATTTTAAAAGAGGCCGATCGTTACAAATACTAAGTGAGCCGAGGGATTTAGTATTTATTCGATAAATGCTTATTTATTTTGTTTAATTTTTACTGCGTTTGACCCCGTGCGGCATAGCGTACCCAACAGTGGTATCAGATCCACGGTTTGCATCTTTAAAATCAGATTTTGATTTGTTTGTGTTTATGACATATGTGAGAAACATGTTTAATTGTTAAACCATATTATTTATGTGTGTGATACAAGTGTTGTATTTGATGTTAATTTCAAGATTAATTATAATCAATCAAATTTGTTGATTTGTGTCTACAGAAATGGTTTCTGTTGGATAAAATAGTTGTGAATACGTGTGTGTGTATATGGTACATACTTTGATACACGCTTTGAGGGAATTGTTTCCAGGCCTTTTGCGAATGAAAAAATAATAATAAAGTGGCAGCCATTTTTTCGAATGGCGAAATGTACTGCCAAGTTGCTTTTGAGAGTGGGACTAGATACAGGAGTAGCAATGGGAGAGGCACAACGCTATTCATCCTCTAAAGTCTTCAAGACTAAATCATAAGCACTAATATAGGATATTATACCTCAGACCAGTTCAGGGGTTAGTCGAACGAAGCCCACCCGGACCGATGGTAGACACAGGTCACAGCCACAAAAACCCCGAGAGATCTGATAGGTCCCAGCTTTACAGAAGACCTGGTCGAAGGACTAATAATAATAATAATAATAATAATAATAATAATAATAATAATAATAATAATGGATACCATTTCAATAACAGAAATCCATCATACAAAACGAAGCAGAAACCAAATTCACATGCAATGATGGAATAAACATAGCAGTCCCTAAAACGAAAGAAACAAACTGTCCCCAGCTCAGATAACTATTCCAACCATCTCTCATTGATTATTTCCCAGATTAGTTCAGTGTAACGTAGCTCTCGACAAAAGGGAAAATCCCCGCTACAAAAGCTTTAGGCGAACCAGCAATGTTCTCCAACTTTCCCGTTGCATAATCAAAAAACATCATATCCTGCTTCACGTCTACAAAAATTAGTTTATCACTCCCAAAGAGGCTCCATTCACAACTCATAGAAATAGGGGCTTCGAACGTGGACACCAGTGACCATGACCATATGCCGTCATCCCACACCCAAACTTCGAAACTACAAAAAGGATCAGCAGCAGGCGAGTGAACAATAGCACCAAGCGAACCACGAAATTCCACGAGCTTCAAATTACTAAATGTACATCTATCGAGCTTCTCGCTTTGGGGCACTTTAATACGACAAGAGGAAAACTTCTCACTACCAAAGTTGAAAGACATAATAAAACCAAGCTCATAGCTATTTAACCAGTAATAAGAACCGTTTACGTGAATGCCCCTGCTTGGATCATCGAGAGGACGAATGAATGACTTTATGCCAGGAATTAGTTGCGAGCGAATACACTTCAGCCATCTCAGGCCAATCGCCACGAAGGGCCGGATGACAGTACTCATCTTCATGTCTGAGAAATCTTATCACCTTATAGTCCTCGGACGCCGAATCAAACCCGAAACCAAAATAAATGCAACTCGGCTTAAAATATCTGTCTCTGAAAAAAATAAAAAAATGACCTAAATAGTTATTTACAAAGCATGTGGTGACCTAAAAACGGCGTTTCAAAAATTTAACAGCTGGGCTGCAGTAATTAACTAACAACAGCCACCCTTGACCCGTTTTTTAAATTCACATATGCCTCCAAAGAATAGTTATTCTTCCCGACATATTCAATTTATCGTTCCAGACAAGAAATAAAGAAACAATCTTATTCATATATAGTTTCCAAATAACAGTGAAATCTTGTGGATATATTCAATTTATCATTCGAGTGGGAAAAAAAATTCTCAATAATTAAGATGCATTTCCAATAGTACCTTGGGTTCAAGGTTGCGGGAGATGGAGGAAGGATTTTGAGTTCGTTAGTGGTGGGATTCCATAAAGCTTCATCTGGACTCGTTCTTGTGTCTGTATCTTCATCATGTGATCCTTCGAACAAAAGCAACATCAAACCATTGCAAGTCGCGACAGGCTTATGATAAAGCTTTGGATAATTGATACATTTTTCGACTTCATGAGCAGTATCCTCGATCGACAGTGCAAGTCGCGACAGGCTCATTTATTATTTCCCAGATTAGTTCAGTGGAATGTAGCTCTCGACAAAGGATAAAATTCTCGGCACCAAAGCTTGAGGTGCACCAGCAATGTTCTCCAACTTGCCCGTTGCACAGTCAAAAAACATCAAATCACGATCAAGAGACTCCACAAAAATTATTTTATCACTCCCAACGAGGCTCCATGCACTCATAGAACGAGGGACGTCGAATGTGGACACCAGAGACCACGTCCATTTGACGTCATCCCACACCCAAACTTCCAAACTACGCAAAGGATCAGGACGACTACTTATCAAGTCAACAACAGCACCAAGCGAACCACGAAATTCCACCAGCGTCAAATTAGAATATGGCCTATTGAGTTTTTCGCTTTGAGGCACATGAATAGGACAGGAAGCAAACTTCTCTGTAGCACAGTTAAAAGACGTTATAAAACCAGGCTCTGAGGTACTTTTCCCGTAATAAGAACCGTTTACGTGAATGCCACCCCAACGTGGACCAGCGCGAGGAGCAACGTTAACTGGTTTCCAGGAATTAGTTGCGAGCAAATACAGTTCAGCCATCATATTAGCGTCATTAACCCTAGGTATGACAAATCTTATCACTTTATAGTCCTCAGACGCCGAATCAAACCCAAAACCAAAATACATGCAGCTCGACTTGAAAATAAGTGCGTCTCTGATAAACAAAAAAAAATCAGCTAAATAGTTATTTAAACAGTCTTTGGTAGCCTAAAAGCAATGTTTAAAAAATGAATAAATCAATCTTGCCTTTGCCCCCTCTCAAATAATTTTTTTTTTGTGTATTCATTTGTACATACTTTGTCAACAAAAAAAATATATATATATACACATTAAATTACATAATAAAATTTTAAAAAAAATAATATCATAAAAATCATAGTTAAACAAATAAAAAAATAGAGAAAGATTCATAAAAATTTGAGCTGAAACAATATGTCAATTTCAATAAAAGAAAATTAATAATAAAAGGAAAAAATCATAGAAACTTTCGGTAAAGTTATAGCGTAGGGTTGACATTAATTTGGTTTTACTTTTTGAAGTAATTGAAAATTAATAATAAAAGGAAAAAATCATAGAAACTTTCGGTAAAGTTATAGCGTAGGGTTGACATTAATTTGGTTTTACTTTTTGAAGTAATTGAGATCGATTCCAAAGAACAAATATTTCATTGATATATACTTTCCAAGGAACACTTAATTCTTCAGGGTATATTCAATTTATCGAATCTATGAGGAAAATAAATCTGAATAATTAAGATGCATTTTCAATAGTACCTTGGATCCAAAGTTGCGGGAGATGGAGGAAGGATCTTGAGTTCGTTGGTGGTAGGGTTCCATAGAGCCTCGCCTCGACTCGACTCGTTCCTGTGTCTGTATCTTTATCGTATGATCCATAGATATCAAGCAACACCAAACCCTTGCGCTTACAAGCAGCAACGGGGTTATGAAAAAGCTTTGGATAATTGATATCTCTTTCGAGTTTATGAGCCGTATCCTCGATCGAAATAATCAAGCAATTAAACCTTCCCGGGGCTGTATACTGCGGCACGATAAACTTGCTCTTATCCTTTGAACACACGGGGAGAGGAGCGTTAGAGAAGGTTCTACACAAATTCCAAAGGGGTTTCAATTTTGATTTAAGATTCAGAGACACCATTTCTCTGTATGGGGAAAAATTCTAAATAGACGCAGGCAGATCGATTTTAAACCATAATTCTACTGGCTCTCTTTATTGGACTTGGTTTATTGGACAATTCATTACACGGCTCATGAGCCCATATGTAAATTACTCTATACTCTAGGCTTGGTTCGAATTAAAGAAATTGGTTCCCTTAAAGGCCCAAATAAATTTGGTAAATAGGCTAGTCCCAGGATTTGATGCCGCCGGCGTTTATAATCACGCTCTTGTTGCCCTCGTGAAGGGAGAGATTGAGGAGGGCGGTGACCGTGTGCTCCTGGGTCATCGGGTCCGAGCAGCGGAGGAGCGGGACAAGTGTGGGGACAGCGCCGGATTCCCCAATCAAGGCTCGGTTGTTGGCTCGGTTTTTAGCCAGCAGGCGTAGCTTGGCTGCCGCGGACCTTTTCACGGCTACCGACGGCGACTGCAGGCCGTCGACACAGAGCTTGACCGTCGGCTGGAGGTCCTCCGGCGATATGCTGTCGATGATCTCCGTGGAGAACGTCTCCCTCTGTAGGAATCCGGAGCAAGGTTCGGGCTCGGGATCCGAGCTCGCGCCCTCGTTCGGGCCGGGGTCAGGGAGGTTGGCCAGGCGCTGGAGCTCGCCGGAGATGTCGCTCGAGCAGGCGGAGACGTCGCTGAAGGCGGTGGAGATGTCGAGTATACCGTCGAGGTCGGAGGACGAGGGGCTTTTCGAGTTGCGAGACGATTTGCTGGCGAGCTCACCGAGTCGGAGGTCGATGACCGAGTCGGTGAGGTTTTCGGAGATGTTGGGCGAGCTCTCGAGGATTGGGCCGGATTGGTGAGCGCTGAAGAGGTTGGACCGGATTGTCCGCATGGACCGGCCCATCGACCGGCTTATCTTGGCAGAGGACGGTGGCGGAGTGTAGTAATAGTAAGGCCGCGTTTGGGCGTAGGGGGCGGCGATGTTGGGTTGGAGTGGGAACGAGAATCTTCGACTGAAACCATGATTGGTGAGCTCGGATACAGACTCTTGCCGAATAAGGTGCTATTAATTTGAGTAAGCTTGAGGGACTCGTAAGCTGATTTTGAGGTGTTTCAAGAAATTTCCATGGCTGACGATCGTGAGAGAAAACAGCTGCAATGAGGTACAAAAATGGCGAATTATAGATGAAATTTTGTTTTTTAAATTTATAAAATACTTTTTGGGTCTTTCTTCGTATTGTTAAAAAGGAATTTTGATTGGATGAGAATTTTAAATTATCTTTTGTTGATCGATGAGTGAGTGAATTTAGTTGGTCTTACTAGTGGGGCTTGGAATATTTTATTTAATTTTTTAAATGAATGTGTAGGAATGTGGGTGTGTCATGTACTTACGTGTGTTTAAATGAAGAATAGAAAAATGGAGAAAGAATTAATAGAAAGATGATAATGTATATGTGAAAGAGTGTAATTTTTGATCGAATGAATAGAAAAATAATTAACTAATGTGGATTCTCTCAATCTTTGAAATTATTTCGGACGTCCTACTTTTCTCTCCCATTACCCTTATCTCTTCAGTCTCAATCTCTAAAATTCTAGGTTGCCATATCTCGGCTAGGATTTGAGCCGTAGATTGACGCACCGAACTTTATCAGACGATTCGTCAATCCGTCCGATGAGCCGACTGATGGGTACCCAAGCTGCTAGGGTTCAAGCTGAGCAACGGCAGTTTCGGTACCCCTTCTCAAACCCTCGCCCCCTCTGCAAGCTTCTCGACGTCACCATCTTCGTCTTCTCCCTCTTTATCGCTGTCGTGGCGCCACGCATCGAACGGCCAGGCGTGCCTCCCGGAACACCCCTTTCCGCCATTTCTGTTGCAGCTCAAGATTGGCACGCCCAGGGGTACGGCGTCTATCTGGTCACCGAGAAGCCGCACTTATTCCGAGGGATTGTTTGAGTCTAGCTTATTTTTTAGTGGCCTCTCAACGTCGCATGCCTCTATGGAATTTCCGCCGAGAAATCTTGGCTGGGCACCGCCTATTTGTCGTACGGGCCTTCACCTCTGATTTTCATGGTAAAGCTCTCATCTTTTTGCTTATTTTTTGCTATTATTATTGTGATCTTACTTTGTAGCCTCCAAATTGATTGTTTGTTCTGATTGTACAGTATGCAGTATGCGGTTGAGGTTGTGCTTTCTATGTGTGTGCGTGTGTTTGTCTACAAAAGTTCATCATTTGGGAAGAATACAGTGTTGTCGTGCTTAATCTTGATATCAATTTTTTTTAGTATACATTCTATGTGGGATGAATGAGCTGCTTTGATTGCTATATTTCCTTGACTAGCCCAAAAATTCTCCACGTGATATCGGTTTGTTTTGGAATATATTCAGTGTTGAGTGAATGAGCTGCTTGGTTGCTAAATTTCCTATAGTTTCATGCTATGTTTTTCTTTTAAATAAAAATGTCATGCTGTTTTGTCTATTGCAAATGGAGCTGGAAGAGTCATTGTTGACAATTCTCCTGACATAGTGTTAATAATGGACTAGATCAAAATGACTTATTCTATCTGTGAAGTTTCTAGAAAAAAAAAAATATCAAACGGCACAATGCGCCTTGGGTCGCTGCGGAAACAACCTCCTTCTATAATTACAAGGGTAAGGTCTGCGTACAACTGACCTCCCAGACCCCCCAGACCCCAACCTATTGGGAATATACTGGGTATGTTGTTGTTGTTGTTGTTTGTTGTACTACACAGTCTACACAGAAGCTTTGCCTTTTATGAGTTCAGGTTCAACAACGTGCCTTTAACCTGGTAAACTTTTTTCTTTCTAAGTTGTCGGTTTGTGTGTAATTACAGGCTCATTTTAATAAGTTACTTTGAAGATGTTAGTTCTAGACAAAACCTGTTGCATAATTTAATTAGCTGTGTGTCATAGATCTTTAATCCGGAATTTTATCATCAGGAAAAATGATGTATGAGTTTTAACGTGACAGAAGTTTGTTTTAAGATAATTACTTTGTAACATATGTTGGATCTTGTGCTTTTGTGCTATTACTCTGGAATATAATTTTGCTTCTCTTGCGCCAAAAACAGCAGCAGCCGCCACCGCCAAAAAAGTACTCGGCCCCACCAGACTTTCGGCACCATTTCACTCCACCACTTTGCTTTTCTAGCTCAGTAATTTCATCACTTTGCATTTTTTTTTTTTTGGTTCTGTTTGTGTGTTTTCCCAAATTCAGTTACTCAATGAAAAATTATATGCTTAAAACTTCCCCGAAGGGAACTCGCCGATCAGAGAGGTTTCCTTCACGGTATCAACTACGAACGATCCCTCTCTCCCGGTCCTCACGTTTCAGATGTGGTTTATCATCGCAGAGGCGGTAAAATTATGTATGGGTGTACATTCAAAAATGAAAACTTTAAGCGTGAGTTTGTACTTCTTCTGATTTTTCCAGCTGGAGTGAACTAATGTTTTTTTTTTCTTTCTTAGCTGAGAAGATTCTGTATCTGCAGTTGCTCACAATCGACCTGAAATTGCTAACATGGCAAATACTAGCCCCAATACCAATGGAAGCCAATTTTTCATCTGTACTGTCAAGGTATGCAGTAGTGTGAAATACAATTAGTTTAGAGCATGGAAAGAAATAGGCAGAGTGTAGATACCTAAAATGTGCAGTAAGAAGATGAATGGAAATACCTATATGTAGTTGTTCTTGGTTGAATCTAAACATTATTCATGCTTGGCTGTTTGTTCTTGGTAAAAATTTTAAACATGCTTCATACTTGGTTGTATGTTTTTTCTGTTTGTTCTTTAAATCTCTTGAAAATGATACAAATATTTGATGCATTTTAACTTAATTACAAATACAGAAAAGAAAAGAGTAGTGCAACAAACTCAAATCTTTTATAAATTCGAGAGAGAACTATACACAGATGGAGAAATTGAAGGCAAAAGAGAGTATAGAATAATACCTTAATTGCCCTTTTACTCTCAAGCTTGATCAGAAAAGCTGCTGATCCAAATTTCACCTTGTCCTTGCTGCCATCCCCTTTCTCCGTATATGTTAGCATAACACAACCAGCAATGTAAATAGGTTGCACAAATGAAAAACAGCTAAACATTTGTAATAGCAAAATACAAAACACTCAAAAACATTATAAGGGAGCAGCATCTGAATATAACATGCAAATCCTCACTCATCATAGCTATAGGATGTAGCTCTTGACTTGAGTATAGACAGTTGATTGAGTATACACAATTGACCAATTCTTGAAAATTGAAGCACTAGAAATACTCTTTAAGGCAACATAACTGAAATTTTCTCATTTTCCTAGCTTTGTTCAAATGGGCCCAGGGTACACATGGAAACTTGGAAACTGATCAGTTAAAGTTAAATTCGAGTTTAGGTTTTGTATGGAAGATATAGAGCATACGACATATGTTTATGCACTTGCATGATTATCAATGTTGATCATTTACTTTACTTGGTGTTATAATATTTGAATGGTAGTATGTATCAACATTAGCAAGTTCCTAAGATAATATAATACATTGCAGGATGGTCCTGAGTTCTGGATTAGCAGATAAGATTATTTGGAAGAGGGAGTTGCTTGATTAAGAAAGTCTGGCCAGCCAATAAATTAAAGTCAGGCAAAGAAAGTCTGGCAAAGGAAGCTCCCACTTCTCACGGCTGTCGACTGAGAAGCTTTCCAGGCAGCTTTGAAGGTACTCATGTCTCATAGCCTTTTATTTTAATACTGAGTTATTAGCATTTTTATGCATGTCATGAATGACTAACAAACAGGAAAAATTGTTCTTAAATTAATAGTTGATTTTTTTCCCAATGTATTTTTTTAAGAAATATTATACATTATTAAAAATTGGTACTTTCTAATATTCTATATTATGTTCGTAAGGGAAAAATAAAATAATATAAAAATAAACAAAAAAAATAAAATGAAAATAATTGGTGTTGAAACAATAAAGTGTAGTGTTTTAATAATTAAAATACAATGTCTTTATTTTCAAGTTATCGAGATTATGAATTTATCGCGATATATCCTCTCATTGTATAACTTATTGTACATTTTTGATTGTACATGTAGCACTACTCAAGCGATAAATACGGTGGTTTGTCACACCTACTCTGAAGCTATAAATTTGACTATAAATAAAGACCAAGTACACCTTTTCCTTACATCTCAGACTTTCCCTGGTAATACCAAATATATCTCAAATTCTCATATATCTCAAATTCACTCAAATATAATATATCTCAAATTCACGCCCCAAATGAAATCCGGCTATGTTGAAATATGCCTCCCGAAGTTCTTATTCTTTGGAATTGAGAATACTTCTTATTCTTTGGAATTGAGAATAAGTTTTCTTCTCAATCCAATTTATAAGAATTTTGGGTGTATGTTTCTTTTGGTCTTGGATGAAGAATTCTTAAAATTAAGTATTTTTTATGTTTTGATTTTGATTTTTTATTTTTTATTTTTTTTTCTGATTTTTTATATAATTTAGTCGAACTTTGTGTAAATTTAGAAAAAAATGGTGTTTCTTTTTTTAAGACTTCACCAAACAAGACGAGAGTTCATTGAGCAGAGCTTATTTAAAACTAGTGAGCTTAATAAGCCCACACAGCCAACCCATCTCTCAAGTCTCTCAAACCCATCAAACCCAGAAGCCCAGCCCAACAATCTCTCAAAAGGCCACTCATAACCCTAAAACCCTGTACTCTGTATAAATGAACATAACTTGAAACATATTCCGCCTCTTTTCCCGAGCTGCAAGAAATGCGGCGTCAAATCGGTTTCCTTGTTTATATCCGGTGGTTACGCTTTCACCTTCATCTACTCCGTTTTGTCCGCTGGGTTAGTCTCTCCCTCCAGGGATTTCTGCCGCATTCCTCTCCATCCACACGTTTTACCTCCGGGATTTTGCCATCTCCATCTCCGCCGGGTTTGGGGTATGATTCTACACGTTCTCGTATTTTCTCGAGTAAACTTCGCTATAGTTGTTTGTCGGACATCTACACGTCGTCTGTTCCTTGTTTTTCTGCTCGTTGGTTTCTCTGGTAATGTCTATGTAGTTGTTTTCCTTGTTTGTCGTAGTTTGTATGCCTATGTACATTCTTGAACAAAAAAGTAGGAATCCGTCTTGGGCGCATATTTTTCGTTCATAGTTTAAGGAGGGAAGAGGCTGCTAATCGTAAACTCCCTGAAGTCCCCAAAAGGTTGAAAAAGGCCTCCAAAGCCCAACTCCCTAAAGTCCCCAAATCTTCTACACCTAAGGTCCCTGCTGCTGAATTGAAGTTGTTTGAGATTACGTTGATTCGTGGTGGTATTTCCCTTTCTTTGTTAATGGACTATTGGCCAAATATATTTCTGGACTTAAATGCTTATGTGGAGTTCTTATATGAGTGGTATGAACACTGGTGTTTGCAACACAGTAAACATAGATGTGATATATGTTTTCGTCCCGATGATTATTTGTTGGGAACAAAAGAGCTGCATGATAAGGTTATAAGGGATCTTAATCTTCTTCCTTATGGTAAACTGATGTCATTAAGTTGGTTTAAATCTTTTTTCAAAATTGACTTTACCCTCATGTTGTACCATTATCGAGGTTCAATCATACTGCGTGTCCGGGAGATACTTATCCCGTTTTTGGTATCGGGAGAACTTATCAAGATTGTTGTTTCTGCTGGAGTTCAATGTAAAGTTGATGACGATGGATGGAAGGTGAATCGTCGCTACTGGAATAAGATGTTGAATAACGCTGGCTCAACCGAGTCCTTGGTTATTCTGGACATGGCTGATCCTCCGACATTTCATCCCAGTGACAGACTGCTTTTGAAGTAGTGTTTAAAAGTCAATTACTGTTGCTATGGTAAGTTTTTGATATCTAGTTTCTGGTATGTTATGAGGTGTTCATATCAAGTTTTTTATTTGTAGTTTCTGGTATGTTATGAGGTGTTCATAGCAAGTTTTTGATTTGTGGTTTCTGGTATGTTCTGAGGTGTTCAGGTGTTCTTAGGGTTTCTGGTAATTTGTAGGTGTTTCTGGTAAAGTTTTGGCTGTTAATTTGTGAATGACATTTGGCTTATTATGGTTGTTATTAATTAATGTCCTGACTGTGACAGGAATATTATTGTGTGAGTAGAGTGTTTTTGGTGGTCAAAGCTTTTGTTGTTATAATGAGTTAGGTAACATTTGAAGGAGTTATCAAAGAGAAAATGACCCTTTTATGACATGAGAAAATCCATACTTAAATGAGAATTCCTTCTTTCTTCTCGTAAACCCATTTGATCTTTGTTGTGAAATATTGATGGGTTTATGAGACGGGGGAGGAATTCTCATTTCAGTATGAATTTTCTCATGTCATAAGAGGAATTCTCATTTAAGTATTGATTTTCTCATGTCATAAAAGAGTCATTTTTTCTTTGATAACTCCTTCAAATGTTACCTAACTCATTATAACAACAAAAACTTTTACCACAAAAAACACTCTATTCACACAATAATATTCATGTCACAACCACAACATTAATTAATAACAATTAACAACCATAATAAGCCACCAAAATGTCATTCACAAATTAACAGCCAAAATTTTACTAGAAACACCTAAGAACACCTACAAATTACCAGAAACCCTAAGAACACCTCAGAACATACCAGAAACCACAAATCAAAAACTTGCTATGAACACCTCATAACATACCAGAAACCACAAATAAAAAACTTGATATGAACACCTCATGACATACCAGAAACTAGATATCAAAAACTTACCATAGCAACAGTAATTGACTTTTAAACACTACTTCAAAAGTAGTCTGTCACTGGGATCAAATGTCGGAGGATCAGCCGTGTCCTCCAGGGACTCGGTTAAGCCAGCGTTCTTCAACACCTTCTTCCATTAGCGACGATTCACCTTCCATCCATCGTCATCAACTTTACATTGAACTCCAGCAGAAACAACAGTCTTGATAAGTTCTCCCGATACCGAAAACGGGATAAGTATCTCCCGGACACGCAGTATGATTGAACCACGATAATTGTACAACATGAGGGCACAGTCAAATTTGAAAAAAGATTTAAACCAACTTAATGACATCACTTTATCATGAGGAAGAAGATTAAGATCCCTTATAACCTTATCATGCAGCTCTTTTGTTCCCAACAAATAATCAACGGGACGAGAACATATATCACCTCTATGTTTACTGTGTTGCAAACACCAGTGCTCATACCACTCATATAAGAATTCCACATAAGCATTTAAGTCCAGAAATGTATTTGGCCAATAGTCCATTAACAAAGAAAGGGAAATACCACCACGTATCAACGTAATCTCAAACAACTTCAGTTCAGCAGCAGGGACCTTAGGTGTAGAAGATTTGGGGACTTTAGGGAGTTGGGCTTTGGAGGCCTTTTTCAACCTTTTGGGTACTTCAGGGAGTTTACGTTTAGCAGCCTCTTCCCTCCTTAAACTATGAACGAAAAATCTGCGCCCAAAAGTTCGTCCAAGACGAATTCCTACTTTTTTGTTCAAGAATGTACGTAGACATACAAGCTACGACAAGTATTAAATTATAACCTGTTGGAGGAACCTTATCAAAAGTTTGCACGATTGAAACCCCCGGGGTTTACAAGGCCTTGCTACCTCCGGGTTTTTGCCATCTCCATCTCCGCCGGGTTTGGGGTATGATATTGCACGTTCTTGTGAAATCGTTTCACATCTGGTACCATTTTCTCCAGTAAACTTCGCTATAGTTATTTGTCGGACATCTGCACGTCGTCTGTTCCTTGTTTTTCTGCTCGTTGTTTCTCTGGTAATGTCTTTGCCGTGTTTTTCTGCTCGTGTTAATTTATAAAGTGCATTACCGAGTTTTTGGAAGTGGAAAAATAACAAAAGAAATAATTGATCCAAAATATAAAATTTTGACACGGCAATTTTGGTTGGTTGATTTATAATACTGTGCAATCATATAGTCATTAATGTGCAATCCATATAATTATAATGTGCAATCGCAATACATAAAAATGTTTAAATCATAATAATAATTTTTTTCATATAGCTCGACTCTTTCAATTTTGATCGAAATAATCAAAAATATAAATTTTAAAATTATCGAAATAACTTTATTTCAGTTGAAATTATCGATATCAAATAACTCAAATTTTATAAATAATTAAAATATATAAATTCATACAACAGTTATTTCAAATTTGATCACTAAGGTGCGGACTGACACACATTAATGTGCAATATGTCTAACATTAATGTGCATTACTTCAGTTACTAATGTGCGATCTGTCACACATTTATTATTATTTTTATATTATTTTATTATTTTTTATTTTTTATTTTATATATAGGTAAATAGAAAAATAATACTTTTTATTAACTTTAATAATTTCAGATTTAGCCCAATGGCAAAATTGAGATATAATTAATTTTTTTGAAATTGCTATTGAGCCTTACACATTATCAAATTTTCAAAAAAGAAGACCAAATCCCTAAATTGATTTTCAGATCATGTTTCCGGCGAGTTGGCCTCCCTCAAGGTTTCTCACGGTCAAACAAGACCCAAGGCTTCAGGTCGCTGATTGTTGTGTGTGTGTGTTTTCCGGCGGGATTGTCGACCGCCCTTCAGATGTGAGTTTTCCGATCGAAGCTTCAGTTTTTTGAGGACTTCGTCGTCGTGCTCCGATTGTACGGCAGCGTATTCGGCGGCTGCGAGTGTCGGTGGCGAGCTGCTCCGACGGTCGCGGCGACTCTGTGAGGGGTGGTCGAAGGTAAGAGTGGCGTGAGTTTTCTGATCGAAGCTGTATGTTTGTGTGTGTGAATTTTTTTATTTTGCTTTGGTCTGTAGCTATGTACTGGAATCAGAGCACATGAAGAAATTTTTTGATTATATACAACTCCCAAATTTTGACATTGCTTCTGATGCTGCTGCCACTTTCAAGGTTCTGTATGTTTTCCGGGTTAATCCTTTTCTATTTCAGTTTGTTTCTTGATCTTCATTGTGCTGCATTATCTATATATATGCTTATAGTAAAGAGTCTTTCTTTTGTTGACTTTTTTTTTTTCTTGTTCTTGCAGAAGTACATAGTGTCTAGGCATTCAATCACTAACATGATTCGTGTTTTCTTACTGTTTTTTTCTTCTTCTTGCAGAAGTACATAGTGTCTAGGCATTCAATCACTAACATGATTCGTGTTTTCTTTCAGGAACTTTTGACTCGGCATAAATCAACAGTAGCTGAATTTCTTTCCAAAAACTACTACTGGGTAAGTATTTCATGCAGAGATGGACATTATATTCTCCTCCGTGCACTTTATTGTTATTTTCTGTTAATTAGTAATTGTGGTGATTTTTGGTTTCCTCAACGAGCCCTCTCTCATGTGTACATCATTTACTTGTTATCGTCTTGTTGATAGTTCTTTGCAGAGTATAACTCCAAGTTGCTTGAATATGCTAATTATATCACCAGAAGGCAGGCTATCGAGGTAACTCCTATTCGTTCTCTCTTTTCTGGGCTGGGAAATGAATGAGGACCACTCAGAGGCTGGACTAACTTCACATTCCTTTATAAACAACAACAACAACATACCCATTATATTCCCAACAAGAAGTTAGGGTCTTGGGGGTCAGTTGTACGCAGACCTTACCCTTGTAATTATACAAGGAGGCTGTTTCCTTAGCGACCCAAGGTGCATTGCGCCGTTTGATTTTTTTTTTTTTTTTTCTAGAAACTTCACTAATAGAAGAAGCACTAAAATTTAATTGAGCCATTTTGATCTAGTCCATTATTAGCACTATGCCAGGAGAATTGTCAACAATGACTCTTCCAGCTTCATTTGCAATGGACAAAACATTCTTTTATAAAATAATATAGAAAAAATTGCAAGAAATAATTTGTACTCAAGATTGGTGCAACTGAAAGTTGCCGATTTGATTTGATTTTTTTATTTTTTCCAGTTGCTCGACCGTTCAAACTCACCCGTGATGACTAAATATGTTTGCTCAAGGGATTACTTGAGGATCCTCATGAATCTTCTTCGGGTATGCTTACCTTTAAGGGCTTTAGATTCAATCCCATTTCCTTGTTGCACTTTGCATAATAGATGGGAGATGTATTGAGAGGAGAATTAAGCTTGGTGAAGGATTATGGTCTTGATATTTTTTGAAAAACTGTATCGAACAATATCAATCTGTGTTGTTCTTGAGATATCTGATTCATTTGCCATGTTCTCTATCCTAGTAAAAATAATAGAAAAGTAAGATGAAAATGTGTATAGTTATTTTATTTAAAAAGGATGCTCCATCTCTGTAGTTCCTTTTGTCGTGAATTGACTGTTGAACTTTTTTCCTTGTGGCAGGAATCTAGCAAGAGTATACAGATTGAAGCTTTTCGTGTTTTTAAGGTATGCCTGTATTTTCTCTCCCAAGCTTGCGGGATGCTTGTGTAACATTTTTTGCACTTCGTATCATACTCTGCTCTGAGCCTACAACATATTTATGTCTATAGCTATTCGCGGCTAATCAGAACAAACCCCCTGATATCGTTTGTATTCTCATCACTAATCGAAACAAGCTTCAAAATCGACCTTATAATTAAGGTCACCAGAAACAGTATGGAGTAGCTCACCGGAAGCCGAGAATGGTACGTGAATTTCGCGGACATGCAATAATAGAGACCCCCTATGATGGTAAAGCTTCACTGTACAATCAAACTTCAGACATTTTTTTTTAAAATTCAGTTAGAGTCATCACCTTACCTCTAGGGATAACTCTCAGTATGGGCATAAGTAAGTCATTAAGCTGTTTAGCACCTTGGAAATACAAAAATTGATAAGAATATCGCCATGCTTATAGAATTGAATAAACCAGTTAGAAAAATCCAGATCAGTTACGCGAAGGAACACGTTAGGCCAGAAGTCTTTCAAGTATGACATGTCCACATCACCCTTAATTAACTCATGTTCAAAGAGTTCCAATTCATCCTTATCAACCACGACCTTCAATTTACCCTCCTTATCAACCACGACCTTCAATTTATCCTCACCACAAAGGTCATCGGCATCAGATTCATGCCTCAGATTGTGCACAAAAAAACCAGACATAACCTGATTTCTTATTATCCAACGTGGATTTTTCTTTCTCTGCTCCAGTATATAAGTTGGAAAATAAGCCATCACTAAAACATAGTTTTCTTATGGAAAAAGCTTGTCCAACACTTTTGAAATTAAAATCTCAGAGTTACTCACAGATGAACAAAGAGTCCGAAATTTACCAGTTGAGGTATACCAGGGGACAAAAGCGAGTATGTACCAATTGATAATATACCAGGGGACAAAAGCGAGAAAGAGCCAACGGATGAAAGAGGGGGGCGAGGATTACCCGTGAAACGTGACGAAATTTTCGAACCGAAGATCCCGATAGCAATAGCAGGCCGCGTCCAGCATGCGGAGGCAAAGCCAGTAGGGATGAATGTGCACTCAAGATTCGAGAAGATTTCAACATACCAGTACCAGAAGCGAAGATACCAATGGCGGAAAGAAGTACTGTTCACGATGATCATGGTATATATATGAGGGATTTAGGGTTTGAGAGGTCCTTATTAGGGTTGGAGGAGGGCTCGGGGAGGCTTGGAGAATTCACTTGGTTGGGTGGATCTGGGTCGGCTGGGCTAACATAAATTGCATTTTTCCACAAAATCATCAAAACACATTGTTAACATATTATAAAGATACAAATTTAGAAAATTTAAAAAAAAAAAAATCAATATCAAAACATGAAAAAATTTGGGTTTTTAAATTAATATTGAAAAAAAAAAAATATAGACCGAGTCAACTCGGCCTTGACCTGGTCGACCGGGTTAATTAACCCAACAAAGTCAATTCGGTTGACTCGGTCTATATTTTTTTATTTTTTTAAATATTTTTATTTAAAAAATAAAAACTACGTGTATATATTTATATATAAAATATTTATCATGAGATGCAATATTATTAACATTTTGATATATAAATTTTATATACAGAATATTTAATTTTGTTACTTTTATGTATATTTATATATGTCAAAAATATTTTATATATAATTTTAAAAATTTTGGAATTGATTATTCGGTTCAGTAATTGACCGGGTGACACGACGGTTGAACCGGTGACTCGATGACCAGAACCTGATTAGGCCGATTCTCATGTTTGAAAACTATGATAAAACTCGGTAAATAAAGTGTAATACTTTATCACGCATAAATAATAGTAAAAATAGTCTTTTTCATCCCACTATTGAAATGTATTAAGTTTTTCACACCACCCATAGATAACTTAACTTTTTCACTTCAGAAAGTGCGAAAGGCATTGTGCGATGAATATGCGATAGTTGCGCGATGGCATTGTGCGAAGGTTAAAAGTGCGAAGGCATTCGCATATCCCTTCACACTTTCTGGAGTGGAAAAAGTTAAAGTACGAAGCCATTGCGCGATGAATATGCGACAGTTATGCGATGACATTGATATGCAATATTTAAAGGGCGAAGGCATTCGCATAACCTTCGCACTTCCTGGGGTGAAAAAGTTAGATTGTTGGTGGGGCAGTATGAAAAACTTAATGTATCTTTGTATTGGGGTGGAAATTTTTTTTTTCCCTAATAATAATTGAAAAGATTCATTTTAAAATAAGAAAAAGAAAAGAATTCGAAAAGTAGATGTAAAACAAAAGGCAAAAAGGGACCACCACATCAATAAATAATTAGATTACGGTGATAGTTTGGACTAGGGTTTATCTATGGTATAAATTGACAATAAATGAAGGCCACAAGTAGACCTTTTCCTTGAATCTCTTTTCTTACTCCAGCAAAATATGCCTCCATGCCTCCAGATAAAAAGTTCTTGGCTATGTCTAAATTCTCGGCTATGTCCAAATGAATCGGCTATGAAGAAATATGCCGCCATGAAATATGCCTCCAGAAGTTCTCCGGATATGATAACGAAGAACTTTGGTGGTATATTTGTGGCGTTATGTTTCTTCAAGTTTAGATTATAACAAGTATTTTGTTCTTGATTTGGTCTTCTCTAATTGGTAATATAATTCTTTTTGATTTAAAAACTAAAATTTTTTATGTTTTGATATTGATTTTTTTTTTTTTTTTTAAATTTTCTAAATTTGTATCTTTATAATATGTTAACAATGTGTTTTGATGAATTTGTGGAAAAAGGCGGTTTATGTAGCCCAGCCGACCCAGATCCACCCAACCAAGCAAATTCTCTAAGCCTCCCCCAGCGCTCCTCCAACCCTAATAAGGACCTCTCAAACCCTAAATCCCTCGTATATATACCATGTTCATCGTGAACAATACTTCTTTTCGACATTGGTATCTTCGCTTCTGGTACTGGTACGTCGAAATCTTCTCGAGTCTTGAGTGCACGTTCATCCATACTGGCTTTGCCTCCGCATTCTGTATGCGTGTCTGCTATTGCTATTGGAATCTTCGGTGCAAAAATTTCGTCAGTATCACAGGTAATCCTCGCCCCCCCCTCTTTCATCCGTTAGCTCTTTCTCGCTTTTGTCCCCTGGTATATTCTTTCAGCTGGTACATATACTCGATTTTGTCCCCTGGCATATTCTCAACTGGTAAATTTCAAACTCTTTGTTAATCTGTGAGTAACTCTGAAATGTGTTAGACAAGCTTCTTTCAGAAGAAAACTCTGTTTTAGTGATGGCTTATTTTTCAACTTAGCAGAGAAAGAAAAACCCACGTTGGATATAAAGAAATCAGGTTATGGTTGGTTTTTTTGTGCACAATCTGAGAGGCATGAATCTGATGCCGATGACCTTGGTGGTGAGGATAAATTGAAGGTTGTGGTTGATAAGGAGAGCAAATTGAAGGTGTGGTTGATAAGGATGAATTGGAACTCTTTGATCATGAGTTAATTAAGGGTGGTGTGGACATGTCATACTTAAAAGCCTTCTGGTGTTCCTTCGCGGATTTTTCTTACTGGTTTATTCAATTCTATAAGCATGGCGATAAAATCTCTTCTTATCGAGTTCTGTATTTTCAAGGTGCTAAACAGATTAATGACTTGCTTATGCCCATACTGAGTGCTATCCCTAAGGGTAAGGTGATGACTCTAACTGAATTCAAAAAATGTCTAATGTCTGAATTTGATTATACATTGAAGCTTTACCATCATAGGAGGTCTCTATTATAGCGTGTGCACGAAATCCACGTACCATTCTCGGCTTCGGCTTCCTGTGAGCTCTGTTTTTGGTGACCTTATAATTAAGGTTGATTTTGAATGTTGGGAAGTGAATCATTGGTGTGTTGGAGGATCTTGGCATTGCAGAGTCATATGTTGTTCTTGACTCGGATCCTCCTCCCAATTTTTCTCGCAAAGATAAATTGCTTTGGAAGTAGCTTTGGATCTAAGTGTGACAGTGGCTGAGGCTCCTAGTTTCAGTGTAATCATTCATACATTCCAAGTCTTCATGTGATATAGGAAAGAGATGGAGAATGAGGTTAATAATGGAAAGTGCATTTTATTACTTCCATATAAATTCTCAACCAAACAAAGATAATAATTTAATGTGCTGGATAAAAAAACTTCACATTATTAACCAAACAACACTAGGGTGTGATATAATAAGGTGGAATCTCACCTTGGTCCCAATATAAAGATAATAATTTAATGTGCTTTATTAAATATTGGGGTTGTGGGCTGGGCTACGGGCCTACGGTTGGAAGCCAATCTTCCGGAGTCCAATACACGGCCCACAGGATTGTCGGCATCGTCGTCTTTTGCCTTGGAACTCTACAGGTAATAATAGTGTACGCTTCCAATTCCTGTTTTCCACTGATTCATTTTTTTTGTAAAAATTAAAAGATTTTAGAGTGTTATAATGTTGAAAATAGTATTTTCATTGAACACCCAAGTAGTGAACAAATTAGTGAAATCATAATAAAAAGATTCTGCATATGGGGCACAGGTGACTGCACTGTTGTTAAGGCCGAAAAAGGAGCACAAGCACAGAATCTACTGGAATTTGTACCACCACACGATCGGCTACTCGGTTATAATCCTCAGCATTATCAACATTTTCAAAGGTTTGACATTCTAAATCCAGCTGAGAAGTGGAAAATAGTCATTTCATTAGTGGCATAAAAATATCTCCCCTATTTGATAGGATTGAAATTTCAGCCACATATGTATCTTCGCGTGGGACCTACCTGCCACATAAATGTGGCATGGGCTAAATCTTAGTCCCAATCATGTATATTAAATGCAGGATAAGGTTGGTTAAAGCCGGTATTCCATCCAATCTTGGTAAGTAAACGAGGCCTAAGAGAATAAAAAAAATAATAAAGAAATGACTTGGGTAAGGTGCATTATTTGGATGACGGTTGGATCTTAGACATGAACGAGGAATCCCATGGGGCGAAAATGTTGAACACTAATTAGGAGGAAATTACCCTTAGAGCATCTCCAATGGAATGTGTATTGTAGGATTGTAGAAGCAGTCCCATAAAAATCTTCTCCAACGGTATTTCGGCGGCTTCGGCTCGTTCTTTCTGGACGGAGATAGAGTGAATCTTTTTTGTGCGAAGTGTAGCTACGTTCCTTAGTAGTTGTTAAAACCCTAGCTCGCGCAGTCTCGCGAAGGATCAGTGCAGTGAAGGGATGCCTTTTTACTTCTATTTGTGCTTATGTGGCATGAAAGAGAAGTAATTATTTTAGAAGTCTTTCTACATATGAAAATACTTCTAGATTTGTTGACTCATTTTTTTTCTTTCTTTATTTCTTTTTTATGTTAATTAAAATATATACAATGTTTATATAAAGATTATTTTATTTACTAAAACATGGATCTAGTATTTACTAAATTACTAATTAAACTATATATTTATTTGTAAACACTTTATCAAAAGAAAATTAATTTACTTAAAGAAAAATAAAAGAAAAACAACAAAACACTTCTAAAATTATATTATAAATTTAAGAGATGTATTCCTTTAACACCAAAATAAGAAACTACTGCTCGTCATTTATACAAGTTTTAAGGTTTTTTTAATATGAGTGGGGTTCGGGTTTATATTATAAATTTAGAGGGTGTGTTCCTTTAAAATCAAAAGGAGAAACTACTGTCATTTATATAGGGTTTTAGGGTTTTTTAATATGAGTGGGCTTGGGGTTCGTTTGAGAAATTGATGGGATAGGGTTTTGGGTTTGAGAGACAGGGTTTTAGGGTTTTTAATATGAGTGGGCCTGGAGTTTCGTTTGAGAAATTGATGGGATAGGGTTTTCTGGGTTTAAGAGATGGTTGGCTATGTGTGGCTAACTAATAAAATGAGAAACATATTTTTATTATTGAAAAACTAATTACAAATACATAAATTCATTCGAGTTTAATTAACTAAGCTCGAGCTCTGCGCATTAACTTAACGAATTTTAAATAAAAATTTTTGAATAAACTCGAACTAAAGTCTTACAAAAAGAAACACGATTTTTTCTAAATTTACACAAACAAAGTTCGACTAAATTATATAAAAAATCAAAATCAAAACATAAAAAATACTTAATTTTCAAAAGATGGAAGAATTCTTACCAGCTTTATATATTATTTTATTTATATAATTAATGTAAACAATAACTTTTTTATATAGTTTAAATTAAAAAAAAATACTATAATTTTACAAAAATAAATTGACATATATAGCCACTTGTATATTATATCTTTTCAATCCAACCATGATTATAGAATATTACATGATCTTTCTAATATATTTTAGAGAGTTGAAATAAAATAAAATAAATTTTGATGAACACCATGGTAAATGAATTATTTAAATATTTTTAGAATATCTATAAAATTACATTGAAATAGTTATTATATGATTCAATAAAAAAAATATAATTATTACTCAACTAATATAAAATATAACGATTTTTTATTTTAATTAACAGAATCAGTTTTTTAGAAATTATTACTCAGTTTTAATTATCGAATGTGCTGAGCCTAAGTGGCAGATTCGCAAGTTTTGGATCTTGTGTGGCAAAAGTTCAAGTTTCATTATTTAGAGTGGATATATTTTAATTTACTTCAAATCCTAAAATAATTAGGTAAGGATTATTCATAAATATGTTTATTATTTATGATCATTTTAGATGTATTAATTGCATTCTAATATCATTTTTTGTTATAACTATTGAACTGTAAATGTATTTTAAAAATAAATAACTTTTGTAATTTTAACCAATTTTACATATATATCAAAAAGAGCTACCATCACACAATGATCATTGAGAAAGCTAGCACATAGTTTGTTTTCTACGGGATCGACTGTGAGGGCCTTCGCGGAGCGACCACAAAAGTTGTGAAAATGTATGTGGACAAGATTTTTGGCCTCGTTTTGAACCTTTACTTATGGCGACTCATGCATTTTGATTGGGGGATCTTTTGGACATGAAAAACAAACCGGGAGCCTTGAAAAAGGCTCCCAAAAAACACCACAAAACCACTTGTAAAGCTTCTCCATTTTTCTTATGCTTATGCTTAGATTTTAGAGCTTTTTGGATTGGGATTGAATTCTTGCATCTTCTAATGATTATAAGTTTTTAATTCTTGTTTATTGTTGTTGATTGAATAAGATTTTCTTTTGTTTGATTGACATAAATTTGAGTCTAAGGATGAGTTAATTCTTCCACCTAGGGCTAGGAGTTTTGATTCTCTTCTTGAATACGTGGTGAATGTGTGATGTTCTTGTCTATTCGAATTTTTTAATGAAATTGATTAGTTGATCGATCACCATCTAGTCTAAACAGATAAACTAGAATTCTGAAGGAGATAGACTATCTCATCATAATTCAAATAAGGTAGATGTGTTCGTAATTGTATCGTCTTATGGGTTTTTTGACTGATGTATGCGCTTGTCTATGTCTGAGCCCGTGTTTGTAAAAGTATCGGGGATGGACCTCTAGTCTAGTGTGTATGCTTAAGCTTGCTCGTTTATGTTCAATCCTTGTGATAAGTGTTATTGGCCTCATTCGTAGATTGTAGTTTCTAGATCTGGTTTGAGTCGGGTTTCTTTTTCTCTTATTGGTCCGATCGTGCGCGTGGCTTGGTTGTCTTCAGCGGTTGGGGAGGGCTTTAGTTGTTCTGTTGTTAATTTTGTTTAGGTTTGTTGAGTTTGTGTTCATGTGGTTGGTTCGTGGTTTGTGTTTTTTTATTTCTCATTTTTTGGAGGAGCCTATTTATTCTCCTCTGGGGAGTTCGTGTTATTCTCTGAATAGTTTGTGTATTTCTCTGTGGGGACCTTTTATTTTTCTTGTTCGTGCGTTGTGATATCTAGGCTACCTTGGGTAGTCCACTTATTCCGGCTAGCTAGTGAGCCAGTTGTAATTATGTGTTTAGTGAAAGAATTTTCTACCATTTCGATTAAAAAAAAAACAAAAAAAAAAAAACATGAATTTATTTTGATTTATGAGGCTTTTCCTAATTTAGTGAATCAGGCATGTCTTAACCAGTCTTTGAAAGGGATTAAATTGCTAGAAATTCTTCTATTATATCCCATTTATTCTTTGCATATGGTTCAATTCTTTTCTGCAGGGCTGATTTGCATCATGCCAGATTAATCATGAATATATTAGATGATTATGGGGCTTCTTATAGAGGTTTGCTTGCTCTGGTAGCTGGTCCCTACTGCTGGTAGAGGGAGAAAGGAGGAGGGATTTTGAATCTTGCTTATTGACTTCATTTTCAGTACCTCAAAGTTCGGGAGAATCATATGGATGGCTACAGAACTTGACTCGATAGTGGAAGAACTCAATCCAATGAAGTACGCGACCAGTGTTGTGGTGAATAACTGGTGAATCTTGATAAGTCATAAATCTTCTTTTCTAAAAGTACTGGGAATGGAACCAAATGATAAAATTTGTAGGGTGTTGAATGAAATTGCTAGGGTAAATTCTTTCAAATACATAGGTCTCCCTTTGGAGCTAGGTAGATCTAAAAGAGGAATTTTTTATTTTGTAATTGAGTATGTGATTAGAGAGTTACAACTGAAAAAATTATTTTTTGAGTGAAGCAGAGAGAAAGGTTATGATCAAATATGTGTTGGATGCTTTACCAACTTATGTCATGTCTTGCTTTAGATTACATGTGTCTAATTGCTCTAATATTTGTAAGTAAGTGGCAAGATTCTGGTGGGGCAGAAAAGAATAGAATACAATGTAGTTGGGATTTGTTGGCTAGGTCTAAGGAGAGTGGGGGATTAGGTTTTAATAACTTTAGGGCTTTTAATTAGTGAGTCTCTCATTACTAAACCTAATTTGTGGATCAGTAGGGTCTTGAAAGGTAAATTTTTTTAGAAAGGTTAAGGCTAGGCATAGTGATTCTTGGCTTTGGAAGAACTGGCTAGGAGATAGTGTCTTTGAAGTTAGGGGGTAAAGTTCCATGTTGGAGATGGGACCTCATTTAAAATTTGGAAGGCTCCCTGGGTCCCAAATCAGTCTAGCTTTAAATTTGGGGTGTATTAGGTACTTTTAATCCACAGCTCATCACTTCCACAAATATGATAATGGAATCTAATGAGATGTGTGCATCAAAGATTGCACTTGCTTATGCAACTATGGAGGCAACTTATCACTAGAATGTGCTTGTGGACGAGAATGGGGCATAGGCGATGGCAGAAACTTCTTATACTTTACTTCAGATTTTCAACTTCTTAGTGATAGATGGAAGATTACTTAACAAATGTAGCAATTACTATTTTTTGCTATAATTTTTTTTTTTTTGTCTGCGCATTTGGTTTGATTTATTTGAACATGTGATTTTATTGGAAATTTGTACTGATATTCTTAATTCATTTTTATGTGCGTGTGATCTTCGTACAGGTGGTTTGAATTTTAATTTTAACAATTATTTTATAAGTGTACCACTTCGAGCATGCATCAGAATTCTACAATTGACAAGTTGCTTACTTGGTGAATCAAAAAATATATAGTTTCTCTACTACTATCATTAGTTTCAGTGTTATCGTTCATACAATGCAGGTCTTCACGCGATATAGGAAAGAAAGATGGAGAATGAGGTTAATAATGGAAAGTGCATTTTATTACTTCCATATAAGTTCTCAACCAAACAAAGATAATAATTTAACGTGTTGGATAAAAAACTTCACATATTAACCAAACAACACTATATGGGTGTGATATAACAAGGTGGAATCTCACCTTGACCCACATATGATAGTATCAAGTATTACTTAATTTTGGGTTAGCCTCCGACATAGACCTTCTACACTCAAAGGAGCTCTCAAATGGATCAAGAAGGAGGCGAGAGGGAGTGGTTGGCAAACCAAGTTGAAGAGAGCGGCGCTCGTGGCCACCATATACTTCATTTGGAATGCTAGGAATCGGTTGGTGTTTGAAAATGAATACCAAGGCCCGAGCCTTGTAATCCGCAAGGTAAAAACCCATGTTTATCGAACTATTTTTGCAACTTATCCGAATGTGCTTATTGAATTTGAGAAGATGAGTCTTTGCTCTATACCCTATTGAGCTTGTTGAGTTTGTGATGCGACGCCTCGATCTTGACGAGGGTTGCGAAAGAGCGCCAAATTTAACCCCTCTAAAGCTGGACGAGAGTCGCGCCCGAAAAACGCGAGTCGCGGAAGCTGGACGCGAGTCGCGACTTAATGACTCCCTATGCACAAACTGCTCTGTAGTTGGCCGCGGGTCGCGGACTGGGAGCCGCGAGTCGCGGATTGAAGGTCGCGAGTCGTGGACTAATGCCCGCGACTCGCGGCAGCATGAATTAACCTATGTTTTAGGCTCATTTGGATCCGTACGAATTCGGTTTTCAGTTCCGATTTTTCCTACACGTAGCCAACGAAGCCTTATACGAGACCTATAAATGACTTATTGCATTTTGTTTTTAGCAACTAAGAGTGACCAACCGACTTATTGTTGGCCTCGTATAGTTTTATCTTGCGAATGAGGAACTGAATTTGTGGTTTCCCATTACGCTTTTGTAAGCCGTAAACCGGTTGTCTAAACAAATTTTGATATATATATTTACATTTAACGATAAAAAAAAAAGTATTACTTAATTTCAACCAGTCACCCTAATAATAAATTCAGTATATAAATTTCAAACACTACCATGGCTCGTATATTTAGTTTAAAATACATGACACAAGTGAGTATAATTAAAGTATCATAATCTAGAGCACGTTTGTTTGGGGTGTCAAGACAAGAGTACACATCTTATCATGAGCAAAAACTCCGTTTGTTAAGGACGATTATGGCCCGCGACATAATTTGCGGCCCGAGACAAAAAAGGAGGTAATCTCAATTTCCAGAGATAAAGTGGTCTGGAGGGGTACCCAAGATTGGAAGAATCATTACAGTAATTTCTCTGCAAAAAGACCAACATAACCCTCATATTTTCAATTTGTGACCATGACGCCCTCTAGTCTTACAAAAACTACGAAAATGCCAGAACTTCACCCAACACCTTCGGTGACGAGCTTGTTGCCTTTATTGGTGAGTATCTTCTCGAAAATAAATCTTTACCAATTTAAAACAGGTATGTGTAATCTCGTCTTTAATTATGGCCACCAATTTAAAACATGGTGTTTATTCCTATTTTCGCCGTCGATGAACTGTACACATGAATACATGATGCATAATTTTGGACGACCAAAATTTTTAATATGCGTTGAATGTTTCTATAAATTTCAGATTCTACGGTTGCACAATGAGTTACGTTCAGTTTTTCCTTTTAGTTTTGTATTCCGAAATTTGTACGCTATTTTATTTGTTTTTCAATTTTATTGATCTCCTATACCTGTAATAAGTATTTTATGTATAATATTTTTTATTTAAAAATTGTCTGTATTTTTTTAGCACCTTTATTTTTTGTGATTTTTTCATCGTGCATGTGGTTGTTCTTCAAGCGGTTTTATTTTGTTTTTTAATTTCAACTATTTTTTATGAATTGGTTATTTGTGCTAACATACAAAAGTAAATAAAAAATTAAGAAAGATACAAAAGTATAATAATTTTTTAGTTTTCACATGCCCAGTTTTTATTGGTCCACACCTTAGATATTTCATGACGAAGAGTTTAGCCAAATCAAAGNGTAGAATTCTCTCGAAGGAGAGCCCTTTCTCTTACTGAAGAGTTTCCTTCTCTTGTCGAAGAGATCCTTCTCTCATAGGAGAGATTTTCCCTTTTCACTTCTTAATTTCTCTGCAAAAACGTTTTTCCGTACTATCTATCACTTGAATCTAAGGGGGTTCTAATGGAGGAACACAGCCCCATCGATGCAACTGATGAAGTCGAGCGCCGACTGAATGCTTTCTCTCTATCGTCTGTGGAAACTGAGATAATTGACATTGGGGATGAGGATGTTAAATCAAGCCAGGAAGAATGTAAATTTAGCCTCTTTGGGAAGATTGTTGGTGATAAACGTGCTAATCTGGTGGGCATTCGACGGGCCATGAATCAAATATGGAGGTTGAAGAAATCAATTGAGGTACGGGAGTTGGAACCTAACTTCTTCCAATTTATTTTTGACAATCAAGAAGACTTAAAGAAGGTTGAAGGGGGTACGAATTGGATATTCGAGAACCAATACTTAGTACTAAAACCTTGGTATGAAGGGCTGAAAAGCAAAGATGCAGGTTTTAATGAAATTAGATTCTGGGTCCAAGTCCAAAATATACCATTTAATTGGCTTACTTCGGAGGTTGGCCTTAAGATTGGCAGAATATTCAAAAATGTCTCAAATGTGTTAGTATGCAACCTTGGACCTCATGGCGGCAGACTCATCAAACTCTTAATCACAGTGGACGCCACTGACGCTTTGCCTAGATGCACTACCATCCGCCTGGGAACACAGCTTGTAACAGTCACTTTCAAATATGAGCGGTTAGTCAACCTTTGTTTTTACTGTGGTAAGATCGGCCATATAGAGAAGAACTGCAATCAGCGGGTGGAGGATATCAAAGCCAAAACATTAAAGGAGGGGCAATTTGGCAACTGGTTGCGAGCGTCCGAAGGACTGCAAAGTCAGGCTATTACTAATTCCAACTCCAACCCTGACCAGCCTAAAGAACAGGAACCCTTACATCACAACTCCAATGAAATGACAGCTGCCCAGGATATAATAGTACGACACTCTCCGGAACAAATTGGTAGCTCCAAAGATCCAAGAAACGCAACACCGGAAAAAACAGCAGGCTCCTCCATTGCTAGCCAAACCAGACAACTAGTAATCCATACAAGTACAAATGATATTCCACATAAGACAACTGACGGGCCTACCAACCTAGATAATTTGCAAATGGATCTTGACCAAACAGTTGTTCCCCTCACAGTAACTCATCCAACACAAGACAAGAAGCCACAAACAAGCCAGCATCAAACCACAAAAGTCAAAACTTGGAGAAGGATGGAACTAAAAGAAGGAAGTCTGCAACAGAACACTGCCTCCCAATCACAACAGGGTACAACCAGCTCAAAGAGAATGAGAGAAGACCAAACACCCATTGGTACTCCTGTTTCTCACACCTGCTTAACACTTGATCAAAAGAGCAAAAAACAAAAATGTCTTATTGATAAGGAGATGAGGGCCAGCCTTAAAGAGCCCTCACCAACACCATGAATGCTCTGGTGTGGAACTGTAGAGGTCTGGGTGGGCCCTCTACAGTTCCCCAGATCAAGGAATCCATCAGGATCCACCACCCTTCGTTTATTTTTCTTTCAGAAATTAAAAAAACAAAAAACTTTGTCCAAAAGATGTGTCACAAATTGGGTTTTGAAAATAGCCATTTTATTGTTCCTCCAATGGGAACCAGAGGTGGACTGTTACTTCTCTGGGATATAGAAATTGATATTATTCAAATTCAGTCCCAACCATTCTTCATATCAGTTAACTACATGGATAAGCAGCTTAACTTACCATGTTGGGCTACTTTTGTTTATCTTAGCCCATACAGAATTGATAGGGAAGCACAGTGGGAGTTGCTGCAACAGGAGAAAAGCAAATGGGGGTCATTGTGGTATATAGCTGGAGACTGGAATGACCTATGCAAGCCGGAGGACAAACAAGGTGGCAAAACACGATCTATAAGGAGTTGCTGGGGTTTCAACACTTTTCTATCCAATATGGGAGTGCAGGAAATTCCTCACAGAGGCCTTCAATTCACATGGGCCAATAACAGAGCAGGAGAGGGTTTTGTAGAAGAACTATTGGACAGAATGTTTGTTTCATTAGAATGGCTGAAATATTTTCCCAATACCCAAGTGACAAACTGGTTCCGAAGCGCATCGGATCATTGCATGCTGATCATTCAAATCAAAGAACCGATTACCAGAACCAAGAAACGTTTCCAGTTTGATAAACGTTGGATTCACAAGGAAGGAATCAAAGAGGAAGTAACATCAGCCTGGGGGGAAACACAATCGGGTACTCCTATGTACATAATCAAGGAGAAGATTAAAAAAACCAGACAGGCTCTTCTTAAATGGAGCAGATATTTCAATAAAGACCATGTCAACAAAATTAATAGTCTGACATTGCAGTTAGAGGAATTGAGGCAGGCAGGTGGAGATAGACACTGGGAAACTTGGGACAGAATTCAAAAGGAGCTTGATGAAGCTAATCTTTCTGAAGAAATTTACTGGCAACAGAAAGCAAGAACCCTTTGGTTTAAAGAGGGAGACAAAAATTCGAAATTCTTCCATGCCTATGCTGCCCAAAGAAGGAAAATGAATTCCATTGTGAGACTCATTTCAGATGGGAACAGAGTTGTAGAACACCCCATGGAAATAGAGCGGATAGTAGAATGCCATTATAAAAACCTCTTCACCTCTGCTGGTTCCAGTCAAGGACATGAGCTGCTTCCCCTGATTCAAAGAACAGTCACTGATGAGATGAACATTTCACTTACAGCTCCAGTAGAAGATGAAGATATTAAAAATGCGGTATTTTCTATTCACCCTGATAAAGCTCCTGGGGAGGATGGCATGGCCGGGCTATTTTTCCAGCATTTTTGGCCAATCATTGGAGATGACATTTGCTATGCAGTCAAGAGTTTCTTCTCTTCAGGCCAATTATTAAGGTATTGGAAGCATACTCTTATTACTTTAATTCCCAAATGCAGTAATCCCACAACTATTAATCATTACAGGCCTATTAGCTTATGTGCAGTGTTTTACAAAATTATCTCAACAATCTTGGCATCAAGGATTAGGCTATGTTTGAATGACTGCATTTCTGAAAATCAAGCAGCTTTCTTACCTGGTAGACAATTGCTTGACAATGTAATATTGGGGCATGAAGTTTTTCACTTTCTTAACAGACATAGATCCGGGAATAATTGTTTTATGGCTCTGAAATTGGACATGGCTAAGGCCTTTGATTGCTTGGAATGGAAATCTATTCAATTAACAATGATCAGAATGGGGTTCTCTTCCTTGTTTGTTAAATGGATAATGGCCTGTATAAAATTCCCCACATACTCATTTAATTTTAATGGTCAAGCTAAGGGTTTTGTCACAGCTTCAAGGGGCATAAGGCAGGGGGACCCTTTATCCCCTTATCTGTTTATTATAATTTCTGAACTACTATCTGCTAAAATATGTGCTGAGGCTGAAAGAGGAAATTATAAAGGTATCAGAATATCTAGAGGAGGTCCTCTGCTCACTCACCTGTTATTTGCAGATGACACTTTACTCTTTTGCAAAGCTGATGATTATCAGGCTCAGAAAATTATATCCATTCTGCACTATTATAAGTGTTTTACAGGACAAAATGTCAACTGGGCTAAGTCATCTATTTTTTTCAGTAGAAATACTCCAAAAGATGTACAGGTCAGATGCTGCCAAATACTAGATGGGATCCAAATTCACACCTCAACCAGATATCTTGGTCTTCCACTAGGCATCGGCAAGTCCAAAAGGGAGTCATTTGATTACATACTCAATGTGGTGAAAAAAAGAATTTGCAGTTGGAAAAATAAATGGTTATCTACAGCAGGTAAAGAAATTTTAATAAAGGCTGTTTTAAATGCATTACCCATTTTTGCAATGTCCTGTTTTGTGTTGCCAGTGGGATTGTGCAAAGAAATAGCCAAGCTTTGTAGTCGTTTCTGGTGGAGCACAAGTTCAGATCAACAAAAAGGGATTCATTGGGTTTCATGGGAAAAGTTAACCTTACACAAGAAGTATGGAGGCTTAGGCTTTCAGGATATTCAGTTGTTCAATGTCGCACTCATTGCCAAACAAATCTGGAGGCTAGTCACACAACCCGATTTACTGAAAGAAATCAGAAATGGCAGCAACACTAAAATATGGGAACAACACTGGATACCAAACAGCATTGGCAAGCCTGTGCCACTTCTAGAAGGCATTGACAGAAGACTAACTTGGGTAAGAGACTTAATGACCTTAGATGGCTGCAGCTGGGATGAACACAAAGTGAGAAACACTTTCCCACCAGATATTTGTGATTCAATTCTCGGCATCAGCACTATCAATCCTAACCACCCAGACAGATGGATTTGGAATCTTAATCAGAAAGAATCCATAGAGCATACTCTTTTTCATTGTGATCAAGCACAAAAGGTTTGGAAAATTGCCCCTATCAAATGGGATGGTCTAAAGCAAAATGAATCATTCAGAAATTGGTGGTGGCAAGTCTGTCAGCTAGATAAGAGTGATACATCAGAGGCAAGGCTACAATTATCTACATATATACTCTGGTGGCTATGGAAATGTCGAAATCTGTGGGTGTTTGAGAAAATCAAAAGGCCGGCTCATTCCATAGTTCATGCAGCTCTTCAGGATTGGATAGCTTACACAGATGCACATGGAAGCAGGCCTTATATCCCTAGTTAATGCTGGGTTTTTTTCAGGTTGTAGTCAGCTAGTGCTTGTTATTTTCCTAGTTAGCGTTTATATCAGGGGTAAGGGTCTCAGTTGTTTTTCACTGCCTTCCCTCTGAGTCTTTTCTTTTGGCGTTTGTAACCAGTTTTCTAGACCACTTTCTAGTGGTTCTCCCAGTAGCCGGCTTGTTTATTTTATATTGTGTATTCTGTTGTAAGAACAGGGTGTATTATTTGTTTAAATTAATGAGATATCTGACGTTGGACAAA
>BKCP01010514.1:1505335-1516194 GCA_008636005.1 Striga asiatica
ATGAAAACATTTTTGTATATTATTCACTTTTATATATATAATATTAAATTAACCTTTGTTTTATAAGCTTCGTTTTGACACTCATATATATTGTATGTATAAATAAAAAATAATATTTTAAAGATGTTATTTAATAGTGATTTAAAGAATTAGTCTCAAGCTATTCATAAAATAAAAATAAATGTCTATATAATAAAATATATGTAGTACATTAATATATAATATTACATAGTTTAATATTTAATAGTGATTTATTACTCATTTGCGTTATTTATAATTTATTTACATAATTTATATTTATTACATTAATAAATAATATTAACGTACATGAAATATTTTTATTATATAAAATAAAAATAAGAAGAAGACTACTTCCATAACTTTTATAAATAATAATAATGACATTATATGAAAAAAAAAAATTGATAAAATAATAACTAAATATTATTTGGTGAACAAGAATAAATAAACTTATTATTTTTTCTTATATCAAGAAATAAATAAATATACTATAATCAAATTAATATTAATATAAACATATTAACGGGATAATATATATTAATTAATTTATCGGCAACCGCTAACTGGTTCAAGTTTAACGCTCTGGCTAGAAAAACAACTTCAATTAAAAGAGTAGAGAATAAATGATCCAACTCTAACTTTTTTTTTTTTTCCAGGATTAAGAGACAAATCATATAAAAATGACTCATTAACATCTCTGAAAAGTAGAGAATGTATGATCTATTCTGCTTTTTTTAAGCCTAAGACACAGAGCATATGGTAATAACGCAATTACATCTATGTTCCGTGCATCGCACGGGCTACGTACTAGTTACTAAAATCAGCATTAAGGTAACTTTTCAGTTACAAAATATCATCAATTTTTGTCAAATACACAACATGAAGTTACGAACAGTATTTCACATAAAAAGTAATTAGGAGCCCACAATAAGTAACCGAAAAAACACTAAAAAAATGCGCCACAATTATATGAAGATATTCAGGGGTCAACATTATCATTAAAAGTTCCTTGAAATCAGACCTCAGCATTAAATTATATGTATTTTACTGTAAAATCTGATCTCTTATTTAAGACTCATAATTCTAAGGAAAAAAGAAACTATATAAACCCCTGCCCATCAATCATTTGTAATAACTTTGGTTTCGAAAGATAGAAGAAAAAACTATTTTCTCAAATTTTTTTGGGATAAGCCAACTTTACCCAACATCTCAAACAACATGAAGAGATTATCAGCAGCATATGACACATTGCCCAGCAAACGCAGCAAATTTTAAGCACACAAGATGGTACAAGTTGTCATGTGTATTCAAGATAAAGAAGTATATTGTAATACCTTAGTTGCAGCATTATCCATCCCCATGTTGTGTATGTGCAGTAACCTTTTTTTTCCTAAGCCAAGTAGTTCGGCTTCATGGTATTCTGAATTTTACCTCATTTCTTTCATCATATTGTATCCAACTTTAACCAATTTCATCTGCATTTAAAAAAACGGTTAGATTAATGGTATAAAACAACCAAGAAATAATTTACATATGTAATAAAAATTGAAAATGTTACTTATCTTTTATATTGAGAGTTCTTTTCTCTCTTATGATCTACCTATAGAAGTATAGATGATTCATGGTTCATGTTCTATGTCGGATAAATTTTATAATTGACAACACAATTTAAAATTATAAACTTACAATTGCTAGAGTCATATCCTTATTGAAGTTGGTTTTTCACAACATTGTTGAAATTCTCAACCCTGTACAAGCAACAAAAACCTGATTTTATAACAATTTAAAAAATAAATCATGAGAGTAAAGTATTATTCATAATTCTTTAAGATAAATACTACAAAATGACCGATTTTTATAAGTTGTTTTCTTCAAATATCAAACATCGATAATAAATCCACAATTAAGAGCTACATAACAGTGTTCATCAATGAATCACTTCATACTCTTACATTAAATAAGAAGTTTCTGATATAACAGATTGTTGTCAAAATCGAACACATTAGCAATATAGTCAACAAAATCAAAATATAATTTTTTTGGACAACTTTTAAACAATTCAATTTTTACTACAAAATTATCACAACATAGACACAACAATTATCATCACACAATGATTCATTGAGAAAGCTAGCACATAGTTTGTTTTCTACGGGATCGACTGTGAGGGCCTTCGCGGAGCGACCACAGAAGTTGTGAAAATGTATGTGGACAAGATTTTTGGCCTCGTTTTGAACCTTTACTTATGGCGACTCATGCATTTTGATTGGGGGATCTTTTGGACATGAAAAACAAATCGGGAGCCTTGAAAAAGGCTCCCCAAAAACACCACAAAACCACTTGTAAAGCTTCTCCATTTTTCTTATGCTTATGCTTAGATTTTAGAGCTTTTTGGATTGGGATTGAATTCTTGCATCTTCTAATGATTACCTGATTTTAATTCTTGTTTATTGTTGTTGATTGAATAAGATTTTCTTTTGTTTGATTGACATAAATTTGAGTCTAAGGATGAGTTAATTCTTCCATCTAGGCTAGGAGTTTTGATTCTCTTCTTGAATACGTGGTGAATGTGTGATGTTCTTGTCTATTCGAATTTTTTAATGAAATTGATTAGTTGATCGATCACCATCTAGTCTACACAGATAAACTAGAATTCTGAAGGAGATAGACTATCTCATCATAATTCAAATAAGGTAGATGTGTTCGTAATTGTATCGTCTTATGGGTTTTTTGACTGATGTATGCGCTTGTCTATGTCTGAGCCCGTGTTTGTAAAAGTATCGGGGACGGACCTCTAGTCTAGTGTGTATGCTTAAGCTTGCTCGTTTATGTTCAATCCTTGTGATAAGTGTTATTGGGAACGAACTAGTACGTACCTCATGCGATGCACGAGACAAAATATTAAATGGGTTATTTTCAAAGGCTTTGTCCGTTTAAGTATATAAAGCAATAGGGTTGTCATTTATTTTTCACTTCTTTTAATCACCTTAAGTGTAATAAACAATAAGGTTACGATCTATTTTGCACCTCTTTTAATCAGTGTTGTTTTTTTAGTAAAAAACATTAAATATGAGCATATTAGGGTAGCTTGTAAAATAATTAATATATTATCTCACTAACACATTTATACTAATATAAATTTGATTTTAGTATATATATTTATTCCTTGATATAAGAGAGAATAACAATTTTACTTATTCTTGTTCACTATATAATACTTAATTATTATTTTATTATAAATTTTGTTGTCATATAATATCATTATTATTTATAAAGTTATAGAAGTTGTACGTCTTTTTTTTTCTTTTTTATTTTATGTAATGAAAAATATTTAATGCACGGTAGTATTATTTATTTATGTAATCAATTTAAAATATTTAAATAAATTTAAAATTAAATAGTGTATAAATATTTTACAAAATATAAACATGTTTTTTCTGAATTTAATTTTGTATCCTAATTAAAAAACTTTGATTTAGAAAATGTCAAAAACTCAATCCCTTCTATGATCAAGAATTTTCTAATTCACATTATAAGGATTTATAGTTTATTTAGAATATTCTGCAATGAAAATATATTTTACAAGAATTTAATTATAGAAATAAATAAAACTAAATAAATGAAAAAAAAAATAATCATGGGTGCCAATAATATACAAATAAATCCTAAAAATATATTTTAATTTTAATCTTTTACCATTAGTAAAACTATTTAATGTATCTGGTCATTATTTCTTAAATGGTAAATTATATTAGTTTAAAGAACAATTTATTTTTTATATTTAACAAAATAAAGCTTAAGAAAAAAATATATTGGCAAAGATTAATTCACCAACTTGATTTTGTCTGATTACTTGGAAAAAAAATTCTACCTAACCTGTTTGATTTTTCATAAATATTTTTGGATAAAAAGTGAATATTTGTGAAAAAAATTAATATTATGGTTAGAACTTAAAATATGGTGTAATATTTATCTTGACCAAAATATTATTAACATGTGGAAATCAATCTTGTAATTTATTATAATGAATAGCAATGAAAGTATTATAAATATTAATAAAATAATATTTATCTTGATCAAATTATTATCAACATGAATCACGGAAAATTAATATTATAATTTATTATAATAAATATCAATAAAAATATTGCAGATATTAATAAATTTATTTAATTAATTTTTTTGATCATATCATATTTTATTTGAAAACGTGTATATGGAGGCAAGTAATGCCGATATTTGAAAAGTTTCCAAAAATGATATGCATTAAATGTTTATTAAATTTTTGGCTACTATTTTTAGTAAATGGTAATTCTTATTTTATATATATATATATGGCTCATGAGCATTTAATAAAACCTACTAAATACCTATATGGAAATATAATTTTTTCCCTCCAAAAACTGTTACTTTTTATTTATTTAACCTCTCATTTAATTGTTAGATAATAACACACTAATCACTTCAAAATTACAAAAATCATTTTAAACTTTTGATTTACTTACAGCTGACCATATAATGTATTGACTATTTAATGTGATTAGATGTTATTGTTGTGGTTACATTTAAATTAACTTATTTTGAAAAATAAAAAATATATTTGAAATTCTTAAATAAATTATAAATAATTCACAAAAAACAATACATACCAAAATAAACGCAATTTAAAAAAATAAATATTCCAGTTTTTTTAATTGTAAATTTGGCCTACAAAAGTGCTAGAATAATAATTAATTATTATGTGCATACAAATAACTCATAATATCTTATTTATATCCGTGCAAATGCACGAGTAGTATATATAGATTTTGGCACGCGGCGTTCATTAATTCAGTGTATTTACACATAAACGAACTAGGGCCAGGGCAGTGCACACTAAATCTAAAATTATACTCTACGTTCGGCTCGAATTTAAGAAATTGGTTTCCTTAAGGCCCAAATGAATTTGGTAAATGGGCTAGTCCCAGTATTAAGCCACATCAAAATCCACCGAATTTGGACGTGTACAAAATATATCCAAAACTATGAATTCGTCTACAAATGGTCTTTTTATTCATACATTTAGGATTATTTTTTTTTTATTTTTTTTTTTCACATCAATCATAAATACACAAATTTTACATTTTATAAATAATTGCCTTTTATTTTATTTTTATTATTGATATCTAAATGGCATTGCTTTTTAGTTCTTGACTCATTTATGAATAGTTTAAGTATATAGTTTTTATAATATCATATTTTCATAAAAATTTCAAAAAATGTCATAAATTATATTAGGACGAAAATGTCGGCTTACAATTTTGTAAAGAGGAAATGACCCTCAATTATATATTGTGTCACAATTTTCTAAGGGTGACTTTTTACTTGCTCGAAATTTATATTTCTAGGTCGAGTTATCGTTTGTAAGGTGTTGTGCATTTTTCATGAGCATCAAACCATATAGCCGTAAGTTCAGTGCTGCATTTCGAATTCTAACATAACTACTAAAGGAAAAAAAAAAAAAAAAGTTTTATGTTAACGGTAGGATTACTCGTTTGATTTTGGGTAAAGGAAGAGCAAAAGAATTAATATCTGAATTCTACAGTTCTTCTAGAACATGCTGCAGTAGTTGGGAAGTTGAGAAGTGAGTCTTATCTTAGTGATTGTGACACGAATGGGTTTTTACTATTTTTTTAAGCAAGGATGTTGCTGCTGAGCGGCTAATTAAACAGAAATAAATATTTTTATTGTAAAGATAATAAATGTTATACTTTTATTTGTTTTTTGTTTTCCAAATATAACATTTCTTGTAAAACTAATACGTAATTCGTACTACGCACATAACAGAGATACTAAGAGCATGCTTGGATATAAAAAAGTTAAATGTGTCAACTCCCATAGGACTTGTATGTTTATAAACAAAACAATAAGGTTGGATTACTTATTTTTTTATTTTTAATATTGGATAAACTGACTATAAATTAAACATTATATTAACCAAATAACCCATATTTTTTTAATATAAATAAGATTTTAGTAGATATATTTAATATTTTTACTTTTTTTTTTCCTTTACTTTATAACAATCAACTATTATTTTATTCTAAAAATTGTTGTCATATAATGTTACCATTATTATTATTATTATTATTATTATTATTATTGTTATTATTATTAGTTAAAATGATAATTTTATTAATAATTATATCTCTTATTTATTGAAGTTCAACTATAATTGTGGCCAACAATATTGGCATATATTTTATTTTGGCTTAAACAATTAATTTTTAAAAAATTCATATTAAGTAAGCAATAATTATTTAGTGGGAAAATCATATTATTTATGGTAAATACAGACTTTTATTATATAGATATAGGTGTCGCTTTAAGATTTTCCGTTTCCTATTATTAATCGCACTAGATTATTATTCCAATTATATCTATATAAAAATCATAACATATTTCATAACTTAAATTTACCATAATTATCTTATAATTATTAGAAATGAGATACATCAATACATAATTTAGGTAAGAGTCGTTGAAGACTATACTAGTACAGAGCCCGTGCGATGCACGGGGTGCACAATTTTAAGGCTATTTATCCAGGCTTATAATTATATACATGAATAAAGAAAAATGTACGGGATATATATAGTACGTGACCCGTGCGAAGCACGAGATATATTTATTTGGAGAATATTATATTATAAGATGCAATATTCAATAAAAATTTATAATACGCAAGAAAATTGTACAATGTTCAATAAAAGTTTTATAATATTCAAGTGGAGTCTTAAAGTCTCTTGTACATTAAGACTACTGATAAAATAATATTTTAATCAATGGGTTTCCTTTTCTTGTAGCCAAATTGTAAATGTGATTTGAGGAGTACAACAAATCGATATATAGCTGACTTGCTTTTTTCATTGTAGTTTTTTCTTCTTTTTTTTTTATAATGAATTTAAAGATATTCTAAAATATAGAAAAAATTAATTTTTTTATTACAATTAGGAATTTTACTAAATATAAATTCTCAATCTATGGTGTTAATCAACGTTTAAGTCTAAAAAATTAGGAATTTTTACCTCTTTTAATCAACGTTCAAGTCTAAAAAACAATAGAGTTATTATAAGTTTTTTTTTACTACATATTTTAAAACATTAAATATGAGCATGTTAGGGTTAACTTGTAAAATAATTAATATATTATCTCACTAAAACATTTATACTAATAAAAATTTAATTTTAGCGTATAAATTTATCCCTTGATATAAGAGAAAGTAACAGTTTTACTTATTGTTGTTCACCATATAATATTTAATTATTATTTTATTATATAATAAAAAAGAAATATTGTTAAATAGTGTAGTAGAATTGTTATAAAATTATATAATAATTTTTTTACAATATGGATTTAATATTTTTGTATGATTTGATAATATAAACAAATCTATACTTAACTTTGACAAATAAAACATAAATACTTTAGTAAGTATTTAATGTATATACTAAATAAGAATATATTTGGTATAATCAAATACCAAATATAATCAAATAAGTCAAAGTGTACATTTTTATTTGGTATTTGATTTTTTTATTATTAAAATCTTTTTATTATACTTACCTTTTTAAAATAAAACAAATAAATAAATCAATTAAATAAATAAAATATTATAATACCAAAATAGTAATGGCATTTAATGCAGTTGACTTTTCTGGATAGTAAATGTAGTAAATAGAATCTCTTTTTATATAAGTATAGATAGTATAATACGGAAATAGTAATGCAATAAATGTTGTTGACTTTTCTTTATACTAAATCTGGTAAATGGTATACCTTTTAATATAAGTATAGATTTGGCAAACATATGAATTATTAATTCTTCTATTTGTCTCTACAATTGTTGTAAAATAGAGAGTATTTATACTTATATTAAAGGGGGTACTATTTACCAAATTAAGTAGCCAGAAAAGTCAACAGCATTTATTGCATTACTATTTCCGTATTATATTATATAAAAGGATATTCTATTTACTACATTTATTATCCAGAAAAGTCAACTGCATTAAATGTCATTACTATTTTAGTATTATAATATTTTATTTATTTAATTGATTTATTTTTTTGTTTTATTTTAAAAAGGTAAGTATAATAAAAAAATTAAATACCAAATAAAAATGTACACTTTGACTTATTTGATTATATTTGGTATTTGATTATACCAAATATATTCCTATTTAGTATATACATTAAATACTTACTAAAGTATTTATTTGTTTTATTTGTCAAAGTTAAGTATAGATTTGTTTATATTATCAAATCATAAAAAATATTAAATCCATATTGTAAAAAAAAATTCATATAATTTTATAACAATTCTACTACACTATTTAATAATATTTCTTTTTTATTATATAATAAAATAATAATTAAATATTATATGGTGAACAACAATAAGTAAAACTGTTACTTTCTCTTATATCAAGGGATAAATTTATATGCTAAAATTAAATTTTTATTAGTATAAATGTTTTAGTGAGATAATATATTAATTATTTTACAAGCTAGCCCTAACATGCTCATATTTAATGTTTTAAAAGATGTAGAAAAAAAACTTATAATAACTCTATTGTTTTTTAGACTTAAACGTTGATTAAAAGAGGTAAAAATTCCTAATTTTTTAGACTTAAACGTTGATTAACACCATAGATTGAGAGTTTATATTTAGTAAAATTCCTAATTGTAATAAAAAAATTAATTTTTGCTATATTTTAGAATATCTTTAAATTCATTATAAAAAAAAAAAAAAAAAAAAATACTACAATGAAAAAAGCAAGTTAGCTATATATCAATTTGTTGTACTCCTCAAATCACATTCACAATTTGGCTACAAGGAATCTTAATGTACAAGAGACTTTAAGACTCCACTTGAATATTATAAAATTTTTATTGAACATCGTACAATTTCTTGCATATTATAAACTTTTATTGAATATTGCATCTTATAATATAATATTCTCCAAATAAATATATCTCGCGGGTCACGTACTATATATATTCCGTACATTTTTGTTTATTCATGTATATAATTATAAGTCTGGATAAATAGCTTTAAAATTGTACATCCCGTGCATCGCACGGGCTCTGTACTAGTAACTATCTAACAAGCAATTATTTTAAAATAGAGAGAGTAATTATCTATAATTAATTATATCTGTCTAACAACACCATTATAACAAATATTCGAATTGAAAAATGATACATAGCCAACTTAGTGTACAACTAGTTGACAACACAAGTGGAAACATCCTTTTATGTAATTTTTTATTTTTATTTTTATAAATATTTTTTACTTGTGTTGTCAGCCTAATCGTACACTAGATTGACAATTTAGCATTTCTCGTTTGAATTTTGAAGTCTATTTTATGATGGAACATGAAAGTCTCAAAAACGACAAATGGTCAAAATCAATATATGTTGCATGTTATGCCATGATTCACCCTTTTTATTTTTCCCCACTCATAAAAGAAGACATCATAATCTATTATCAAACAAATAAAACATGATGATTCCATTTAATCATGCAAATCAAACCAAAATTTTTGTTTCGCACGCATCTCTAATTGGCTTTGCATTTATCCCGTGTATTTATTAATGATCCAATACAAATTTAATCTAATCCGACTCTCTAACATTTCATTTGACTTTTGGTATATGGAAAGATAGTATCATGCTTACCTCACACTTCCTACCATTTAATCATAGAGCTTGCGTTATACTCAAAGAGACAATGACTAATAGTTTTATAATAATGCATAAAACACGTAGGAAATGTTATTTAGAAAATGTTAGACCCAGATGATTTCATCCTATCATGTAGGTAGAGCCTTACATAAATTTTATTAGTCAGATCTAAATAAAATACCCATAAGACCACTTCCATTAAAAATATAGCTAATTGATGAAAATCATTAAACAGGTGATGACTAGGGTGTGCATGAGGAAAAAATTAATTTCAATCAGTATAAAAATTCCGAAAAAGAAAATGGTGGAATCTTCGTGAGTTTTCGGGATTCGGTAGAGGAACCTGATTTGCAAATAATTTAATTAATTGATGAGGAAAGTTAATTAGTCTATATAACAAGCAGACAAAAAAGGAGGACACATAATTAAGAGCAATTGTATTTTATTTATAATAGTATGCTGAAATAATATACTAGAAATTACCAATTAAATTAAATAAAGGCAGTGTAGGCCTCTAGCAGAGCAGAAATCCATCAAAAGTTACCATTATCTAGAGAAAAGTCACAAACATTAATCTATGATTATATTTACATGTGGCGTTATTTATTCTTTTAATAACAATCTTCAGTCCCAAGTTCAATTCTCTAGAAAAAAGAGCCAACAATTGAGTCTTGAGAGTTGAAATTGAACTATCAAAATTAGACAAATTGCCTGAACAAAAAAGTATTTTGCATTTATTAAGAAGTAGAAAATACTCCCTCCATTTTGAAATATAAAGTATTTAAGATTATTGTACAAAAATTAAGAACACATTAATTAATGAATAAATTGATTAAATTAACCTTATTTACTCTAATCACAATTACTCCACACTTTCTTAATTTCAACACAATGAGGGTATATTTGAAAAAAAATACAAAAATTTGTCTTGATTTTTGAGCGCGCCTTATATTTCAAAAAAATTAAGAAATCTTTATACGCCTTATATTTCAAAATGGAGGGAGTAGTTAATTTAGGGGACATGAGCTATACTTCCGGCACAACGTAATCACGATTCGCAAGTTAAAATAATCTCAAAATATGAAGTTTAAGAGTTTTACTATATAAAGACA
>BKCP01010514.1:1518309-1606457 GCA_008636005.1 Striga asiatica
CTTTTTTTTTGATTATTTTTCTTCAATTGATGTATAATGAAATGTGCAGATTCATGGAGTGCTGAATGCAATAAGCTGGGGTCTCCTATTGCCAATTGGAGCTATTTTTGCAAGGTATTTAAAAGTATTCCCTTGGGCCGATCCTGCATGGTTTTATCTTCACGCGACCTGCCAAACCTCGGCCTACATCATTGGGGTTGCGGGCTGGGCCACGGGCCTACGGTTGGGAAGCCAATCTTCTGGAGTCCAATACACGGCCCACAGGATTATCGGCATCGTCATCTTTTGCCTTGGAACCCTACAGGTAATAATAATGTACACTTCCAATTCCTGTTGTCCACAGTTATCTGATTCATTTTTTTGTAAAAATTAAAAGGTTTTAGAGTGTTATAATGTTGAAAATAGTATTTTCATTAAACACACCCAAGTAATGAACAAATTAGTGAAATCATAATATAAAGATTCTGCATATGGGGCACAGGTGACTGCACTGCTGTTGAGGCCGAAAAAGGAGCACAAGCACAGAATCTACTGGAATGTGTACCACCACACGATCGGCTACTCGGTTATAATCCTCAGCATTATCAACATTTTCAAAGGTTTTGACATTCTAAATCCGGCTGAGAAGTGGAAAAGAGCCTACGTGGGGATACTAATAGGTCTGGCTTTTCTTGGTGCAATTTTGGAGGCCTACACGTGGTGTGTAGTTTTAAAGAGGAAAAAATCGAGCCGCTCTCAGAAAATGGCTAATGGAGGTAATGCTTACAGTGGATATGGAGCATCAAGAGCACATGAATATAGAGTATGAAGAGAATATGTAGAAAAGAATGTTCTGATGGGGTCTTGTTTGTTTTTCAATGGGTGTTTTATGGTTTGCATGTTGGTTTATTACTACATTTGAGTTGTGATGTTTAGGACATATTCTAGTGAGAGGAGGTTTAGAGATTGGTATGAGCATTTTCTGCACTCTGCTTCAGAGTAATGTATGTAAAGTTTGGTTTTGATTGTTTTACTGAAATTTATTGCTTATTTGGGTTTACCAGCTACCACACATTTTTTGTTTCTTGTTTACTTTGAAATGTTTTTTGGTCATTCCTATTGGGGTTAACTGCAGCTACTCGGTTTAGTATTTAAGCAAATACTTTAGTAGCATAAATTAATCTCTCAAAATAAATGAACCCAATTCAAGCCTTAACAAGTTGAAGCTCATGAGCTGCTCATTTCAAATAACACAATTAAGAGCAAAACCCCACATGGAAGCTACAAAGAATACTGAAGACAGACAATTTTTTCTTCGTTATTTCAATTTTTTCCCAGTTCTTGCAACAGAACACCGTACAACAGATTTATCAATAGAAACTTATGTCATGTTTGATTATACAATCAAGAATCTGCCAGATAAGAATGAAATGCATGATGTAATTCCCCACTAGTAATGCTCTTTCAGCAGCGCACATCAAAGGCTGTCTTCATAATCGTTTTCTGAAAGCAACAAAAACTTAGCTGGGGTAGAGTTTCTTCTCTTATTTTGATTGCTGCATTGCCTCAATAAACGCTTCCTTCAGGTAAGAATTCGAAGCTGCTACTTTCTGAGATGTTATATCGAAGTCCTTCCCGGAGCTATTAACAATAAAAAAAGGGGAAAGAAAAACGGATTACAGAATCTCAGAATTAAATATCTTGACTAATAATTCAACCTTTTTTCTATGGCTTTAATGTATGATATGATACTCACGGATCAAATACGAGACCTCCAGCTTCGGTTACAATTAAAGCTCCAGCAGCTACATCCCTGAACAGGGAGTGGCCATAATTTCAGTAATATAGAATAAGTGTGGGGTGTGTGTGTGTGTGTGTGTGAGAGAGAGAGAGAGAGAGAGAGAGAGAGAGAGAGAGAGAACATGATAACAATCAGGGGTTTTTACGAGTTTTTACCAAGGGCCTCCAAAACCTTGTTCATAGAAGATATCAAGCCTTCCAGCAGCAATGCCACAGAGATTTAATGCACAAGAGCCACTCATACGGAGGGACCTAACCTGATCAATTGAGAACCAATACTCAAAGCTATTTTCAAAATAATAGGGAGGAATATTTTCAATTCACAAATACCAGACATGAAGTTTTCTCTGATTACAGAAAAAGTCAACTTGTCCCATTTAAAACAGCGTCTTCTTGAAAGTGAAGTTTAATTAGGTGACATAAAGAGTACTTGTAATTGTAAAAGATTTTCTTTTTATTTATTTTTTTTCATTGTTCATGTGTGTGTAAATCAGGCAAAAGTCAAAAACTTCAGGAAATTGCAAAGATTATTCTTTAGAGAAAGCCTCTAAGTTACCTTGAAGAGTAAGCTATTGATCATATTTGTGGTGGCATCCAAAGTAGACTTGTCACGTTTTGTACCTGCCTGTCATTTTCAAGTTCATGCAAATTCAACAAGCTTCTTGCAAGTAAAAATTATCACATTCAATTTTCAAATTAGCAATTTCGTACTCAGAGTGTGCCTAAACACAAGAATAAGTATAAGCTCAGTAAGTACCTCCGTTGCTAGAAGAGACTTCACAAGCTCAGTTTGAGATGATGCTGCATATTGAAGATGTAGTTGCACTCAGAAGCAAACCAACAGAAGTAATGTTCTAAAAACACTTGGATATTCACTAAAAGTCTAAAATCATCCGTGAGATCTTCTAAAACTACTGTACATAAAACACTTATCTTTTGAAATTGCAAGTATCTTAGAGATTTACCTAACATAGATTATTGGTGGTGATCTTTTTTGTTGGGCGAGAAGAACAAATGTCAGGGAGGTATTTATAAGTTTTTTAAACGAAATTTGGCCTTTTAATAAAATCAAGATAATCCTCAGAGGTAGTCCTGAAATATGTAACTCTGAAAAACATTTGCACGAATGAGCAGCTTACCTTTGATGGGTTTTCCATTGAGGAATGCACCTTTTCCTCGAGCGGCAGTGAAAAGCTGCAAGGAAATAGGAAATCATTATCAAAGACCTTGGCCTTCAAACAATAACCTACACAATTTTGGTTTTTCCAATATAGTTTTAATAATTCGAAAGAGTATCAATTTGTTGGACAAGGATAAAAGGTTGATATCTAAATCCTTGTAGAAATTAAAATATTGATTTTTCAGAGAGATCTCCTTCATCTCGAAATTTAAGAATTTTATCCCACTAAGCAGCTGAAAGTACCTCATCCATTATAGGATTATAAACAACACCGACAGTTGGAATTCGTCCAATTGTTAGCCCTATAGATACACATACGAAAGGAAACCTGAAATCAATCACAGTATACAATCATTAATTCAATTTCTACAAAACAATGACATTTTTTGCAGGAAAAATATAAAAATAACATTTGATGCTTGCCCGTGAACAAAATTAGTCGTTCCATCTAAAGGATCAACAATCCAAGTTGGTTCATCGGTCAATTCTGTCACTCCACATGCAGCAGTAGTTTCTTCCCCTATGAACTAATATCAATAGAAAAACATCAAAATGTAATTCAAGCATCCAAATCATGAAGGTCATGAGGCAATCGGGGATATTAACCAAGAATCAGTAGTAAAGCTGAAAAAAACAACGCCAACCTTATGGTCCGGGTATGTTTGTTTGAGAAAATTGAATATGAGTTCTTCACATGCCTTATCAGTCTCCGTGACCAAATCCACCTACATGAAGAAAAACAAATGCATGAATTCTGCATATCAATGAACAAATGATATTTTATCATTCAGCAAATTTCTCCTCTATCATCCCACCACATTTCTTCAAAATACACTAGAAAACAAGTGACCTTCAATCAAACAGTATTGATCAATATGTATCATAACTAAACATTTTCTTGCTATCATGAATACTAACAGTTCACATTACATGACTACAACACACACGATGAATTTTCCAAAAATCAAATTACAGTACGAAAAAGATCAAGTTTTTACTTGGCCTTTGTGCTCCACACGCTTCGTCTCGTAGAATCCTGAACGAATAATCTGAAACCCCAAATCGTATTAGTTTACTGAAGATCAAAACTACGAAGAACGTAAAAGAAAATCGAGACCCACCAAGAAAGCATGAATATACCCAAAAAAGGGTGGGTCAAAAAAACACCAATGGTAATTAAGATGGGTTTTAGTGAGAATGTCGCACCTCTCCAGCCTTCTTAGCGGCGTCCACTGCCGTGGCCAAGAATTCCTCCATTGAACCTGAAATCCAACAAAAACTGTCAAGAAACTACTGAGCTCCAAACCACGAACTATGTGAAATGTGCAGAGTGTATATTTGTCTGCGTGTTTGTGAAGTGCATTCTGGAAGGACAAATCTCTTCTGGGACCTGCCTTTTGCTGCCATTTTCACTTTGTGGAGATTGGATGATTGGGAAGTCGATGGTTGAAATTGTTTCGAGTTTTCTCAATTTCACTTTGGCACCTGAAAGCGGAGCTAACTTATTACAAGACAAGGCTTGGGACATTAGAAAAAAAAAATGATTTATTCAGGCTGCACAAATATGCATATTTTTTTTAAAAAATATATTTTAAAAGAATATACATAAATGTATGATATAATTTTTTTTTTTGGCAATTGATATTTTTAAATATAAATATTTATTTTTATTCAAGTCAGCATGTTAAATGATTAGGTTGTCTCGTATAAAAATTTACATATCATATACATTTATACAATATATGCTAGTTTTGTTTTTGGGTATAGTATAGTATATGTTATTACTTATTAGTTACTTTATGTCCTAGAACTTTCCGCTAAAAGATTGAAACGATTAGTTATCTCAAGGAATAAATTAGACATATGGTGGGGATCAATTTTTATGAAGCCAACAATTAGTTTTATAGTGGAGCCAACTTTTTATACATAATAAGTAAACTATACCATATTAATTTACTTATTGTATATAGAAGGTTGACTCTACTATGTAGCCAAATGTTGACTTAATAGCAAAATTGGGTAGTTTGCAAGGACTTTGTCTTAATTATAAGTTCATAAAGATGATTGATTAGTCATATGGCAGCAAACGGACAAAGACCCCAAGAGGCCAAGATTGGCAATTGATCAAATCAATACAATATCAAAACAATTTGTCTCGTTTCACTTCAGGGAATATGCCAATGATCAAATCAATACAATATCAAAACAATTTGTCTCGTTTCACTTCACGGAATATGCCAATATGTTGTTCGAAATTCTTATCTTTCATTTGACAATTCTGTCCTGTATCTTGGACCCAAATCCCAATTGATAAATCATTATGTAAGATAATATTCACACTCACTTGATCATATGCGATTTAATTGGATAATAAAATTTGCATTTGCATGTATATTAATTAACACGAGTCTTTCTTAAATTAAAATTTAGATTACAGAGAGTGCAAGGTGCACAACTTTATAGAGCTTCTAAATTATTCGAACAAAAATTTACATGAAAAATGGCATCACATGAAAGTCGCTCACTAGAGATTTATACATCTCCCAACCAATGTAAAAAAACATTCTATTATTTCTTGTTAAAAAATAATTAAGAATATTTTATTACCAGCATGAGCAGAGTAAGCATTATCTTTTAATGATAACATGGAGAGACCAACACTTTCAAAGCCTTCTATGATCAGAGTTTACACCATTTAGGGTCTACACAAGTATAAACTTAACAATATATGAACCCAAAAAAAAAAGGGATCAAATAAAACAACAACTAGGATTTAATGGTACAACATTTTGCCATTAGGGCCGATGAACCGAATCAGAGCTCGAATCACAGCTATTCTCTAGGCTCTAGTGCTGCAATTTCTTTAACTACTTGTGCTTTATCAGCCTCAAACTGTTCATCCTCTGCAACAAATGGAACCAGTCTCAGAACACAACTATCACTAGGACCGAAAAAACTAAATAAATATCTCATGAATATTGAACTGTGCTCATTCACCTTTCTCGGTTTTAAAATCAGCAAAGAGGCGTAAAAGCTTGTTTCGATTAGTGATGAGAATACTAACGATATCAGGGGGTTTGTTCTGATTAGCCGCGAATAGCTGTAGACATAAATATGTTGTAGGCTCAGAGCAGAGTATGATACGAAGTGCAAAAAATGTTACACAAGCATCCCGCAAGCTTGGGAGAGAAAATACAGGCATACCTTAAAAACATGAAAAGCTTCAATCTGTATACTCTTGCTAGATTCCTGCCACAAGGAAAAAAGTTCAACAGTCAATTCACGACACAAGGAACTACAGAGATTGAGCATCCTTTTTAAATAAAATAATTATACACATTTTCATCCTACTTTTCTATTATTTTTACTAAGATAGAGAACATGGCAAATGAATCAGATATCTCAAGAACAGCGAGATTGACATTGTTCAATACAGTTTTTCAAAAAAGTTTTTCAAAAAATATCAAGACCATAATCCTTCACCAAGCTTAATTCTCCTCTCAATACATCTCCCATCTATTATGCAAAGTGCAACAAGGAAATGGGATTGAATCTAAAGCCCTTGAAGGTAAGCATACCCGAAGAAGATTCATGAGGATCCTCAAGTTGTCCCTTGAGCAAACATATTTAGTCATCACGGCTGAGTTTGAACGGTCGAGCAGAATATCACCCAATAACTGAAAAAAAAAATTCGGCAACTTTCAGTTGCACCAATCTTGACTACAAATTATTTCTATATTATTTTGTAAAGGAATGTGGAGTTAGTCCAGCCTCTGAGTGGTCCTCATTCATTTCCCAGCCCAGAAAAGAGAGAACGAATAGGAGTTACCTTGATAGCCTGCCTTCTGGTGATATAATTAGCAGATTCAAGCAATTTGGAGTTATACTCTGCAAAGAACTATCAACAAGAAGATAACAAGTAAATGACGTACACATGAGAGAGGGCTCGTTGAGGAAACCAAAAATCAGCACAATTACTAATTACCAGAAAATAACAATAAATCGCACAGAGGAGAATATAATGTCCATCTCTGCATGAAATACTTACCCAGTCGTAGTTTTTGGAAAGAAATTCAGCTACTGTTGATTTATGCCGAGTCAAAAGTTCCTGAAAGAAAACATGAATCATGTTAGTGACTGAATGCCTAGACACTATGTACTTCTGCAAGAACAAGAAAAAAAAGTCAACAAAAGAAAGACTCTTTTACTATAAGCATATATATAGATAATGCAGCACAATGAAGATTGAGAAACAAATTGAAATAGAAAAGGATTAACCCGGAAAATATACAGAACCTTGAAAGTGGCAGCAGCATCAGAAGCAATGTCAAAATTTGGGAGTTGTATATAATCAAAAAATTTCTTCATGTGCTCTGATTCCAGTACATACCTACAGACCAAAGCAAAATAAAAAAATTTACACACACATGTATAATATATATATATATATATACACACATATACATATATATATATATATATATACACACATATACATATATATATATATATATATATATATATATATATATATATATATAGTGGTTCAGATATGAGACTGCCAATGCTTCACAATGACGCAATATTGTCTCATGTAAATGATAAACAGCATTTATCTTTCAGTTTCTCAGCCATGATGGAACTATTAGCATATGGTGGCAATGCTTCATAAAGAAAGTGAGTTGTTCATCTGTTAGTATCTTTCTCTATTGCAATTTAGAATCAATCGCACAGCTACATTCATCAATAATTGTATGACACCGTTAGGGGGAAGGGTAGAGGATGCTATTAAATTTACCATCCCCTTATTTCTCACACTAACATCCCCTTATTTCTCACTCTAAATTATCAAGTTTCCATGGAAAGGAAAAAAAATGGTCAATTCATACTGTTACTTCTGGCATGTCCTTTAGAAATTACAACAACAATGAAAATCTAAAGGAGCATTAAAAGCTTTACCATCAACTCACCGTGCAACACTTTGGTGGCGTATGCATTCCCTCAACATTGCACCGTAGTGTAATGCCAGTTCATTATTCTCATAACTAGATCGCAGCAGAACAGAAAAAAATAAAGTCAGTAGATTGTGAAAGAAAACATCTATTAAAAAAAGAGGCAAAACATAGAGTTACACTATAAAATCAACATATTTAAAGGAAATATAATAAATTCAAGAGAGAGATAAAGAAATGGTCCATGCAATAGAAGTTGTTGCATCCATTTGCTGGACCATAACTCTACAAACTACAAATGATTTGCTGAAACCATGTTAAGCACATCTCCATCATCATCTGAACTGAAGGAAGACTTAAAAACTTCAACTTTGGTGAAAACTTTCATCATGATACATACAGTAACGAAAACAATGGGAAAATAATCAGGTTCATCATCTCTAGGGTTCTTCATTGCCCATAATCCTCGATTCTACAAAATCTCGATAAATGTATAAATGTAGAGCAGCCCAGAGTTATGGTCCAGAACAATATCATCTACAAGTATTTTCCAGAAATAAGAGATTACAAAAGGCTCCACTATTCAGAACAAAGAAAACTGAGAATAATATTCTCCATTTGTTCCCCTCAAATAACAATCCAAAGGTTCTGGTAACACCTATTTCAAAAGTAGAAGAATATTACAAACTTTCCACTACATCAATAAAATCATTGCGAGAAAGATTTCTATTACGGCTAATTAATAAGTCCACCCAACTGAGAAATCTCAAATTGAGAAATTCACCTTTCAGATGCTTTATATCTCCACTTTATACATACTATTGAAATAACAATAAGCTGATATTTAGTCCCAATTCAGATTTCCACATCTTTAAGAATCATTGTAATTGAACATCATGCAAAGAGTTTCATGCTATCATACCCTGATATCAAGATATCCAGGAGGTCTATGTTCTTTTCCAAGTAATCACAAGCGATCAACCTCGATTGAACCTGTTGTCTCTGCAGGTTTGCAACAACCTGTGTAGCATCTTTTCGTGTCTGCAAATACTCGCCTTATTAGTCAACATCCATTTAACCCTTCTCAAATGAAGAACTAGCTGTGGCACCAATAAGTTCAAAACATTCAAAACCAAAATTTGCAATATTATGTCTTATCACCATACCTCCCATTCAATTCAAAAGTAAAGCTAAATACGCCAAATAAGAATCCTGATAACCTGTATGGATCAAGTTAAAAGAGATATCCTAAAGTTACCTCTAAGTTCAACTTTGGAAGACATATAATTAGCAGACGAAGAGTATTCTCTCTGAAGAACTCCTGCGTCAGCTGTGCACAGGCTTCTGCCACGGGCTCAGATTCACTATCCCCATAAAGAACTTGTTTTAATTCTCGGATAAGCTTTCCCAACTCCATCATCTACACAATACTACTACTAAAATCAGAGAAAAATCAGAGAAAAAAAATGTGGCGACGATCACTCTACTACATGGTAACTCCAAATAACCACACAATTGCCAATTATAAGGCACGGTAGCCCTTACAGAGATGATAATAATATATATATATATATATAAAATTACGTCATAAAACAACCTTATCATCGCGCTTGCTCTCCTTAGTGTCGGGAGCGACGTCGTCGGCGAAGATGAGTAGATCGCGGGTCTGTCTCACCAAATCTGCGGGTGTCTTGGGCTTCGACTTGAACAAGGCTTTCATTTTGGCATTCTCAGCGCCGCCATCGCTGTTTTCGGCCACAGATAGCTTCCGAACCAGCGATGGCTGCACTGAGGGTAGGCGCGCCGGCAGCGGACCTAAACGGCCGCGGCTGCCGCCGCCGACGCTTGACAAACAGCCTCCTATTTTCCTTAGCTGAGTCGATCCCACGGAATCCCTTCGGCTCGCGACTGCCCGATGTCAGTTTGATTGTTAATATCACTCCTTGACTTGGAGTTTCGGATAATCGGATTGGATTTATAAAGTTTAAACTGAGATTTCGGGATTACCAGAAAATTTGGAGTCAAAGAGAGTGGCGAGGTTTTTCGAATTTTTACTTATAGGCGCACCGGACTCGTCGGATGATGATACTTTTTCATTATAAGACAAACATATTAAATGAATTTTTTTCATACCCCCTAAAAAATAATAAGGTTATTATTTATTTTTTAAAAATTATTATAATTTTTTGTCCACATCTTTGCGTTGTTTTTTTTTTTTTTAACCAGAACATTAAATATGAGTATGTTAAGGCTAGCTTGTAATTAATATATTATCTCACTAAAATATTTATACTAATAAAAATTTAATTTTAACATACAAATTTATCCCTTGATATAAGAGAAAATAACAGTTTTACTTATTGTTGTCCAGTATATAATATTTAATTATTATTTTATTATATAATAAAAATAAATATTGTTAAATAGTGTAGTAGATTGTTATAAAATTATATGAATTATTTTTTTACAATATGGATTTAATATCTTTAAAAGATTTGATAATATAACTATAATATATTCTTAATGATATAATAATATGAGATACGGATTTACATAATACTATGAATTTATTCTTTAATGTTAAGATATTGAATTAGGTAATATATGATTCACTAATTTGTAATCTATCTCTTTTTATATTGAAAATAATCATGTGATTGAGTAGAGATAACAATTATCTATAAATTCCTTCATTTAAGGAATAATTTTAAATTGGTACAAGTGTTGAATGCAGTCCGATTTTCTTGTAACTAAAATGAGAAGAGATTTTGAATTTCAAATTTTCACTTCAAAACCACACGTATATTTGGTTGCAGATTTTATTAAAAATAAAATAAGAAGAGATTTTGAATTTCATATTCACTTTAATATCTGTCGAAATTCTCAAAAATGAATTCAACAAAACCCATAATTTTAGGGGTATTTAATGCTACCCTATTTTATGATTTAAAATATCTAAAATTTTCTAAATATGGTGTGCAATTAATTATTTTAAAAGATGAACCGCTTTTGTTACCAAAAAATGTGGGCACAATTTTGAATGTACATCCCGTCCAAATATCAGTTTTATTCTAAAATAAAAATTGCATGTGGCTTTAACCAATTTACACACTTTTTTGAAAGAAAAATTATTCATTAAGATTGGAAGAATTGGTTAGAAATTATACAACTATTTGTTTTGTAAATTTGTATCTAATTTGCACGGTTTTTAAATTGATTTGTATTTAGAATTGTTTTCATAAATAATTGACACATTTTTTGCATAAGAATCTCTAAATTTGTTACAAAAAAAGATATGATTTAAATTTTGGTAAAAAAATAAAATATGATACGAAAAAAATGGGATTCAAATTTTGCCATAAGAATCTCCAAATTTGTTACCGAAAAAATATGATTCAGATTTTGTTTCTAAAGATTTACATGTGTTTTTTCGAACTTTCCATTAATAGTAAGTCAAACATTATATTTATTTGGTCAAACTTTCTATTAATGTATTTTTCCAACAACCTCTTTATATATATATAGATATAGATATAGATATAGATATAGATTTTAAACTGATTTTAAAAATAAAACTACTATCATACAACCCCGTTATTGTTTTTATTTTATTTTTAAGACCACAATTGTTTACAAAATAATTTAATTACATTTAATTTATACTCAAAATCTAACTCAAATTTTAACTTATTCTTATTATTTTCAATATTATCAATATAATTAAAAAATAAAAATTAATTATTTTTACGCATCACATCAATTTTATTTCACTATTCATCTGCTGACATAATTTTAACTAACTATTATTTTAAATCATTTTTTTCATATTTTTTTATCAAATCAACTTTAATTATATTATTTTAAATATTATTTTAAAATAAAATTAAAATTCCAGTAACAGTTCAACAAGCGGATGTAAATTAATTAATAATTATATATATAAAAAAAGCCATTTTTTAATTTTATTATCTTATATTAAATAGTTACAATAAAATACTTAATAACACTTGTGTATTTACTAGGGCCAAACCTAAACGCAGAGGTGGCCACGGTAGGGTACACATAATTTGGTCAACCGACCGAAATTGAAAACTCGGTTTGGACCAAGATCGAAACCGAATATTCGTTTCGGTTTTCAGTTTATATTTTTTTTTTTAAATTTCAGATTTTGGTTCGGTGTGGATAAAAGTATGGAGTTATCCGAATCGAACTGAACTGAAAACCGATACTATTCATATACTTAACAAAAACCCATATATTAGTTAATCAAGCTCCTGTGTTTTAGTCGTTCGCCCACGTACACCACCAGGCCCATTTCTCCTCACATGCCCATAAAGTCGAAGAATTATAAGTCCAAGAATAATTAATTTTGGAGCTACTAATGTCATCCTCTCACCAGTATATTTGAAGAAAAATGAGGATATAATTTTCTGGGCATCATTGTTACATATCAAAAGCATGGTAGCTTTTGAATGACCTTTCAATATATTAAAGTTGCTCGGACATGAAACAACATTCCATTATTCAATTGTTTAAATTAAAAAAAAAATTAAAATTTGATTCTAATTCCAAAACAATATTTGACGAGAAAATTGAAGCCTTACGTCGAAATGATATAAAAGGGAGAAACAAAAAATTGGGACATAAATACATTTAAAAATGGTTGATCTGAGAATTTCAAGAAAGTCAATTTCTTTTAATGCATTTTAGTTTGTTTTGGTTAAATTATTAAATAGCTTGCTATTGTTATTTTTGTAAATTATAAGTCACCAATTGTAGATGTTATTTTTGTCATATCTCCATTTTATCCGATAACCGATAACCGACCCGATCCAACCGACGGATTTTCAGTTTGGAATGAATCTAACCTTAGAATTCGGTTCGGTTTTTGTTTTTTAGGTTGGACAAACCGAAATTTTGGTCGATTCGAGTCGGTTTTGACTGATAAAACAACCCTAGGCCACAGGTCAAAATGACACGGAATCGGCCCAGTCAGGCTCGTTGACCACAGGCCTTACACGGGCTCGTGGTTTTACTCGAGCCGGTTCAGGTTCAACTATTTTTAAAAATTAAACCTCCGATTTCGGTTCCAAACATAAATTGAAATCAATGGTTCAATGTCGAAATTTTTATTTAAATTTAATTTTATTATTATTATTATTATTATTATTATTATTATTATTATTATTATTATTATTATTTTATTTTATTTTTTGGTTCAACATTGAATTGGCAGGTCGATGCTGAACCGTGAACCGCCGGTTCAGGTGCACAAAAGACGTGAACCGTAATAGGCCAGGAACCGAAAAATGGCCATGTCTAGCTAAACAGCCGTGCACAAGATGGTCAAGCACATGACGTGTTTTAAGAGTATTTTTTTATGATATGTCTTTAAATTTCTATTTTCTCGTGCATTTATTGTTTATAAGTAAAAGAAATATATAATTTATAAGAATGTGATATCAATGTAATATACGATTTGAAGAACATAATAAAATTCTTTTACATTTATAATTGAATTTTAAATAACTTAAATTAAATTCAGGTAAAAACATAAGAATAAAAATTAACATTACTTTCTCCAACTCAACAATATACAACAATACAACATGAATGAAGAGAATGACATAGTCCAAGCTTGGTAGTGCACCATGACACAAACTATAATAAAAAGAAGAACGTGATTACGTGAGCGCATAAAATATAACAATGCGGGTACCACTAAATAAATCATCCAAAATGCTTAACAAAAAGAAAAAATAAAATAAAATAAGAAAAAACTAATAGTAAGAGGATGTGGCTATTAAAGTGGGTTGTTTATGGTTAGGTTGATAGTGTGATTAAATAGACATGAAAGAGTAGAAGATAACCATCAACAATATAAAAATCTAAACATAATTTTTCAAAACACGTACACACAGGCACACACACAATGCTGTATGCTCAGGAGCAATATTCTCTCTCTATGAGGTTGGTGACAAAAAGTGCGAAGAGGTTGGTGTTCTAGATTTATTCAAGTCTGTCGGATTGAGTCCTCGTCTCTAAGTTTGCTCTTTTTTGCTCTCAAATTGTGCAGAATTCAATGCGAACCCCGCCTGTCTTTGATTCTAAAAGCCCTCGCTTTCTTAAGTTTCCCCTTCTTAATACAGTTGTTCATCTTGATTTGTCTTTGTTTAATAAACATTTTGGTTTGTCTGTTTATCTGTTTTGTCCAATGGTCGCTATGAGAAGTGGTGGTTCCAATTATCCCGTTAGTCTCGTGGGTCTCATAGCCAATCTATAGCATAAGATAGGGTCTTGCAATTGGACCCTGGCGATGGACAAACATCAGCTGATGGAATTGCAGTGTAAAGTGATCTATTGGGGTGACACCGATCAACTTGGGAGCTATCATTCTTGATTGCTTGCGTGCCTTTCTGGTCAATACTGCTCCTCGTCGCACTCTCCCTTTTTCATGCTTTCTGTGGCCCTTCTTGAGTTCAGTTGGGTTGACGGTTAACCCATGTTTTAGTGAATCTCAATTGCCCCCGTACTGTGAGTATTCGCACACTGAATGAGCGTACCACACAAAAGGCAAAAGGCCCTGTCGAGTCTATCTTTGTTCCTGCCAATTGAAAAGATTTCGTTACTCAGCACATAGGGGTTTGGGACGAGTTGGCAAGGAGATTTCCCTTCAGCAGAGCTACCTCAAGCATGTGCTCAAGTCGCTTAAAGGTCGCCGCTGTGCATCTCTTGGGACTATCCCTTTGACATCTAAGAGTTCAAAAAAGGGGGAGAATGATGATGATGAAGATGATGATGCTATAGACGAGGATTCTGAGTAATGCTTGTTGGTCTGTTGTTGCTTTTGTGTGTTTCATGAGGGATGTAGTGATGTCTTTTGTAAAAGAACCTTGTATTATCTTGGTGGTTGGTTGTTTGCTTCTGTTTGTTGCTTTTGTTGGTTGCTGATGACTTGAACGCTTACTCGTTTGTTTAGGATTTGTTTATAATATTTGCAAGATTGTTGTTGGATATTCAGAAGACTTCTATTTTTATTTGGTTTTTTGGTGTTTTAACACTACATGATGAGATGTGATGTAACATTTTTGTTCGAACATGGTTATTTGCGTACTTGTTGTTTCTTGAACTTCTATTGTAGGTCATCTTAATATATAATTTTCGAACTGAATTTCAAAGGAGGAGATTGTTAGATTTAGTTTTGGTAAGAAGTTCTAAATAATATCTTGATGTTCTAGCAAACAAAAAAATGAAAGGAGATACTTCTCTCTCTCTCTCTCTCTCTCTATCTCTCTTATTTGTTTAAGCCCAGATAATATTTTGTTAAGTATGCTAAGTATATACTAGTATCTGATAGACTTTTTTTTTTTATATTTATATGAAGTTATTTTTACCATAATATGTGTTTGGTTATTTGTAGAAGATCGTGTACTTAAGGAAGAGACAGAGCTGGTCGATCAAGATGGCAAGATGAAGATATTGGCTCTTTCATTGAAAGATCTCTATCATATCTTGAGGATTTAAAGAATGAAGGAAATCGACTCCAAAAGGAAGGAAGAGTGAAGACTCATTACCTTGAGGAGATTGTATATAAGCTTACACAAATACTCAATTGAAGATTACTGCAATTAGCGTAGTTTATCATATTTGAAGACTCCTTTGAATGTTCGTGAGCTTTTGAGTTCTCGAGTTTTATTATGTATAGTTTTTAAGTATTCTTACACCACTGAAGACCTGAGTTCATTTTTTCTTTTACAACACTTTTCGTGCTTAGGGATTAAGTACTAGTATATCTTGGAGGGATCCATATATAGCTATTGTGAAGTCCATGTTTGTAGCCAGAGGATTAGTTAATAAAGTCGGGTATAGTGTTCGCGAGACTAGGAGGGAGTTCGAGTCTTGTAAGCTGAAGCTATACATTTTTGCTCGCAAATCGATCTATTAATGAAAGAGCTTTGAGGGGTAGTGCGACACTTCTCAAACATATTCTTAAGTTATTTGCTTCTGCTTTTATATTTTCTGTTCGAACACACTTAGCGTACTCTATTATACTCTCCTTAAAAGTTTCAAATACCCTCGTGCCCTCCGGTCAGGTAGTCTGTGAATGATGGCCAAATAACTCCTTGAGATGGAAGAGTATGTCAGAAGCAAAATCCATGGGTTAATGTTGATGTCGTGCAGTACATTTGACATGGATGCCAAAATATAACAATGCCAATAATTAATCGCTCGACCATCTCCCTTACATCATCCCAGTGTCATCGCGCATGCTGCTCCTTGCGAATCCACCGTCGCCCGCACTGCGCGACGACTTGGTAGTGCCCGCACCTGGCAGCAAGCTATCAGCCGTCGCGCTTGCATGCGCACAACATCATGCACACCGACGATAGCAAGTTCGCGGTTGGCTCACCTCATCTTGTTGGGATGCGTCGGTCATCGTCGTGATCGTCCGGGCTCGTTTGCGTCTACCAGGTCAATTGAACAATATAATAACAATTGCATAATTTAATACTATGACCCATGCAAAGGTCGTAGTAATACATTTAAACTATGTGGTGTCCCACCGCGCAAATAAATTATTACAAAAATTCATCAATTCAAAAATTCTCGACATGCCCTAGGCTTATAAAACATACATGAATTAAAACACACACATACGGTTTCAAGAACACCAGCAAATAATCAATTATTTTCAATTCTTGTCTACTGTGAGCTGAACTTATACACAATTAATTCACATATGTCACATTCCTAATTCGAATAGTGTACAAAGACAAATTAAGCCTGAGCTCTGATACTAGTTGTTGGGTTCTATAGAAATTTATTTGATATGCATATCCATATCTATCAAAATAAATCCTAACTCAACGGAATATATAGTTAGGATCATGACTTACTGTTTAAAAAATTATCGACTCTAAGATGACTTACACACCCTATAGGACTAGACAACAGTTCTGAGATGCATCCTTGAGTCCACTTTCGTTGCTGATCCTCGTCAAGTCTCCGGGTCACCTTGTCGGGCACGCCGGTTGTGCACGTCGCAATCGTCGAGTGTCACTGCGAGTGTGCGCATCGCCTTGCTGCATGTCTGTGGCTCACGTTGCATCGCTGCATGCGGTTGGCTGCTGGTGGCGTCATCCGCGCGCGTGTGGTTGTATTGCATGCATGCGTGTCGTGGCTCCGTCTGCAGGCGTGCGCAGTGGCTGGCGTTGCGATGTGGCTGCGAGCGCGGGGTTGTGCCTGCAAGCTCTCTGAGGGCGTGCGTGAGCGGCGCTGTGGTGAGGCGTTGGTGACGGCACGACAGTGGTCCGATTGGCTGCGACGATCGATCAAATGGATTCAGTTATCGTCGGTATCGTTCTCTCCAAGTTTCGTCTTGATCAGACAAGTAGCGGGGATATATATATATTCGATGGGATGCAAAAAACCAGGCCTATTGATCTTGGTGGTGCGACTAAACTGAACTCTTAATCCTCACAATCTAAGACTCACGAAAATTTTCTCAAGATATGAGACCTTATGTGTGTTGAATAATGTTGGGGAGAGACTTGGGATTTTTATAGTCTACAATAGGAACTCTAAGGAGGTGCTAAACATATGCGCCCAAGTGCGAACACAACTTAATGAGCCTGACGACACTTGAATAAAAGAACATTCCACTATACATATGCATGTTTATTATCTTAATTCTTCTCCATATTAAAAGAACACAACTTTGAATTACAATTAATTCTTCTCCATATTAATTGCTCGAGTTACCTCTCTATATTAAAGATCTAATATACGTTGATTAATTTAATTACTAACAATATTGTTAATCAACTTTTATTTCCAATAATACCACCCAGTTATTTATTATTACGTCAAAAATCAATCCTCTTGCAAGGCTTAACATAAGAATCCTCTCGGAGCTCATTTTGGGGACGTTATCAACCTGGCGAACTGAGACACATTGAGCGTAAACAATTTTAACGACACATCATGTAAAAAACATCACTTACCAAAACAACAGAATTGGTACCACCCTTGGTAAATCAAATAAGTATACATATGCATGTTTATTATCTTACTGGCTAAGAGAACGCAACAAACGCAACAATTACTAAGGTCTAGATTATTTACTTAGTCAGTATTAAATAATTTTCTCTTTTTGTAGATTCATTCAATACATCCAAAATGTACTGGTGTAACTCGTTAGAATTATTGACAAATTACAGGATACATTCATCCCACATGTCCACATCTTTCACGTCTCGAGAATCCATAGTGATTGATCATTATCTCGTTAGAAATATTGACAAATTATAGGATACATTCATCCCACATGTCAACATCTTTCACGTCTCGAGAATCCATAGTGATTGATCATTAATTCGACGTATATATACACTGATTACTAGGATCAGTTTGGGATCTACGAATTAAACGTTTTCATCATGATTAAAGTTTTATTATGATAAATCATAAAAGTTAATTATCACTGCTTTAATTTATATCATGATGCCTTTGAAGATTTATTAGAGAGGGTTAAGCTTACCACTTTCCATTCACAGTTCACATTTATCAACAGCAAAAAAATAAAAAATAAAAAAAAAAGGAAAAACAAAATTGAACACACCCCATTCCATATCGTCAAATATATGATAGATGTATTAATCTACAGTTTAAAAAATTAGTTACAGTGAGGATTATGAATTATAAATTTAATTTTCTCATTCATTCGAAGACAATGCATATTTACATTTGTCCTTACTAAATCGGTCACTATAAAACTCCATAGCATTTTTTCAACAAAATAAATCACCTCTACTAAGCATCACATCTCATACTCAAGTTAATTAAGCGAAGATATATGGTGCAAATTTGCATTTTACTTTTTGTTTGATCTTCTAACCTAAATAATAATAATAATAATAATAATAATAATAATAATAATAATAATAATAATAAAAATAATAATAAGGTACCTATCCTTTCTAACACAATGCAAATTTATGTTTGTCTGGAATCAGTTGCTAAAGGGGTGATTGGTAAGAGACTAAGTATAATAACTAGTTAAAATCGATCAAAATTAAATTCTTATTTGAAGTGAGTTATTTATGAATAAACTTGATTGAGTGGGATGAGAAATTAATTTTGTTAATAATTAAAGTTGATGGGATATAAAAGTATGAGATATATTATGGAAGTGATAAATAGTTAAAAATATGTGAATAAATAAATAGTGAATTAAAGTTGGTGTGATGTAAAAAAATTATAATTATTATTATTTAATTATATTAATAATATTAATGATAAAAACTGATTCAATCAAAACTTACTTTCATTAAGCGCTCTTGCAATGAGCCTTATTACACTACACACATAATTAAACACGCCCGTACGTGACTCACTATTCTCTTCCTCAACCGAAATTTATTTAAAGCGCATAATAATTAATTACCCCTCATTATTTTTTTGAAGGATTCGAGCGTATTGGGTATCTTCTCCCACGCCTTGACCACCACAACCGCGGAGTAGTTCCCGGCAGCTCCGGCATCCGTGGCGTTGACCACAAGACTGTACTTAATTCCGTTCACCACTTGTTTGGTGCCTTGGACTACGTCATTAAATTCGAGATTTTTTTTGTTCTGTTTATTGTATTCAGTCACAGAGAAATTACCGATCTCCAACACCTCGTCGCCCTTGAGATATTCGGGTTTCAAGGTCGCCGGCCGGCCGACGTCTGAGGAGTAGGCTACATTGGGAATCAAAACCATCGCACTCAACAAGATCAATGGAATAACTAAAGAGCGAGATTTGAGGGGCATGTTTTCTTAATTTTTTTTATTTCCTCTTGTGAGATGGGTTAAAGTTATTTATTTATAGTATAAAGAGTATAGATATATTAAAAAAAAAAAAATAAGAAGAAAAGAAATTTGGTGTATGCGTGTTGGAAAAAGTAATAAGGCCATGGTGCAAATCAGTGGCGCAAACAATATCCACTCTACGGTGTCACATATATTAATTTTTTTATTTAACAAGTTAATATAATAAGTTAATTACCTCCTGTAATTACATTGTAATCGACAAATTGAAATCATGAGACTTAACCTATTGCGAAATTAAGGATATTTTATGCAGTCATAAACATGAGGATGAGACAATATTGACAATCGCTTCATTGTAACGTGTGTGTGGCATTTTAATTCTACCTTGACGATGAAAAAAATATAAATTAAATGAATTTTTTCTACCAAATTAGGTGGAGTGACTGTTTGACTAATGACGCATTTGAAAGTTAAAAAAATACAAATTTGGAGTAGTTTGGGTCTTCAAAGATGCTTCATTGTAACGCGTGTGGCATTTTCTACATTGAAGATGTCGAATCATGAATTACATCAAATTTTTCTACCAAAGGCGGAGTGAGTGTTTGACTAATGACGCATGTGAAGGTGAAAAATACGAATTCGTAACACTAGAATTTTTTTTTTTTTTTTTTTTNTTTTTTTTTTTTTTTTTTTTGGGTACAAGAAAACATTAGAAAATTATTCTTAACGTAGTGTAACATGAGATATGTTATTGAAAATCATTTTAATTTTACATGTTTCTTTGACTTTAATTGTTATTTGTATACGAATAAATTTTGTGTAATATGTATCTTATTATTCTTAACATTATTTGTTAAGCGTTAAAAATGTTAACACAAACAAAAAATGTCCAACAGATATTATCCTCTAGACGAAGATTATTTTTTATAATGAAGGAGAATATATGTTAAAACAATGAAATTTCGTTTATTTTTCACTCTTGAAGACAGAACATCCATACATTAACTTTAAGTTCTGAAGACATAAAATAAAAATGTCTAGGTATTTCATTATTTTGTCTAAACATCTAAATATAGGTGAACTGTGCGTGGATTAATTTTAATATTTTTAATATGTGGCATCTGTATGTTGTTTGACACATATATGAGAAACTGCATGTATCAAAATTCGTAATTACGACATCAATTAAGTTTGCAAATTATAGTTGTATATTTTATATCGTGATTTTATGCATTGAGTATAGACCTGATCTAAATTTATTGGACTTAAATTAATTTGAATATCTAGATCTTTGGGCTAATTGACTGATGAACTAAATGCATGATATTCGGCTTATATAGTTATTTTCCACTTCTTTCATGAATTGCTGAGCAAATATCCCTTTGAATATTAAATCTACAAATTTGAATATCCTTAAAGGAATTGTTCAATTAAAAGTATCACTAGTAAATTTGAATACTATCCTTGGAGGATTGGTCTTTCTGATTAGTATCATAATTAAACAAGAATTAAGTAATAATTATCATTCAATGATTGATCGAGTAATAATCTCGTTGATTTTTGGATAATTCATGGTCTTTCAACTTTAAATTAGCTCTACATATACAATATACTCTTTATGAATTTATGTAACCAGAATGTTACAAAGATTAAGTCAATATACAAATGTTTTTCAATTATTTATGTTTACTTGTATATTTGATAAAATTCATATTACACGTTTTATTATTGATAGCTACAATGATAAACTTGTATATATGTCGTTCCTGATGCACGTGTTTTTTAAATAAAATAAAATCACTAAGTTGAAGGTTTTAATATGCAACCATTTATATCACCACCAATTCTTACCTTTATAGGTCTATATTACAAACTATACATGCTCTGGTTTTTATACTCTGTGGAATTTCTAATACCTAGAGGTCATTATATGAAATCAGTTTATTATTTGGTACGTGCTTGCCATAATGTATGAAGATATATTCATGACCTTAGGGGGAGATATGCATATATTTTTTTAATGCCATGTAATATGTGAAATATTAATGTCTTCAATATTGAAAAAACACAGTAAAAATTAAGTTGCAAGTACATATTATGTTTCTGCCAAACAAAACTATAATAATAATGGACTGTCCAATTCTTTTATATATAAATGTACCACAAAATAAGGAATGATTGACTCCTTAATACTAGAAACATAATGTGATATAATTAATATATGATGTATGAAAGTCCGTGGATAATGTATATTTAGAATTAACATTCTTATATGAGAAACTCCAGGTGAGTTTACTAGTACATCTTACACGTGCATTAACCATTATAGTACTGGAAATGCGGAGCGGCCAAAATTAGATGTTATGAGAAATGATTATAAATTTGGCCAGTAAATATGAAATTGCATATATATATATGGTTGAGAGAAAAATATAAATCAAATATCATAGTTGTTGACAACATACTTGTCTCTGTGATTTCTTTACTATCTCAAACAGGGACGGATCCATATGTATTATAGGGGGGCTATTGTCCCCCCCAAACTTTTGATTTTTTACTATGTTTATATATACACATTATATGTGTTTTATCAAACTTTTACCCTTTACTACATAAATACATAGCATAAGCATATTCAATTTATATCTAGACTCCATAATATTATTAATAATTATATTTCTCTGTCTATTAATCATTTTTAAGTACATAATATTTTTGTAACTAGTTTTTCACTCTTCATCTATAATAGTTGGTGTTTTTTCTTTGTAATATAGGATTCAATTAAATTGAATGTATGATACATGTAATATCTCAAAATAAAAAATTTTGAAATAACAAAGCATGCAAGATACGCAATTTCATGGGAACGAAAAGTAATTGCAATAACTATTAACACTGAATTAATTGATATTGAGATCAATTGTCAATGAGTCTTGTGATCTAAAATAATCTCAAGCAAAATTTTAAAATACCAAAATTCACAAGTTATATATTTTGTAAAGCATTTTTATTATTTATTTTATCTATTTAATATATAAGAAATTGTATGCCTTATATGTGTGTGTGTTATAAAAAATTATATATCCTCTCTAAAGGTGTTATTCAAGTGGAGTAAAATAAAAATATATCATGTTCAAGTTCGTGTTTCATTGATAAATGAATCAGTCGGCTTGACTCATTTAAAAAAAGAAGTGAGACCCAACTCAACTAATACACAAATTCGATTAAGTGTTTGAGATTAGTTCATTTAATTATAAGAATAAGCTTACCTCTAGTTTTTACGAGTCAACCGAGTTGTGTTCGCAAACATTTTTATTCGAATAACAACTCTAGTCCCCCCCCCAAAAGTTTTTTCTAGATCCGCCCCTGATCTCAAATAATGATCTAAATTAAAAGAATGTAAGTGCTAGAAGCGTTTAAGTTGATTGATATAGAAAGAAAGCAGAAAGAGAAATTTCACTCACTACACGATATATCCTATAAGGAAAATGTATATCAATATGAAGCATGTGATATGGTGTGTTGTAGATATAGCGAGATGCTATTGGATTATATTTGCAGAGACTCAAATATATATTTTGATAAATTCTCTTATTATCATTGATTCTACAAGTTAATATTTCTGACAACAACGTTACATGACTATTGAGTATATGTGAAAGTCATGGATGGACTTGAGTATTCGAGATAAAGGAAATTTAAATAATAAATAATTGAATTGTTTAAATAAGTTGGTAAGATGTGATATAATAAAAAAAATTCTTCCTGAAGAAGTAAAACGAGAAATTCAACGTAGAACCTTGTGTATATTCATAATATACAATAGAGTGAAATTGTTTTCATATGGTTGCTCCTGGATCTCCTCGAACTGTAAGCTCTCGTGGATTTCCTCAATAGAGTGAAAGATTCGTTGGACCGTCTCGGGCTCAATGTCATCGGGAAGACCAGAAACGTCCTAGTATACCGTCTGTCTCGACATCGGCAATGGATGTCTATTCGAAAAAAGATTCAACTACATTTTTTACGCTTTTGTGGTGGCCGACCACCACAACGACCACCGCCACGAGAACGCGACATTTTATAACTAGAATAGATTTTATAAATAAAGAAGAGAGGTGAAAAATGATAGAATTATAAATAAGAAAGTATTATGTAAATAATTTATAGAATCGGAACCGAAATGAGAGTGAACATATAGAATTAGGAGTTCAAGATCGAATTTATATAGAATTTGACCGATTTTTAGCAAATCGAGCACAAAAACTAAAAACTAACACTTCAACAACTTGGAAATAAATAGAGAAGAGATAGAAGAATGTTGCGAATGGTGTGAAAAATCTGATTTGGGGGAGGGTTGGTGTAGTTATTTATAAGAATTTTTTGGAATTTATTTTATTATTTTCGATTTTTTTTTATTACGGAACCCGTTGGGTCTGAGTTGGCCCGCCGGGTCAATCGAGTCAGGCGGATTTTGACCATTGGATCTCAACGGTCAAATAATCCAACGGTCAGATTTAAAAAATTGACCGTTGGCTGAACGTTGGGGGTTCCGATCGGGCCGAGTCGAATCGGAACCAATTAAAGAAAATAAAAAAATTTTGGCCGTTGGATCTCCAACAGTCAAAAGGATCCAACGGCTCAAATTAGCGGGCCACCAACGGCTACTAGTGGGCCATAGGTCGAACTGGCGGACCGGGTCAGCCCTTGGCCATGTCTATATATAATAACACAAACACGAACATCTTTGACTTCCCCACATATAATTTTCGAGCATATTACAACTTGTTTTAGGCTAATACTCGTCTTATGACAAATTTTATGGCCGTAAATATATTCATACTCTTTTGCGGAAATCGACAAGCTCTTTCACATCTCCATGGACTAATAAATCCGCGTCGTAGCCACTCATCCCGGTCTCATCATCCACCGCAATCAAGAAAGAATAAATTTTTCCGTGCGGGCTATCCTTGACTGCAGCCCGGTATATGTGACTGTAGCTGAACTTGGTCTGACTAGTCTTCGTTTTGTATTCATCCACTGCGAAATTCGCAAGTTTCACCACATATGGGTGTCTTGGGTTCAACACGATGACAGGCCCGATGCTCTCACTGGCCAGGCTTTGACCGGCCCGGGCATACCGAGACCCTGAGCTGACAAAAGTGGCGGTGCTGATACCGGAAAGCCAGGCGGCAGCCGCCATAAAACTGAGAATCGCAAGGAAGGAGTGTGACTTTCCGGCCATTGTTTGTGAAATCGTTAATTAGAGGTTCAGATCTTGCGGAGTATTTAATTCATTGTTGGTATGTTTGGCGAGTTTAATTAGCGTGATATATTTATAATCCGCAATCTTTTTGAAGTAATTTTATTGCATGCATTGTATTGACTATATATATGTAATGTGTGTGTGTCGAGGACATAAATGTGTATCACGTGTATGAAATCTAGTGTGTGAATTGAAGTAATCATATATAAATGAGTTGGTATTCATCTTGAATTGGTCAAGATTATTATATAGGCAAAAATGTATTTATAGTCAATTGGATTAACAATTTTAGTATAAAGATTCTAAGTTTTCGCCTTCTATCTTATTATTTAATATTTTATTGTAATTTCAGTCCTTTAATATTAAAATTGCAGAAAAAACTTGAATAGGTCAAGATTAATATATAACCAAACTGCCATTTCAAATCCACTATTCCATTAAAAAAAAGCGAGGTTATTTCAGGTTAACACAGTATTAATGTATAGGGTTGATAAATATTGGGCAAAGTTGTCTCCTTTTATGGAAATTGCAATTTAATTACAATCTTTTCACTTTTACAAATAATATCATAATCTTTAATTTGTTGTAAATCGGTGCACCGATTTGCATAACTCGTGCAAACTATATCACAATCTTCAGTTTATATTCTTCGGCTACATTAGCTTTTCTATGGCCAGTTTACAGAACCCGTGCACCGATTTGCAAAGTTGAACTTCCCTTTTTGAGCATTGATTTCTTTATCATTTACATAAAATTACAGAAGACAATATATTATTTTTAATTTATAACATATTATATTAATAATCTTTTGAATATTTTTGATTGGACATTTATATCGCATATATAAAATAAAAATATTTAAATTTAATTTTACAAATAAAATATACACTATTCATCAAATCTCGTTGAAAAATAATTAAAAATATTATTTATTAAGTTACTTAAATTTTTATGTCAAACCTATTATATTATATTATTTAAAAATATAAAAAAATAGTATAATATTTAAACAATATCTAAAATTAAAAAAAAATGTAGTAATTGAGGCAATAGTCGAGGAAGGCAATATTTTATGCACTGATTTCTTAAACAATTAAGTAATTAACACGTGTAATGCATAAATATTTTACTAATAACGATAGATAATAGAAAATAGCCAACACCATATACAATGTTTGATTTTGGTAGATATCTTAGTTACTAGGCGTGTGAAAAAAAATGTGATATAGTTAGTTGTTAGTTTGATTTTGAATTTATATCAAAATAATTAAATTTGATTTGATGTGAAAGTAGAAGCGGGTTGATTGAAGTGACGGTTAGTTAAAATTATATGAGTTGATGAATAATAATTATAATTGATGTGATGTGCATGAATAATTGATTCATATTATTTACTTATATTAATAATATTGAAGATAGTAAAGTTAGGTAAAATTAAATTAAATTTAAGTATGAATTGAATATATGAATTGAGATTATTTGTATACACATAATTATTTCATTGAAATATTCAATTCACAACCGTATGAGGTCCACAAAAGTTGATTTGAATTCAATTGAAATATCTAAATTGGAAACCGTAAGAGATTATTATCTTGTCCAAAGTATTAAGAAAACTATCCAACTAGTAAGAAAAGCACGCATTAATTATTACTATATAGATATATATGGCATGGCCTTTCATGGTACAATTGACATGCATCCAACACATCATTAATTGGATTATTCGTTTTCCTTGAAGAGAATGAGTCTCTTCTCATTTCCATCAAACCACAAACCCGCATTGTAATCGCGCAAATCCCCATTGTTGGCAGCAAAAATGACTAGTTCATACTTTGTCCCTTGTGCTTTCGTGAAGGCAATGGCCCCAAACAAAGTTGAATAAACTAAGTTGGACTTGTTCTCCTTGTTGTATTGATCGACCGCGAACTTTGCAAGTACTATAATTGTAGGAAGCTTCGTGTCTAATCGTGTAAAATCTAAATCGGCATCCACTGGTGTAGTCGGGCCAAAGTCAGAGAATCGAGAGAATCGACATCTGGATTTTGGTGTAAGCTAATTGGTGTTGAATGGTTTGGTTAAATGAGGGGGTGTATTTATAAGGCTAGCCTTTTATTGAATTTGAGTGTTGATTTGTAGCATCTTGTAATGGTCATAGATGGGTAACTTTGATGAGATGGGTTATACAAACCTTGCTTCCGATGGTGCTACAATTTAACTAGATTGAGTGATCATGATATATCAAGTGGTGTATCTCAAATCGCATAAGTTAAATAAATTTGTAATTTTTGCGACCTGGTTACATATATATATACTGAAATTGCGTTTGATTAAATTGAGTGATCATGGGATGTCAGATGGTGTGGTTTAAATTGCACAAATTAGATAATATAGAAAGAAAAAAAATATATACATGTCCTTAACTCCCCAGGCTGTATTTGGTTGGAATTTTAAGTCATATTTTAAGTTGTTTTGAATTTCATAGAATATATTGAATAAAGTGGGTTAATATATTAAAAAAAAGTTGATTGAATTTAGTTTGAGTTGATTTTTAGTTTGTATTAAACAATGCTTAAAATATAAGGATTAAAGTTAATGTGATGCAAAAGTAAGAAATAGGTGATTGGAGGTAATGAGTTATTAAATATTATGAATGGATCAATAGTGAATTTGTTAATGTGATATGTGAGGATGATTGATTGATATTATTTTATTATATGATATGAGATAACCATACTCCATCGACTGGACTGGAAAAGCAACCAGATCAAACCGGCCTGATCACCGGGTCGAAGGGAGATAGAGGATCACTCAAGTTAAAAAACCATCTGGTCGAAGAAAGTACTAGAGGATAGGAAAAGTCAAGAGGTCGAGTGGAGACTTTCAGAGAGATGGGTCGAAGGTTAAAGAGAAGGAGGAGCTGGTCGAGCGATCAACCAGAGAGACAGGACAACAAGGCTTGTGGCCGACAGCGTTTTACTTAAAGACAATGGAGGTCAAGTCCATAATCGGGACACCTAATAAAGAGAGCTTAGTAATTAGAAGGAATCTTAGGGGAATTAAACCCCTCATATGGGTGAAACCATGTGGCATCACCTGAATGATTGATCCACATTTTGTAACCACCTCTGACAGCCCGTATGGCTCTGACAGTTCTGACAATCGAGGTAGCCCCACGCGCTAGCTAGTGAAGAGCTCATGCGCTCGACTTGGGCCCTAAGGTATCTTTTACTTATAAAAGGGAGTGGGTATGACTGAACATCCATTAAAATTTCTATATATACTTACGTTTGCTATTGAATTCGTGACTTGTACATAACGAGATCCTCATAGATCCCAACACTATTGTACTTTATTCTTTCTCCTTCCTCAACACAGTGAGAAATGAGCTCATTAAGACTCTACTTCTCCTTTTAAAAGTTGTAACTGACCTTAAACCGATCCTATTGAGTAGAAAGAGAGAGCAGAGCCAATAGCACAAGTATGTTCTCCGAAATGTCTAACTTTAGTGTCCTCAACGTAGAAGCAATATTGAACATCCTGAAGATGCACTCTCTTATGTTGTCTTTTCCGAGATATCTCATGGTAATGAGAGTCTTTAAAAAAGTAATCGTATCTACCTTATCGCTTTTGGTAAAGAGCTTTTCAATCTCGACAAGAAACTCTTTAGTCCGAGTGATATCATCAGATATTATTCCCCGAAAGATTTCTGGAATGCCTTTCTTAATGATCATAGGACTAAGGCTATTAAACCTTTTCCACTTCTCAAAACACTGTTTTCCTCAATATTGTTGTTCTCTGTAAGAGAAGCAGGTTGATCTATCCTTAATGCCAAATTTGTATCTATACAGCCCAAATGAATTAGAATTGATTATTTCCAGTTCTTCAAGTTGTCCCCAGATAAAATGGGAATTGGATAGTTAGTAGATACAATAGATAATGAACCTGAAGATAATAATAACGGAAGTACTCACATTATTATCTATATTTAATCAATTAAACCAAATATGGTTTAAACCCATAGCAAGGTACCAAGCACAACATTAATATCAAATATTTGGATAGTAATATTAATTGTAAGTGGTATTCTTGTTGTAAAAAACATATCTTGTCAATAATTTCTGTCAAACAATTAAACCATTTTTGGGTAGAATTATTGTTCACATAAAAACCTCATAACTGTTACAAATTTATTATCACAAGTATGTTTGTAATTCGGTCGTGTGTCAATTTATCTTTGAGTTAATCAACACACACATGAATTACAAAATACAACAATTCTAAGAATTTGAATGAATCAATCTACACAAAAAAAATTACTTTGACAATATTTTATTTCAATCCATTTAAGTTAAGCATGAAGTGCTGAATATTTAACTCAATACCCGCAATCGAACTTTAATAATTCTTAAATCAGTCTTATCTGTGTAGCCAATTTGCATTCAAGCAACAATTACCAGAGTCTCATCTGATTCCATAAATTCAAGAATTTTGATAACCTAATCAAATAATTAGAATTCAAAGTAATATGCTGCAAAACAGCACAATCTTGAATTTTAATGAAATTAAGACAAATTTTGAACATGAATCCTTGTTATTGACAATTGAGAAAAAAAAATAAAAAAATTATGCACTTGCCCCGAATCAAATAATTGAAAACTTGGCTCGAGCAATTCAGACTTGTCAAGGAAACAACAAATAAATCATGTTCAAAGATTGCATAATGCCACTAAAAACATGGAACCATTATCATGTGTTTTCAAAATCTTCACACTGAATCCAAAACTTAATTGTCTGTTTCCAAAACAAAAACAAAATATTGTCAGATTACAAATTAGACTTGAACCTGGCCACGAATTCCGAGACATAAACATACGAATGAAATTGAACTGATGGATTCAACAGTTATTCCGAAAACAAATAAATCACGCTGTTTTCATTACTTGAACAAACCAATTGAAAGGTAACAACATGATATTTGAACAAATTGAATTAGATTTAGATTCTAAATTGAATCACATTTATCTAATTTCAAACAGAAACCAAATAAATCCCCAAGCAATAGAACCCAAGTATTGGCATAACATATATCAGACTGAAANTTTGATTAAGAAAACTAAAGAAAACCTCCAAAAACAGAAGAAAGAAAGGGGAGATAAGAATGTTGAGATCTTAGAAATGCGAATTTGGAGTTTGTAAAAAAAAAAAAAGTAGACAACTACTTACTACTAATATTCCAATGATCACACTTTCCTTTTTTCTAAAGGATGACACATCCATTCAAAACACAACAGAATACAACAAAAACCCAACCCGAAAGAAGGGATTAACAATTAACAGCCTCGGCTTGACAAGCTTACCAAGCTAAAATGAAACTCAGCCCCACCTATAAGGACAGTAACAGTTTGCATCTTCACAAAATAACAATCAGTCATACAAAACCGCACAAAACACTTCAAATAACAAAGCCCCAAGGCCATTGCATTGAAATCAGATAAGCTTTCGCATTAAAGGTTCCATGTCATAATCCATATCAAATCATAAACATGATTCAACAGCAAAATAACCAACTAAACGAAGCTAGTTCAGCTACAACGGCAAGAGTTCCTTACAAACAAAGAAACCAAATTCAGGACTGAACTTGGTATAACATCCAAATACAAAATCAGGACAGAGCTCGATATATACGACTAGAATATACGACCTAGAATAGCAAAAACCAAAAGCAGGGCAGATGAATCTTGATATGTTGAGACCAAATCCAATTCAGTGGGAGAGCTTGTTACATATAATCCGAAATAAAAAGCAGCAGTCAGACTCCAGAAGATAGGGAATCATCCTGTAAAAACATCAATCAGGAAACAAATCATGCACATCAATGAATTATAACAATGCAGATACAAGGGAAGTATTAGCAAACCTTAAACAGAAACAAACAAAAATGATAACCACAAACCACACAAATGAGTATAAAAACTGCACATCAATGAATGTAATAAATTATAGTGATAAGATTAAAAGGATCAGGATAAAATTTACCTTCACTCTTTTCAGTCTCTTTGTCACTTTCTTTGTCACTTTCTGGGAGGGTCTCAGCATTTACAACTGGAATAAGGATGTCATTCTTTCTAGCCTCTTTGTCACTTTCTGGGAGGGTATCATCAGCATTTACAATTGGGAGGGTCTCATCAGCATTTACAATTGGAACATCATTTACAATCGGAAGAAGGATGTCACCCTTTACAGATTCTTTATCACTCTCCGTGAGGGTCTCATAAGCATTTACAACTGGAAGAAGGTTTCCACTCTCATTGTGAATCTCTTGTAGGCTCTCATTAGAATTTACAATTGGAAGAACGTCACTCTCTTTAAAGTTCCGAGGACCATATACACATGCTATTGGAAGAAATATCAAAGGTTCACTTAAATTGTGGCCTGTTCTTGCCATATAATCGGTCCACTCTTTACTGGTGGTATCATATCCACCAAAACGGACACCTTTTTTATACAGCAAATGCCCATCAAGGGTGTGATATACAGAGATCTCTTTCACCCAAAGTAAAGGACTGCAATCAACTCTCATGAGTTTAACTTTGCTATCAAAGGGGAGGTATGTCGAAAGTTCAGACTTACTGAGAACTGTGTCACGGGGAATATCATTTAAAAATGGTTCAATTCTACGAAACATCCCCCTAACATTGTCAAAATAATGAACAGGTTCAAATGTTAACTCGTTCCCGTGTTTACAAAATTGACAGTAATAATGCTGAAAATTAGACCGATCACCATTCTCCAGATTACCATCAATCCAAAAGCTTCGTAACTCATCCAAATCAAGATTCCAACGGATCAGGTCAGTTCTAAAAGCAACATACTCCATATAATTACTCTCAACATCAACTGAACACGTATGAGGCTTACGAGAACGGGACCAATACAAATTGTGAGTAGTAAATTCGGAATTCGAACTCGGCCATTTACTTTTTGGATTCCACAGCGGATCGTTCCAGTTTGCAAGATACATGAATGATGGTATGTACGAAACATTCAATACAGCAAATCCCTCATCAACCTTTGTGAATGGAACAATAGTAGAGTATGACCTTGAGAATTTTAGGGCATGTAGGGTAGATTTGACGGAAGGAACTTGATACCTTGAGAATTTACTCTGGACGGATGTCTGGAGAGAAGAAACTCGATACCTCTGCCATGGAATCGGCCTGCTGCCGCAATGCACTGTTGCGCCAGCATCATCGGCGTTCGCTGGGTCTCCGCCTGCTGCAGCCGTGCAGCGTCGAGCGAGTTCGCCGGGTGGTGCTCCTCTCGTCGCCCGAGACCACCGGCGCGCCACCACCGACGTAATCGCAGCACTGCGCCCAACCTGACGCCATGGAATCGCCCTGCATCCTCCATGCGCATTTGCGCGAGAATCATCGGGGTTCGCTGGATCGCCGCCTGCTGCAGGCGTGCAGCGTCGCGCGAGTTCGCTGGGTGGTGCTCCTATCGTCGCCGGAGACCACCGGCACGCCATCCCCGACGCAATCGCAGCACTGCGCCTCACCTGACGCACGCATGCACCGATCATCTTGTATCGATGACCGATCATCTTGTATGGATATAGAAAGGGTTAAGGCTGCAGAAAGGTTATGGAAAGAGTTGCAGAGGTTATTAGGGTTACGTGTTTCAAAAGAAGGCTTTGAGGAACTCAGGGAAGATTGGGTACAATAAATGGTCCAGGGTAATGGGCCAGGACAGTTAATTTTGGGGAAGTTTAATTTGGGCTGAATTCTTGAAATGGAATACGTCTTTATTTCGCGTNTAATAAATAAATAAAAATAAAAACGGATTATAAAAAATAAAAAGAAATTATAAACGGATAAAACGGATTTAAATTGAAGTCAAATTAGTACAATCTCGGTCAATTATAGTGTAATCGACCTCGAATTAGTCCAATTGAAGTCGAATTAGTACAATCTCGGTCAATTATAGTGTAATCGATCTCGAATTAGTCCAATTGAAGTCGAATTAGTACAATCTCGGTCAATTATAATGTAATCGAACTCGAATTAGTCCAATTGAAGTCAAATTAGTCCAATTGAAGTCGAATTAGTACAATCTCGGTCAATTATAATATAATCGAACTCGAATTAGTCCAATTGAAGTTAAATTAGTACAATCTTGGTCAATTATAGTGTAATCGACCTCGAATTAGTCCAATTGAAGTCGAATTAGTACAATTTGACTTTAATTGGACTAATTCGAGTTCGATTACACTATAATTGAACGAGATTGTACTAATTCGACTTCAATTGGATTAATTCAAGTTCGATTACACTATAATTGACTGAGATTGTACTAATTTTACTTCAATTAAACTAATTTGACTGAGATTAATTCTAGTGGTAGAAATGCAGGACATGATCCAGTTGACAAAATTTACATGAAAACCCATTTTTAGCATGACAGATTTTATGCAAGGCCACTCAATTCTATCGAAGGCTTTTTCCATATCAAGTTTAATAGCCATGAAGTAATTAGAGCCTGATCTATGTCTATTCAAATAATGAATGGCCTCTTGGACAATCACCACATTGTCTAAGAGTTGTCTCTCTAGTATGAAAGCTGCCTGATTATCACTAATGCAAACAGAAAGACAATTTTTTAGTCTAGAAGCAAGGATCTTAGAGATGATTTTATATGCGACACAACAAAGGCTAATAGGTCTAAAATGCTCAACTCTAGAGGGATTATGGATTTTTGGAATTAGGGTGATTAATGTATGATTCCAAGACTTAGACATATATCCAGAATCAAAAAAACTGAAAATAGAAGAGCAAAGGTTGTCTTTTACAGTGGGCCAATTTTTTTGAAAGAAAAGAGGGGTCATACCGTCGTGGCCCGGGGCTTTGTTGGGATTCATGCTATCCAGAACTCTCTTCACTTCATTTCAAAGGAGCCTTGAGTTCATGCTTGGATTGATAGATGATTGAATGCATTGCAGGAGGGGGTCCTCTGTTCTGGGGTTGGCAGTGGTAAAAAGCTGTTTGTAAAACTCTGAGATGCAACTTCCAATTTCAGATTCAGTGTCACAGACTGAGTTGTCCCTTCTGATGAGTCTAGTGATGGCATTTGATCTCCTTCTTTGTGTAGTATAAGCATGGAAAAAATGAGTGTTTTTGTCTCCTTCCTTTAGCCACTGAAGCCTAGACTTTTGCCTCCAAAAAATTTCCTCAGTTTTGTTGATAGAGTCAATCTTGAGTTTCAGGGAGTTCCATCTATTCCAATCTCTTTGGTTTCCCTGAGCTCGAAGTTCTTCCATTTCCTGTGAGGCTTCCTAAAGGGCTTTGTCATTTTCAGATTTGAAGTTCCTACTCCATTTAAAAAGAGCCACCCTTGTAGCTGCAATTCTTTTCTGGAATTGGGCCATAGGAAGACCACTCTGGAAACAGTCCCATGCTTCTTTAATGATGTCACTCACTCCTTCTCTTATCAGCCAACGTTTGTCAAAGACAAACCTTTTGGAAGGTTTTTTGCAGTTTTCCCCCGATGAGAGAACACTAAGGCTATGGTCTGAGGAACTGAGATAAAAGTTTTTAGCAGTGGAATTTGGGTTGGAGGTCAGCCACTCTAATGGAGCAAAAAATTTATCAAGTTTTTCTTCAACACTATAATTCGACTTCAATTGGACTAATCGAGGTCGATTACACTATAATTGACCGAGATTGTACTAATTCGACTTCAATTGGACTAATTCGAGTTCGATTACACTATAATTGACCGAGATTGTACTAATTCGACTTTAATTGTACTAATTTGAGTTCGATTACACTATAATTGACCGATATTGTACTAATTCGACTTCAATTGGTCGAGTTCGATTACACTATAATTGACCGAAATTGTACTAATTTGACTTCAATTGTACTAATTCGACTTCAATTGGACTAATTCGAGGTTTATTACACTATAATTGACCGAGATTGTACTAATTTGACTGAGATTGTACTAATTCGACTTCAATTGGACTAATTCGAGTTCGATTACACGATAATTGACCGAGATTGTATCAATTTGACTTCAATTGGACTAATTCAGGTTCTACTACACTATAATTGACCGAGTTTGTACTAATTCGACTTCAATTGGACTAATTCGAGATGATTACACTATAATTGGCCGAGATTGTACTAATTTGACCGAGATTGTACTAATTGACCGAGATTGTACTAATTCGACTTCAATTGGACTAATTCGAGTTCGATTACACTATAATTGATCGAGATTGTACTAAATCGACTTCAATTGGACTAATTCGAGGTCGATTACACTATAATTAACCGAGATTGTGCTAATTTGACTTCAACTGGACTAATTCGAGGTCGATTGCACTATAACTGACCGAGATTGTACTAATTTGACTTCAATTGCACTAATTTGAGGTCGATTACATTATAATTGACCGAGATTGTACTAATTCGACTTCAATTAGATTAATTCGAGGTCGATTACACTATAATTGACCGAGATTATACTAATTCGACTTTAATTAGACTAATTCGAGGTCGATTACACTATAATTGACCGAGATTGTACTAATTTGACTTCAATTTGACTAATTTGACATCATTTGGACTAATTCGAGGTCGATTACACTATAGTTGACCGAGATTGTACTAATTCGAGTTTAATTAGACTAATCCGAGGTCGATTACACTATAATTGACCGAGATTGTACTAATTTGACTTCAATTGGACTATAATTGACCGAGATTGTACTAATTTGACTTCAATTGGACTAATTCAAGTTCAATTAGATTAATTCGAGGTCGATTACACCATAATTGACCGAGATTGTACTAATTCGACTTCAATTGGACTAATTCGAGGTCGATTACACTATAATTGACCGAGATTGTACTAGTTTGACTTCAATTGGACTAATTCGAGTTATATTACACTATACTTGACCGAGATTGTACTAATTTGACTTCGAATTAGTCCAATTGAAGTCAAATTAGTACAATATCGGTCAATTATAGTGTAATCGAACTCGAATTAGTCCAATTGAAGTCAAATTAGTACAATCTCGGTCAATTATAGTGTAATCGACCTCGAAGTAGTCAAATTGAAGTCAAATTAGTTCAATCTCAGTCAATTATATAGTTTTTTTTTTTTTTTCCCCAAACAAAGATCAATATATTAAAACTCATAGCAATGTTTAACCGTATCTCAACTGAGAACAACTAACCTTATCTAGGACACTAGACAAGCCAGAATCGGGCATACACAAATGATAAACCCTAGACAACCATACATGGTCACAAGCAGAAATTATAAAACATCAGTAGCAGTAAATACACAATAATCAAAGCTATATTGAAGCTGTAGAATATCCCAGAACACTCATGACATTGAAGATGGTGAATCCTTGCAAGAATGCAGCTGTAGCAGGATGTCCTCATCTGGAATGGTACACTGAATGTTCTTCCAATTTCTTGTACAGGCTCCTGCTAAAGCTCCTCTGACAGCAAGCATTAATGCACTCTGATTGTCTTCTGCTCCCATTTCTTCATTTTGCCATTCTTCCACTGCCAGTCCTTCCATTTCTGCACAGCACTTCCATACTACTTTTCCTCCTGGAAAGCATAAGGCACTGACCTGCAAGGATACAAGTCCTACCTTCTTGGAAAAATGCTTCCTTTTGTACTCAGTATATGGTTCCATCACAAGCTGCTTCTGCTCCTCAGTAGGGGAATAGGTAAGTTCAAGCCAATCTTTTATAGCTCCTATCACTACTACTCTTTCTGTGAATGTTTTATCCCTGAACAGCTTGTTATTCCTGGCTTTCCAGATTCTCCACAAAAGACATAAGGAGAGCATCACCCTGTCTTTCAACTTCCAGAACTGTGAACTAGTACTGATCTCCTCCCACCAGTCTATCATGAGCTTCTGGTCCTCTTGAAATGCTGACCATTCTATACCAATAAGCTTCCAACAGAGCTTGGCCTTGTTGCACTTGTAGAAAATGTGTTCCAAATCTTCCTGGTCTTCCCCACAAGTATTGCAAATGGGATCTATCTGAACACCTTTCCTAACCAGTTGAGTTTTAGTCCCTAAGAAGCCATGGTAAACTCTCCAAAAGAAGTTTTTCACTTTAGGCTGGAGTGGGAGCTTCCATGTTTTCTTCCACATATTCTTTTCCTTCTGATCCCTGCTACTGGATTGAGCTGTGTGATGTAGTCCTGCTTTGTATTTTATGATGCTATTGCAAGCAGAATTCACAGTAAACATTCCCTTAGACCCAAAGTGCCAGACAAACCGGTCCTTCCTTTGTAAGTGACTGACTGGAGTTTTCAGAATCGCTTCAGCCTCAAAAGGATTAAAACTTTGATCAATAAGTTCCTTATCCCAGGCCTTGCCATCTTCAAGCAACAGGTCACTTACTTTTGTCAGTCTTCCTCTATCCCTCTCAGAATTCCAACTTGGTTTGAAATTGTGTAGAAAAGGAACCCATGGGTCTTTCCAGATATCAATAAGTTTACCATCTCCCACTTGGTATCTCGCCCCTCTCAGCAGACTCTCCCTCACATCAAGCCACCCCTTTCACAACCATGAATCTCCATGTTTTTTTTTCACAGCAAATAAGCTAGAGTTGAAAAAATACCTCCCTTTAAGAAATTTACTCAAAAGAGAATTTGGTTGTGTTAGAAGTCTCCATAGCTGCTTTACATCAAAGCCTCATTAAGACTTCTCATGTCTTTGAACCCCATTCCTCCTCTCTCTTTGCTTGCTGCCAACCTATCCCATGAAGCCCAGTGTATCTTATCTGTCCCCTGTTCACTTTTCCCCCACCAAAAGGAGGCCACAATTTTACAAATATCATTGCAAACTGAAACAGGAATTTTATAACAAGCCATTACATAAACAGGGAGAGCATTTAATACAGTTTTGATCAAGACTTCTCTCCCTGCTTCACTCAAGAAAGTGTTTTTCCAATTCAGAATTTTTTGAGACACTTTATCACTCACAAATTTAAAAGTATCCTTCTTGGATTTTCCCAGGCCTAGAGGCAGACCTAAATGTTTAGCAGAAGTGACATGAGATAGATGACCTAATATAGAGCAAATCTCAGAAATGCATTGTGGTTGAGAATTTTTAGAAAAGAACACAGCAGATTTATGAAGATTGACCTTTTGACCAGAACCAGATTCATACACAGAAAGAATATCTCTAAGGAACTCAGCTTGTCTCACAGAGGCTTGACCAAATATAATGACATCATCAGCAAAGAATAAATGACTCAGAGAAGGGCAATGAGTACTAATCTTCATACCCTTAAACTCACCTTTTCTATCTGATTGAGTAATAAGGTTAGACAGAGCTTCTGACAACAGAATGAAGAGGTAGGGGGACAAAGGGTCCCCCTGTCTAAGACCTCTAGAAGGATAAACAGACCCCATGACCTGACCATGAATGTTGAATGAGAATGATGCACTACTAACACATGTCATGATCCAAGCAATGAATTTATCACAAAAGCCCATAGCCTGACAGACTCTAGCCAAAAAAGACCATTCAACTCTATCATATGCTTTGGACATGTCAAGTTTAACAGCCATAAAACAATTTTTACCTTTTCTTTTACTATTGAGAAAATGAATGCATTCAGAGGCCATAATCACATTGTCCAGGATTTGTCTGTTGGGTACAAAAGCGGTTTGGTTAGGAGAGATGCAATTTGGGAGTAATGGTTTAAGTCTGTTTGCAATGATCTTAGCAATAATTTTATAAGTCACTGTGCAAAGGCTAATAGGTCTGAAATCAGGGAGGGTGGATGCATTTTTCTTTTTTGGGATAAGGGTAATAACTGTGTGGTTGGTAGTTTTTGGAATCTTGCCAGCTTCAAAAAAATTAGAGATGGCTTTGCACACTTCAGTTTTAATAGTGGGCCAGGAATTTTGAAAGAATATAGGAGACATACCATCAATGCCAGGGGCTTTGTTGGGATCCATATTCATGACTGCCTCTGTAATTTCTTCTTCTGTAACTGCTCTGATCAACTGTTCATTCATTTGCTGAGTAATGGTAGCTGGGATGCCTTGAAGATCATTCCTGGTCATTTGAGGAGCTGAGATTGTGAACAGGTTGTGAAAGTAAGATTGTACCTCATTGCAAATCTCCTGATCAGATCCACACTTCCTCCCATTATCAGTAACCAGGTTTTCCAAGCTATTCAAGATTCTCCTCTGCTTCACTGTAGCCTGGAAGTAACTAGTATTTCTATCACCAGCTTTTAGCCATTGAGTCCTTGATTTTTGAAGCCAGAATTTTTCTTCATCCTTATAAGCTTGCTCTAACAGAAACCTACACTCTTCCCATTTATCCCAATCCCTCGAACCTCCCTGTGTTTCCAGATTGTTGAGGGTCTGCTTACACTCATTTATCAGTTTGGCTGAATTGGTTTTGAGCCCAGATTTCCACTGAAGAAGGCTAGCCCTGACATTTTTAATCCTCTGTTGCATACTGAGTAAAGCTGGCCCTTTAACTGGTTTGTTCCAAGCCCTTTGAACAGTTTCCTTGAATCCTTCCTTACTAATCCACCTATGGTCAAAATAAAATCTTTTCTGCCCTCCTCCAGGTTTTGGATTTTGGATCAACATCACCATTTTATGATCAGATGCAGATAAAGAGATATGATTAACTATAGCATTTAGTCCAATTGAAGTCGAATTAGTACAATGTCGGTCAATTATAGTGTAATCGAAGTCGAATTAGTCCAATTGAAGTCGAATTAGTACAATCTCGATCAATTATAGTGTAATCGGCCTCGAATTAGTCCAAATGAAGTCAAATAAGTACAATCTTGGTCAATATAGTGTAATCAAACTCGAATTAGTCGAATTGAAGTTAAATTAGTCCAATTGAAGTCTAATTAGTACAATCTCGGTCAATAATAGTGTAATCGACCTTGAATTAGTCCAATTGAAGTCTAATTAGTACAATCTCGGTCAAATATAGTGTAATCGAATTCGAATTAATCCAATTGAAGTCGAATTACAACAATCTCGGGCAATTATAGTGTAATCGAACTCGAATTAGTCTAATTGAAGTCGAATTATTACCATCTCGGTCAATTATAGTGTAATTGCCAGTTATCTTTTAAAAAACAAAAAATAAAAATAAAAATTAAGTTTTTTTTTGAAAAAATAAAAATTAAAACAAAATTAAAATGAAAATACGTTTTTAAGTTTTTCTTTTTTTAATTAAATAAAAAATAAATAAAAAAATAAAAATTAAAAAAAATAAAAATGGATTTTCAAAATCCGTTTTTAAGTTTTTTTTATAATTAAAAATAAAAAATTAATAAAAAAAATAAAAAATAAAAACGGATTTTCAAAATCCATTTTTAAAAAAAAAATAAAAATAAAAAGTAAAAAATAAATAAAAACGGATTCTCAGAATCCGTTAAACACGGATTCTGAGAATCCGGCTGTTTGATTTTTTTCCAGACAACTTTTTTTTGATTTATTTTTGCTCAAGTATTATTATTTTTTTTAATTAAATAAATGATTCGCATAAATAAACATTTTAGGCATGAGAAATTACCTCCTGCACTACACATTAACATTTTTATTACATATTTACAATTCATATATATTTATTTGCAAATTAACTAAAATTATCATATTTATTTACAAACATACTAGATTATTAAGCAACAGTTAATTGTTTTTAATTATGGTAAAAACAGATTTAATGGGATCTTTATCACGACACTTTTTCTCGCTCTCCCTATCTATTCTTCTTCTTCTCTCTCCCTCTCCCTTTCTCTCTCTCTCTCTCTCTCATTATCTTCTTCTACAAATCCGCCGGTTCTCCTTACCCACCGCCCCTTCGCCACTCCGCCTCCTCCCATCCATCTATCCCCGCCGCTGACCGCCTAATCTCCACCGTGGTTCAACGACCTCCGATACAGACGATTCAGATAAAACCGCCCACCACCGCCCCTTCGCCGCTGCTCTATCCCAAAGACTTTTGCCTCAAAGACCAAAGACTTATAAAGCTGCTATCTTTGCCGACAATTTAAAAACCTGAAGCAAATGTTTGCATAAAACCCGTTTAATATGTGCAAGTTACAATTCTTTTGCATATCTTGAATTGAGTCTGCTTTTTTTCTTTTTTTTTTGTCTGCAGATCTGAAACTNCTCGTGAAACTATTGTACTTGTGTCCATAGTATTTTCTTCTTTTGTCCTTTGTTTTTTTCTTTTTCACATATATAATTATAGAAAATGCAACGTGAAAGGGGTGCCTTCAATTCCTTTCCCGAACCAATCGATTTGAACCAAGGATCTATTCTCAACAGCAGCACCCCTATGGACCACCACTCATCTACTTGGGACAACATGATTAGCCCAGTCGAAAATCGACTCTCCGAACTACATGCTCGGTCCCACCACGGACCTAAATGTCAGTTGCACAAATGCCACTAGTGATACCTGTAACAATTTTGGTGGTTGGGACGGTGGAGAATAATTGCGCCGTGGAGGTCGGGAATCACCCTCAAGCTCACGGCCTGAGCCGATTGTGGGCTCTTTGTCTTCGTAGTGACCTTCTACGTTTATTGTAGTTGCGTGTATAGGCAGTATATGTTGCATGTATAGGCAAGCAGTATATGTGGTGTGTATATGCAGTATATATTCATTATATGTTGTGTGTAGCTAATGATTTTATCGAATGTATATATTTTTGTGTTGTAGCAACTGTTTTTTATTTAATGTGAATAGACAATATATGTTCAGTATATGTTGTGTATATATTTAACTCATAAACCTTATATAAACTACGCAAAAAATCGAAATTTATTTTTCATTGTTAAAATTTTCAATTTAGTAAACATTATGTGTTTTATTTCTAATTAATCAACCATGGAATATTATAAATGTATCGAATGTATATATTTTTCTAGGTAAACATTTATATACATGATACAATCAAAAGTTTGTAGCAAATGTTTATGTTAAGATTATTTATATACTTAACATAAACCAAAGATAAAACAGAATCAAGCACAAGTGATTATTTTCGTTAAAGTCATATAATCTTGACATAAACAAATATGAGATAATAACTCTTTAAATATATACTGACTATAAACTCAATATATGTTGCACCGAATATGAACACAATATATACTGTCTATTCAAAATTCGGGTCTAACGTTATATTTCATTGTCTATAAAATCGTAATTTATCATAGAAAAGATGTTGTCGATTTTCTGATGGAGATATTTTTCTGTCAAGCCGTTGATGTTTTATTTAGCACATTAATTTTTACCATGTTTATATGATTTTTCTTTTATTATTGCACGTCCGTCAGTCATGGGATTGATGGGGAGGGATGCACTTTTGGTGGGGGAAACTGATAGTCAGTTTGTTGCTAATTATTTGGGTGATAATTCGTAAGGATGCTAATAAGATTAACATATTGTATTGTTGCAAATAATTACAAAAAGATACGGCAGGTATGCAAAATCCCCTTTAGGCATCGGACAAAAAAGTTACAAAGTTAATATTATTAGTGAATTGTTATTTACTGTCCCTTTTGGACTAAAATACCCTTATTATTTTTTCAACACTCTCTCTCTCTGGCTTCGCCGCCCCCAAATGAATTTAGAAAAAATAAAAAGTCCTCGCCACGACCGAGGCTAAGGTCTCATGATTCCTTTTTTATTATAAAAAATAAAAAGTTTTAAAGCTTCAGGTCGGCCGCCGAGGTTGCTGCCGGTAGCCGATCGCGGCCGGCATTACTGGCCGACCAAACCTTAGCAACAGAAATCGTAGGGCGGCCGACCAGCGCAATTTTAATTTTTTTAATAATTAAAATTATTTAAATATATTTAAATATTTTAAAAATATAATTGAATTAATTTTTTGATTTAGGTTAATTTAGATAAATTTTGGTTTAGTAATTGTTAATAGGAGTTTTTTCAATACTAGACCCGAAAGATGGGTAAACTATCAAATCGAGGCCTGGAAGATTTTTTTTCTCAATTCGAGACCTAAATGTTATAAGACTATCAAATTAAGTCCTTGAAATTAACAAAACCCATAACACCATTGAATTAAAAGTTAATTTGAATTTTAAAACACCAAATCTTTTACAAATTAAAAAAAAAAATGAAGAAAAATAAGAAAAATTCGAGATTGTTGGAGAAAATTAAGGAAAGTAGAAAGTTTTTGCTCGATTTTCTTGCTATCATCTATTTTTTTTTTGTTCTGAAAAATATTATGCCAATGTTTACTTATTATTTTATGTGAGTAAGCACCAATCTTTTCTTTTTTTTTTAAAAAAAAAAAAGAAAACTCCCAATTTATTGCTGTTATATGTTTTGTTAATTCTAAGACTTCATTTGATAGTTTTATAATATTTAGGTCCCGAATTGAGAAAAAAATCTTTCAGGCCCCGATATGATAGTTTACCCATCTTTCGGGTCTTGTATTGAAAAAACTCATTGTTAATAATATGTTACCTATAAATAATATTATATATATATATATATATATTAACTAAATGTAATTATATTAACATTATGATAATATTACTAATTATTAATAGGATAATGCATCTAACATTAGTATTTTTACGAAATGAACTAGTTGTGATATATGTAATAAAATGGTTTATTGAGTAATTATTAGTTTCAAAAATTATAATTAGTATTATAATATAAGTTGAAAAAATTATATAATTTTTTAATTAATTAGTTTTATAATTATATAATAAAAAAGTAGAATTATATTAATTATTTGGTTATGAATAATTATTATACTGATTTTTTAATACTTTTTAGGAAAATAATTACTTGTAATTATTAAAAAAGTTTACTTGCGTAAATATTAGTAATAAATAGTTAATTGTAATTATTTTATAAATAATAAAAATATTTGAATTTAAAAAGGTTGTTTACTAATTATTAGTTTAAACTATTGATTTAGACTGGTGGTAGACCTGCGCGACCGGCCACCAATAGAGAGGCTGTCGAGATTTATGATTCTGGACCCCGACACACGAGAGAATTTGAGATGTTGCATCAGATTCGCATGAGACAGACTGATCAAGCTGACCAGACTGGCGGTTCGAGACTCCTCGCTCTAGTACAGACCGGTCAGCAATCCCGCTTCCAGCAGCGAGATGGTTATTGTGAGTCGACAACTGAGAGGCTGCAGTTCTCAGAGGATTCTGAGGATTTTGACTCTACATATGAGCAGGACATTCTAAATTCTAAATTTGAGCAGGACATTCTGAGGATTTTGACTCTGCATATGAGCAGGATTATATTAATCTCATCCTATTATTCTTCATCATCTACAAATATTAATCTATTTATGAAAAGCTTATGCATAGTCCCATTTTAGAGCATCAAATTCTAAATTGTTAGTCCTTTTCAATCACAAATTGTTGCATATTAAGGTATACCACTAATTTATATGTTATGTAAATGTTTTTCAAATGAAATTGTTATCCAATATGACATTATGATTAATTTAAATTTTATAATATTGCTGCATTTCATTATTATTATTATTATTATTATTATTATTATTATTATTATTATTGGATATTTTAGTATTGTGACATTATAATTACTCTATGTTTTATCATACTTTCATTTTCATTATGTGTATTGGGTATGTCTTGTGAATTAGAGAAAAATTAGAAAAGGTAGTATGAAACTTCCACATTTCAGGGTCCACTGAAATATCCAAAATTTTTAAATTAGTCTTTACTTATAAAGACAATAAAGAAAAAAATATTGAATACCATGTCTAAGAAGTATGTATAATCCATTTATAGCTAATAAAGAAAAATTTATAAATATAATAGACGACTACCCATATCTTTCGCGTCTCTCTAAAATTGCACTCATGGTAAAATCACTTCATATAACTTCTTATTCAGTTAATGGATTTTGAAAAAAATATCTTGCTTTAAACTTATCAATCGATCCATCCACTTTATATTTTTTCTTTAGGATCCACTTGCATCCTAAAAGCTGACAACCATTGGGAGATCAACCAACTCCCAAGTATGATTTTGCATAATGGACTCGATTTCGCTATTTACAGCTTCTTCCCAGAGTGGTCCATCTGGGCTGGACAGAGCTTCCTTAATGGAGCTCGGTTCATTGTCCAACATGTACGTAATAAAATCAGGTCCAAACGTTTCGCCGTTTTTACCCTTTTACTACGTCTCGGTTCTTCATTAGTACCAACTGGTACAGAACCACTAGTAGTTTCATACATTCGTTTATTAGAACTAGATTCAGCTCTTTCCTTCAAAGGAAAAATATTCTCAAAGAATATAGCATTCCTCGACTCAATCGTGGTACACACAGATACCTCTGGATTTTCTGATTTATGAACCAGAATTCTATATGCCATACTATTGTACGCATATCCAATAAATACACAATCGACCGTCTTTGGCCCGATTCTCATTTTTTTGGGTTCAGGAACTGAAACCTTAGCCAAACACCCCAACACTTTCAGGTATTTATAAGACGGCTTACGATTTTTCCACATTTCGTAAGGAGTCTCATCTTTCCCTTTAGGCGGTATTTTATTCAGGATATGTTTTTCTATTAAAACAGCTTCCCCCCACATGTTTTAGGGTAGTCCCGAATTTATCAACAGCCATTCATCATTTCTTGTAACGTACGGTTCTTGCGTTCATTAACACCGTTCGACTGTGGAGAATAAGGGGTCGTCGTCTGATGAATTATGCCATATTCAGAGCACATTTGTTCAAAAGGGGCTACATACTCCCCACTCCTATCATTTTGGATTATTTTAATCTTTTTGCCGAGTTGATTTTCAACTTCAATCTTATAGATTTTAAATGCTTCCACAACCTCGTCTTTGCTTCTTAACAAATATAAGTAGCAAAACCTTGTGCAATCATCGATAAAAGTTACAAAATACTTTTTACCCGTTCTTGTTTGCACACTTTTCATATCACATACATCAGTATGAATTAAGCCTAATGGTTCAGTACTCCTTTCCACCGAGTGAAAAGAAAACTTAGCCATTTTTGCTTCAATATAAATTTCACATTTTTTATGTGATTCGATTTTAGAATTAGGAATTAATTCTAAATTCACCAACCGTTTAATTACATTTAGATTTACATGTCCCAATCTAATATGCCATAAATCAGAGCACTCAACGGTATAAACAGAAATAGGCTTTCATTTTCAACGGTTACACGGCTCACGGCCATTACATTCATTTTGAACAAACCCTTGTCAAGATATCCACGACCAAGGAATGTTTCAAACTTGCTAAGAACAAACTTCTTAGCATCAAACACCAACCTAAATCCATGCTCAACAAGAAGAGATCCGGAGACCAAATTCTTGCGGATGTCTGGGACATGCAGAACATCCTTAAGCTTTAACTCCTTTCCAGAAGTTAGCTTCATCACCACAGTGCCAACTCCAGCCACAACAGACATGGAGGAGTTTCCCATGTAAATTTTCTGACTCGTAGCAGGAGTGTATTCAGAGAACACCTCTTTATCGAAACATACATGACGAGTGGCACCAGTATCGATGTACCACTCTCTTAGGTTATCCACCAAATTGGCTTCAAACACCACAGTCGACATATCAAAGTCGGTCAATTCACCCAGCACAGAGCCGTGTTCAGCAACAAGGGCACTCGGTTGCCCTTTCTTTTGCCCAGTCTTCTTAGGCTTCTTGCAGTCCTTTGCCATATGGTTCGGCTTTCCACAATTGTAGCAGGTTCCAGTAAACTTCCAAACCTTTGCAGGCTGTTTCCCCTTGTTGAGTGCTTCCTCTTGCTCGAGTTACCCTGCTCTAGCAAGTTAGCACGAGCCTCCATCATCGGGGTTTTCCCTGATGAATTACGGTTGTCTTCCTCAATACGAAGACGTATCACCAAGTCTTCAAGAAACATTCCTTCTTCTTATGCTTGAGGTAGTTCTTGAAGTCTTTCCAACCCGGCGGCAACTTTTCACTCACAACCGCAACTTGGAATGACTCGCTCAGAGACATTCCCTCAGCATGGATATCGTGCAAGATAAGTTGAAACTCTTGCACTTGGGGCACGACGGTCTTCGATTCGACCATCTTGAAGTCAAGAAACTTGCCGACGACAAATTTCTTCGCCCTAGCATCCTCTGTCTTGTACTTCTTCTCCAAAGCAGCCCAAAGCTCTTTGGCAGAATCAACAGAGCTGTACACATTGTACAACTCATTACTAAGTCCATTCAAGACATAGTTACGACAAAGGTAATCACCTTGCCCCCCAAGCTTCGTACCCAGTGCGTAGTTCAACATTGGTCTCATTTTCAACAATAACTGGGGGGTCGTCCTTTGGTAAAAATGCATCTTTTGTTGCCATCTCTTGAAGTCAAGTCCGTTGAATTTTTTCGGCTTCTCCGCAGTAGGAACATGGACAACAGGTACAGGATGATGAACAATATGGCTGACATGATGAACAACAGGGTTGGCCGGATGCTGCTGTTGAGAACCTTCTCCGGTGGATGCCATCAGTTCAGTAGGTCGATTTATTCTTCTTGCGATTGTTAATTTCTGGTTTAAAATTACATGGGAATCTTACGAACTGATATGTAATTTTCAGTTCTTACAAATAATTTAAAAATAAAAAATTACAATAGAACTGAAAAATAAATTACAACTTGGAAAAACAGAAATATTTTAGCCGTGACGAGTAAAACTCTTTCTGCAAGAAGAATATGTCTCGTGTGCCTGCTAACGGTTCAGGCGTAACTTCTCCAAAGATACAACGACAAACGTCTCTAAATCTGTAGCACACCAGATTTAGGAGCTCCGTCGAACTGGATCAGAATCGAGAACTGAGCACTTAAAAATAGAAATAAATTATCTATATGATAATTTTTTCTCACTAATATATTTTTTTTCTCTTCTCTATTTTTCTTCTCCCTTTTCTTTTTCTTCTTTTCCTTCTCTTCTTTACCGTATTTTTTCTCTTCTCTTGTGTGTGTTTTCCATTTGCACCAAAGTGGTATCTATAGCAAATGGCAGCACTTTGTTGGTTGGTTATTTGGTGTGATGGTGGAAAAATTGGATATTTGGTGTGATGGTTTGGAAAAATTGGATTTTTGGTTGGAAAAAAGATGAAATTTGTAGATCAAATCAACCAATTTACACTCAATTTGACTAACATCCTGAAACTTCTAAGGATGTGATTCAGGATATGCAACTGGAAAATGAGAATAATGATGATGTTAAGTTCAAGGTTGGGGATGTTAAGGCTGCTAATGGTGTTAAATGCTTTAATTGAGGGGAGCCGAAGTCGAGCTCCCTCATATCTAGTCTAGAGTCCATGATTTCTGACCAAAAAGGGGGAAATGGCGAGCAACACGTCAAGTCTTTAACTTTATCACTGTTTGTGTTTCTTTTCTTTATCTCTTTTATATATTTTCAATGTGTTATTTAGGGGGAGTGGTTAATGTTTATTTTATTATTATTTTGGAATTTTGCGTATATTATTTTGTTCAGAAAAGTAAAAAAATAATATTATTAAATACATATTTTTCAGTTTAATTATTTTATTTTGCTTTTCTGATTTTTTTTGTGGATATTTATAAATAGATATTTATATTAGTTGTTTTATTTTTTGTAGAATAGTATTATTATATGATTTCCTTTTCTTAATAAGATTCTTTATTGAAAATAAAGGAAAGAGATCAAGGAGATTGATTGATTAGACATAAAAAGAGAACAGAGGGCTGCGTTTTTTAATGAGGACAAGGAAAATAAAAACAATGATCATATATTTGATTTTGATTTTGGGAAGCATGAGTGTGGGAGCAGCAATTTTTGTATTCCTTCAGAGCATTGACGTGGGGCTTGGGAAAAAGATTACAACATACAATTATTTATTTTAGAAAGAAAATGAGCAGCGATATGGGGTTTTTTTACCCAAAAAAAAATAATTTTATGTTAACTGGACAGACAAAAAATAAAAAAAAAAATATGAAAAAAAATCAAAAACTCGTATTCAGTGAATACGTTTTCTTCACAAATTTAATTGAAAAACGTATACGTTTTTCAATTAAATTTGTGAAGAAAACGTATTCACTGAATACGAGTTTTTTGACTTTTTTCACATTTTTTTTTTGTTTTGTTCACAAATTTAATTGAAAAACGTATATGTTTTTCAATAAAATTTGTGAAGAAAACGTATTCACTGAATACGAGTTTTTGACTTTTTTCATATTTTTTTTTGTTTTTTTTTTGTCCACTTGTTTTTTTTTGTTTTTGTTTTTTATATATAAATTTCCCAGCGATATTGAGCAGCAACAATTCTTTTGTGGAGCAGCATGTGCTTTGGCTATTGAGCGGGGAAGTGGACAAACTTCTTTCGACTTTTACACAAAAGATTTATCGGGCTTCTGTTCTTTATTTTTTGTTGATCTTTTGTTATATTCGAGATATTATTATGATATAGTGCATATTGTGTTGGAAATCGCGATTTTGTATTTTCGTGTTTCACGAGACGTGTTGGTGATTGTTTTGGAATTGTATGAAAAACATTGAAGTTGATTTGTTTTAGTGAATTTTTGACATGTTGTCTTTAGTCTACAATTTGCGCGTGTACTCATCCACGCTAGAGTTGCCCTGCTGCAGATGCCAGAAATTCACAAAAGCTCTACGGTATGAATTTTCCCCGGACAACCTCCTTCATTCGATCCCAAGTAATAGCATTACGCTCAGCCACTGTCTTCAAAGCCCAGTAATCAAGCCACCAATCAGATGCATCCGCCGTCATTTGAAAAGCGGCAAGAGAGACGCAGTTCGCATCTGAGAGAGGAAGCACAACAAAGATCTTGTCAAGCTCCTTCATCCATTCAAGCACTGCAGCGGGGTTCTCGCTCTCCAAAAAGCTGGGTGGGTGCATGCCCTGGAATTGGACTAAGATCCTGGAAAAGTCCAGATTCGGATTAGGTGGAGCTTGCTGATGAGGTGGGGATGGAGGCGGGGTTGGCTGCCTGTTGTTGCGGGTGTTGCGAGTATTGCGATGTGCCATAGTTCTACATCGAATAGACCAAAAAGAATTTACCACAAAATAATATTCTAGAGTTCATCATTAAACACTAAAGTCCGAAATAAACCAACGGTGGATAGATTTCCTAAGCCCCATATAAGATAAGCAAAACAATAAAACTCATACTTCGAGCTGGCGCGCCGAGACGAAAGCGAGTGGTCGAATGGTCATTAAATACACTAACACTAGAGATAGTCTATAGAAACGCAGACTAGCTCTGATACCACACTGTAACTCCCTGTTTTATTTTAAAGAATTTACCGAATTTATTTATGAAAATCAGAGTTTATTTTTCGCAAATTCTCAATTTAAAATTTAATTCTCAACAGGCGCTACTTATCTACCAACAACAATTAAACAAAGTACGAACACATAGGTGGAACTTATACATGCATAAACAAATAGCCATATAAATTTAAACCAATTTATTTATCAAGTTCCAAAACCAACTAGAAAACTTAAACATAATTCCAAAAGTTCAACCCGACAATAATAGTGTATCCAAACCAAGCAGGAAATAGTCAAAGTCAAAAGCAATAGTTCAACAAAGTCATAAATAGGCGGAAGCATAAGACAATGATAACATAACGACAAATGACCACCACTCGATCGTCTTCACGCCGCCGCCGCCAGTCATGCTCAACCTAAACAGAGGAAGAGGAGACAAGGAGAAAAGTAATGGGGGTGAGCAAACCATTATGCTCGCACAGTATATCCAGCATAAAGATTCAAAACCATAAATAACGTATGCATAGAATCCAGGTCTAATTCCCTACTTGACCCTATCGCAAACCTCCTATGTACATACAACAAACCTTCCGACCAGACATCGGCAAGGATGTAACTGGAAACCTTCCCACCCCGAACCACACACGGATCATTCATTGTTTATGAATTCGTCAAAGGCACTATCAATGGGACACATAGACTAGGGTTCTCACGCATACAGCAGCTATCGAGACAAACATTTATACGAAATAACGAGTGCGATAATTATAGATACAACGTAAATGTACCTACCTGAAAGCAACGACAATTCACAAACAAAGCTCGAAAAGATAGGGTTTGAGGTCAACACTTCGGAACATCTACATGAAATCAAAATGAACTCTCGATTATAACAAGTCCAACGATCACACAAACTTAGTCGAATTCGTCGACTAAGTGGCTCGTGGAAAATTCTCGTGGAATTATGGAACATTTGACTCGACTCAAACCAAAAAAGAAAAACACGCCAAAAAGGGCATCTCATAATATACTCAGCCACTTAACATGAAATTCACACCACTTATAAAACATGCCAAGGGGACCTTATATATTAAAATTCATGCAAAAATTCAAATGTTAACATATTCAACCAATGTTTGAAAAATTTGACAAGTAAATCACATTTTCTAGTTGAACATGCAAATGGACGAATTTTGTTTTGAAAATTTAACACATGATACATGCCTCTGAATATATACACTTCACCAAATTTCAGCCATAACACATACACATGAGATTTTATAAAATTAAAATAATATTACAGCGAAAACAAGTATGAATTTAAGGCCTGACTTAATGACTGATTTAAGTCCTGAAAGTTTTACACAAGCAACTAAGTATGTGAGTATCAACATATTAAATTTTTAGCTCTAAACATTAAACACACGATTTATAGCAATCATTTCAAGGTTCAGCAGAAATCATGTTTTCATGAAAAAATCTATCAAAATGAATTCAATAAAATCTGGGATTTTTATATCACATAACACATCATCAAATGAGCATATAAACCTTAATTCAACTATTTCCAGCAATGGGTCGATTTTTCATGATTTAAACATGTTTCAGCAGAAATTTTCAAATCAACATTTACGCTAGCAAATGGATTCCAAAAAATATGAAATTTATACACAATGACAAAATACATCAAAGGAACAATATATTAAAATTTCAGCATTTTTGGATAACAACTCAATTTATAACGGATTTAAAAAACAACTGCAGCAATAACGAGTTTGAAAATTCATAACTCAAAATCTAGACTTCCAAATGACACGAGGTCAAAACCAGCATCACCAAGACAATCATATGTTCCAGAATTCACAAGATTTCCACAAGTACACATCAAATCATCTGGGTTTCAAATTAAACCCTAAAGATTCAATTCATGAATATAAAAATAATACATAATACCAACATTTTGATATCAAAACAAATATAATAACACCTATTCAGCCATGACACGTATGAAACACATAATTTTAAAGGAATTTAGTAGACTACCAAACACCAATGGGAGAATAAGTCACGGGCGAGGCAAGGCTCGGTGCTCGACTCCTAATGGCGGGGATCGTCCGCGTGTGCTAGGCGTTGGAGGCGGCTCGCATGCCAAGGATGGCGTCCAGAGGTCCTCGGTGGCTTGTGAACGTGGAAAGGACGTCGGATGTGCGAGGAAGGTGGCCGGAAGTTGCAGCAAGTCACGGTCGGCGTCGCTGGCGGGTCGCGGGGGATGCGCGATTCCTGCGCGTGTGCGGGGTGGCAGCGAGGGTCGGGGTGCGCGCGATGGAGGTGACCGGTGTTTCGGCGAGCTTTTCCGGCGAGAGGGGAGTGAGGGAGGGTGACGAGATGATGGCTGAAGTTTGAGGGAGAAAGGAGGAAAATGACGTGAGGGTGGTGAAGGGACTGAGGGGGTTTCCTTTTACTATTAAGGTAAGTTGTAACCTCCCACAAGAAGATCTGGTCAAAGCCATAAAATGGGGGATAAATTCAAATTTCAAACCAAGCTTCTAGATGGCTTGGGTGAGCGGGCGGGCCGAGGGAGTCAGGCAGGCGTCGCGCGGGCCGTGGGTTGAAAGTTATGCGGACGCGGGCTTAGCGTGGGTTAAGGCTCGTTGCTCGGGTGTGCGTTGGGTTCAAAATCCCGACTAGTTTGATTATTCGGTTCGCTCGAAAAATTAAAAATATAGTCCGATCCGGCTCGGTCGACAATTTAATTAATTTACGATTCGGCTCGATTTTTTTAAAATTTACACAATTATACAATTAGACAATTACGAGCATATAATTGAAATGGAAAATAATAATCGAGCACGAATAAAATAAATCAATCTGGATAAATAAAATAAGTAATAATTCTAAAATAATCCGAAACAAATGAGGCGCTACAGAAGAACAAACGATAAGCTGACATCAAAGTGATAAAAAAACCAAAGATATCCAATGGTATATTTCTAAGAACTAATGATAAGCCGACTTGATAATTGGTGGGTATCAACAGGTGGCATGTATAAGAAGCTAGGATGCTTGAATACAAATTCATTCAAAAAAATTCAATCATTTTAACTCAACTCTACTGTCATTAATATAATTGATATAATTAATTCTTACACAAGCTGAAGCACCCGTTCACAGCGATTAAAAACAGGTTGAAACCATTCAAAAACAGGTGAAACCAAAAAACCAGACCCAATTACAGCGATCAACCCATTTCAATGCTTTACACTTGGTCTATTCTGACTTCATTAAAAACACCCAGTTTCTTTGATGTTTTCCAATGTGGGACGCAGGGACTTTTTCCCTTTTTCAGTTTTTCTATTCTTCTCATTTCTCTTGTAAACTTTCTTGAGCCTAGGCCAAAAGCCAAATAACATTTTTCAATTTTAAAATTTTGCTTTTAATATAGGAAAATTTTCATCTATCGTACAAGATTATGAAAATATTGCAAAAATACAATCCATAAACAAATAATTACATCTCTACCTAATAGATAATAAATAACTATATTAATGGCTAAAGTCAGTTACCATATCCATTCAACCTCTATCCCCCTTTTCATGGCCTTGATTAAGAAAGAGAAATGAAAAACATGCATACAATAAATAACTAACCCATTTAATTTTGTAATTCGCGCAGCTTGTACGTTTTTAATAAAGAGAGATAAAAACATGTATTGTATTTTGCGCAGTTTTTCAGGTGGGTATATGTTGCGTTTATGTTAGTATATATTCAGTATATGTTGCAATGAAAAACATGTGTTCCATCAAAAACTATGTCTTCTTGTTATATTTCTTAAGTTTAACATTCATTTGAAACATACGTGAATTGATAGTTTTTTATTAATGATATATGTCTCGTTTTTTTTTTATAAATCATAATGTCGGTATATACTGGATATATAGATCATAATGTACTACTGAATATATAAATCATAATGTCGGTATATATTCTGAATATATTCTATGTATATATACAGAATATATACTATACTGAATATATATTTAATATATATATATAATATAAACCATCAAAAAATGTTTGGTATATGTATTATGTATATTTTCCATGATTTTACTAAATATAAACCATAAATATATAGAAAATATATACTGAATATAAATCATGCATATACTGAATAAAAAGTTGATAGGTCGATTAAAATCAAGGTATATTTTTTCCTCGTGCCAGGTAAAAAAAGTATATATTTAACATATATTATACATATACTGATCATACTGTACATATACCACAACATAGCACAAATGATAGATCTTCTTCTTAAGAAAAATTACGTAAAAATATACTACACAAAAAAAAAAAAGTTGACAGGTCAATTAAAATCAGGTATCAAGGTGCGATCCCATGATCTAGCGGTTCAAATTTGTCCTCCTGCCCACTGAGGAGCATGGTCCGGTCCTCGTAGCTCACCGCTCCACGCCTATTGTGACCCCAAATATCCTAGGGCACATTCCCTCCTCTGCCACGCCCTGCGTGTTCGCCGATTTTACTGACACCCTCCTCCTGACCTGAAGTTCCCTAAACAGAACTGGGAATTGAGCACTTCTTGTGTTCCTAGACTGCTTGAAAAATATGTTTCCGCGTACAAACATGGCTGAGAAAACGAAAAATGAGTTTCACATTTTCCGCAAGAAACATCTGAAATGGACAAGAAAAACCCAAATATCCACCAAAAAAAAAAGGAAGCAAAGAAATAAGGTGGTTTTTTTTTCTCTGCACCAAATCAATTCATCCACCAAACTTTATCCAATCAATTCACCACCAAATCTATTACTGGGGACTCAAATCTCAGAAGCGCTAAAATCAGGAGGGTTTTTTTCCTTCAGTTTCAATCAAAAAAAAAGAGTGATTTTTTACGCACAACCGAAATAAGGTGCGTTGATTAAAAAAAAAAGAGTGTGTCAATCAGGTGCGTTGATTAGCCCATATCAGAGTTTCAGAGAAGCGCAATAACTAACTAGGTGCGTAGATTAGCCCACAATAAATTATTTCTGACGGACTGTTGTGCGGACAAATCAGAGTTCGTCCAGATCAAAGATTCTCGAGATGATTTCAGATTTTCTTCTTCACTGACGGTTCTGTATTTCAGATCAAAGGATGGAGCGGTTTTTATGAGAGAGAGAGAGAGACAGAGAGATGAACGAGGGGGTTGGGGTGATTTGAAGTGAGAAAGTGAATTAAAAGTCCGATTGTTTAGGTAAGTAGATATTTAATCTAAATTAAGGATCTCAATTGCATTTAATTTGCTTGAAAAATAAGATAATAACGTGTTGATGTCGAAAATCGGACGATCAACCGTCAAATATAATACGAACTGCTTGTGTGAAATCGAAGAACAAAAAAGAATGATAAAGAATTGGTATTTTTCTTATTTTGGAGAGAAACCTCTTTTTTTTTTTTGTTGAGGGAAGAGGAATAATTATTGAATCGAGTGTTTCTCCATTTTTGTGTGTGATCGATCAAAGGAAAGCTTCAGCTCAAAATATCTTAGCTCAACATATTCTCATTTTTAATCAATCGGAAAAAATAGGACGTGACCCCTATTTAATATGTCCATGCATACAGACAAAGAAGAAGAAACAAACGGTGTCGTATTTGCTAGCCAAAACGACACCGTACACACTTAAGTAATCACAAAGCAAGAAAAGAAAAACGCAACACGCTTTTTGTTCATGAAACACCGAGAAAGAAAACAAAGCAACATATTCTTCATTCATAAATTGCACCAACTTCAACAGCCTCCCCTCAAGTTGGGCCATGATGAGTATGAAGCATGCCCAACTTGACAATCATTGTGGCAAAGCGCTGTCCAGTGAGAACCTTAGTAAAAAGATCCGCAAGTTGGTGCATGGAAGCAATATATTGAGGAGCAATGAACCCTTGCTTGAACTTGTCACGCACAAGATGACAATCGATCTCGAGATGTTTAGTACGTTCGTGGAACACCGGATTTGCTGTGATGTGCATGGCAGCTCGATTATCACACCAAAGGGGAATAGGAAAGATGATAGGCAAGTGAAATTCCTGTGCAAGATAAGACATCCACACAAGTTCTGAAACAGTAGCACCCATGGCCCTATACTCGGCCTCGGCAAATGACTTAGAAACCGTATTTTGTTTCTTGCTTTTCCAAGAAATGAGTGCATTACCAAGAAAAACACAGAAACCAGTAATGGACCTTCGAGTGTCCTTGCATGAAGCCCAATCAGCATTACAGTAGGCATTGAGGGTAAAAGAATCAGAATGCACAGGATAGAAAAGGCCTAGAGATGGTGAACCCTTCAAATACCTGAGAATATGCAATGCTGAGTTCCAATGAGAGTCATGAGGATCAGTAACAAACTGACTTAGCTGTTGGACAGCATAAGTCACATCAGGCCTAGTGAGGCCTAGATACAGCAACCGTCCAATAAGTCTTCTGTACAACTCAGGCTGAGGCATTGCTTTACCACTGTGAACTTCCAATTTAACCCCTAAGGGTAAAGGTGTTGGGGCAGGACTACAACCCAACATGTTCAAATCTCCAAGTATGTCCAGTATATACTTTCTCTGAGACAAAGAGACACCCTCAGCAGAATAATGAAACTCAACCCCCAAAAAAAATTTTGCAATGCCCAAGTCCTTGATAGTAAATTGATTGTCTAGAAAAGACTTCAAGTCTTCTACCAACTGAGTGTGAGAACTGGTGACCAAAACATCATCCACATAGACTAAAAGAGCAAGAAATGTTGTACCTCTGGAAATAGTGAACAAGCAGTGGTCATAAGGTGACTGATTTAGACCAAATTGGGACAGCTTTCTGCACAACTCTTGATGCCACTCCCTTGAGGCTTGCTTGAGCCCATAAAGGCTTTTGATAAGTCTACACACCTGTCCGGGCAGAGCCTTGTCATAACCTTGTGGTGGTGTCATGTATACCTCCTCACTTAACTGCCCATGTAGAAAGGCATTATTCACATCAAGTTGATGCAAATCCCATCTTCTATGGATAGCTGTGGCAATAAGAAATCTAACTGTCACCAACTGTGCAACTGGAGAGAAAACATCAAAGTAGTTGACTCCCTCAACTTGGTTATACCCCTTAGCCACAAGTCTAGCCTTATATCTCTCAACCGAGCTATCTGCTTTTCTCTTGATTTTGTAAACCCATTTGCTTCCTATGGCCTTTTTCCAACTGGTAACTTTACAAGCTCCCATGTGTGGTTGTCTTCTAGGGCTGCTATCTCCTTTTGCATAGCCTCTACCCAGGATGGGTGTAACACAGCTTCTTTATAATGAGAGGGCTCATTTTCAACTGAGATATTAGCTAAAAACTCTTTAGTCACCAAAGAACTGTCTGAAGGTGGCATGTATGGATAGGCAGAAATGGGATATACTCCCTTGGAAGATTGGATAGAGTGTGATCCTCCACAAATAAAATCACCTTGCCAGGTAGGTGTTTGTCTCTTTCTGGTGCTCTTTTTCAAGCCATCAGATTCTACAACTGGTTCATTATTGGAACATGTGTCCACTTCTGAAGGTGGATTGTCAATCTCTATTGGTTGAGGTAAAACCACTTCATCTGTATGGTGGTCTTGGTAAGGGAATATGTCTTCAAAGAATACCACATCTCGTGCTGTAAAACAATCTCCACTTTCCAAGTCATACAACTTATAACCCTTTTTACCAGGTCCGGAGCCTAAGAAAATGCATTTATGCCCTCTAGCTTCATACTTTGATTTGAGTGGACTGACCTTAGCTGCATAGGCTAAGCACCCAAACGGTTTAAGTCTTGAGTAGTCAGCTGCTTTCCCATATACTTTCTCAAAAGGTGACAGCCAATTCAATAGGGCACTAGGCAATCTGTTAATAATAAAAGTTGCAGTCAAAACTGAGTAGGGCCAAAAAGATATTGGTAACTTAGCCTGAAAAATTAGTGCTCTTCCAATTTCCAACAATTGTCTGTGCTTCCTTTCTACAACACCATTTTGCTGTGGTGTGTAGACACAACTGGTCTCATGAACTATCCCCTTTTGTTGAAAGAAAAATTGTAAATCCTTGCCAACAAATTCCTTTCCATTGTCTGATCTCACCCTTTTGACAGTGACATTAAATTGAGTCTCTACCATTCTGATAAAGTCACTTAGCAACTTTGCTGTTTGTCCCTTACTCCCCATTAAGTAAACCCAGACAGCCCTGCTATAGTCATCCACAATGGTCAGAAAGTAAGAAGTTGCAGTAATAGCCTCATCTTTGCAGGGACCCCATATGTCTACATGAAGCATCTCAAAATTGTTGACTGCATGTATGGAACTGTGTTGAAATGGTAGCCTGTGATGTTTTGCCTTGAAACAAATCTCACAGGACTGAATTTTTCTTTCATCAGAGGTTGTATACTGTCCCTTGAGAAAGGATAGATGCCTTAATGTGGAGATACTGGCATGTCCAAGACATTGATGCCAAAGTTCCAAGGATAAATTGCACATTATTTTTGTTCCTACAGACTCCTTTGCCAAGATGTATAGGTTTCCAACTGACACTCCTTTCCCTATCAATTCTCCATCCTCACAAAACCTTAGATAACAGAAGGTGGATGAAAAAGAGCAATAGACTTCTTATCCAAACATAGTTGACTGACTGACAGTAAATTATACTTAAAGTCAGGAACAAATAGAACATCTTCTAATGTCAACTTGCTATTTATATATACCTGTCCTGCAGTTGTTACTCTTTTGGTAGAACCATCTGGCAAACAAACTGTTACTGCTTCCTTCAAGCTGGCAACATTCATTATTTGTGTCAAGTCCCCACACATATGCCTGCTGGCACCAGTATCTACAATCCAATCCTTAGAGTTCACATTTCCAACTGCTGTTAGTGTAAAGTGAATCTCATCATCTTCTTTTTCATCTGCAAAACTCACCAACTGTGCATAATCCACTTTACTCTCCATTTGCTGTTTTCCTTTTATGTAGTGAGTAAGTTCCTGAAGTTGTTTGACAACCATTGACAATCATTGTTCTGAGGACAACTTTTGCTACTCATAGTTTCCTGCCATTTTTCATCAATATCATGGACCTCAGCATTATGTGCATAACTCTTGGCTTGTTGATCTTTGAAATCCTTGTACCACTCTGGCACTCCATGTATTTTAAAACAAGTAGTGATTGTATGACCATTCATCCCACAATTTTCACACAATAGCTTAGCCTTTTCTTCTTTGCTCAGTCTACCTGTACTCCTTCCTCTTCCACCTTGCCATGAACCTCCTCTTCCTGTATAACCTCTTCCCGGAATATTGTGTCCTCTTCCATATCCTCCAGATCTCACATTCATAGCCACATTATCAATCTTATCATAACTGTTTTGAACTGATCTTTGCCTCTCTGCTGATAAGACCATGGAAAAAGCCTTGCTAACACTTGGCAATGGATCATACAACATAATCTGATTTTTCAAGTGGTCATAATTGTCATTCAACCCCATGAGGAACTGTATTAGCTTGTTCTCAGCTTCATTCTGTGCTACAATCATCCCTTTCTCACAGTTACAAGCCTGAACAGGGACTATATAGGAATATTCATCCCAAAGCTTCTTCAATTTGCTAAAGTACTCCACGACTGACCTATTTCCCTGTGTCAAAGTGTTGATTTCTCTCTGCAGCTTGTACTTCAATGGACCATCACTCTCACCATATCGTTGACAAATCTCATCCCAAAGCTCCTTTGAAGTTTCAGCATAGACTAAAGTTTCCGCAATGTCCTTAGACAGAGAATTTAAAATCCAGGATAAGATAGTTTAACCGACCTTTTTCCACACATCAAAATCATTATCCGTAGGTTGCGGCTCAGGAATATCGCCATTAATAAAACCTAGCTTAGTTTTAGCCCCAAGCGCAATCATCATAGATCGGCGCCATGACAGGAAATTACTACCAGTGATTTGATTCGAGACTAACATCATACCAGGACCATCTGAACTGTGTAGGAAGAACGGACCTTGATCCTGCGAATTTGTGGTGTTCCTTGTGCCAGATCCGCCGATGTTAAGTGCACCATCTCGCTGCATCGCCATGGTTGATAGCTCAAGTTGAATCGTAGTGCCCAGAATCTTCTGCTCTAGATACCATGTTGAATCGAGTGTTTCTCCATTTTCGTGTGTGATCGATCAAAGGAAAGCTTCAGCTCAAAATATCTTAGCTCAACATATTCTCATTTTTAATCAATCGGAAAAAATAGGACGTGACCCCTATTTAATATGTCCATGCATACAGACAAAGAAGAAGAAACAAACGGTGTCGTATTTGCTAGCCAAAACGACACCGTACACACTTAAGTAATCACAAAGCAAGAAAAGAAAAACGCAACACGCTTTTTGTTCATGAAACACCGAGAAAGAAAACAAAGCAACATATTCTTCATTCATAAATTGCACCAACTTCAACAATAATCAAGAGAGCTCATCCAGCCACCCCTACTCTCTCTCTTATATTGTGTGGGAAGGAAAAATGAAGAATGAAGGGAAAAGTCCCTTTCTCTCTCCTCCCCATTCCATATATATACATCCCTCACTTTTACAAGTGGGTCCTTGAATAAGTAAAAATGGTACATCATTATGACGTTTGACGGCTTTGATTGACGTCTATCTGAGGTGGCTTCTGACTGATCAGTCTCGAGAACCTGTTTGTATATTTATTTATTTCGTATTGTCGGCTCATTGATTATCTGACCGTATTTTATTATTTTATTTATCAATTATTTAATTAGAGCCAAATTGGGTATCAATATGAGGCCCCCGAGTTTAGGGCATGTTCTGGATGGAACTGTTCTGAAGTCGCGTTTATTCTTTACAATTTGGCAGTGTTTTCGCCTTATAATCTTTTGAGCTTCGAGCTCTTTTTATGGCGTTAGGATTTATGTGTAATGAGAGATATTGGTGAAATCGCAAATATGCCGACGAGTGCGCGTGTCGGATAATTTTCAGGATAATTTTCACATGATTCAAGAGATCACATTTATCTTGTCGGCTTTTACTTTATGCGTCTCGAGGACTCATTCAATCTTTATCGAGTAGCTTTGGTTACTTGGATCGTTGTTTTGTTGTTTTCGGGCACTTTGGGACCCTTGCACGTTTTGTTGATCATTTCAAGCTTTGCCTGACGTATTTACGATAATCACGCTTTTTGATCTTTTGACGAGTTGAGTCAGTTTGAGAGAATGGGCAATTTTGCGAATTTGCTATTGGATGGGGCCTGAGCGGCCTGGTCGGGTAACTTGGTACCCGTTTTTATGCAGGAATGCATTTTGAATTGTCGACATGAGTGAGCTTAGAGCTCTTTGTCTGAGTGAGCTTTGACCTCTTTGTTCGATTGAGCTTTGAGCTCTTTATTTCTTACGAGATTGTATGCATAATGCGATCACATGTGGAATGCGTGAATGTATATGATGAATGTATGATGAATGTATGTGATGAATACATGATAAATGTATGTGATGAATGTATGATAAATGAGCGCACCTTGTCGCATATCTAGTTGGGCCGAACTGTTTTTAGAGTTCGGTTTCTAGTTTCAGGGCATTTCGGCCTTATGGCTCGTAGGCATTTAGTTTTACGGCGTTTCGGCCTTATGGCTCGTGCGCCTTTAGTTTTACGGCATTTCGGCCTGATGGCTCGTAGGCCTTTAGTTTTACGGCGTTTCGACCTTATGGCTCGTACACCTTTAGTTTTACGGAGTTTCGGCATGATGGCTCGTAGGCCTTTAGTTTTACGGCGTTTCGGCCTTATGGCTCATGCGCCTTTAGTTTTACGGTATTTCGGCCTGATGGCTCGTAGGCCTTTAGTTTTACGGCGTTTCGGCCTTATCGGGCCCCTTTGTCGAGCCCGGCTTGTGCAGTTTATTGCACTAATGATTACGATGTCACATTACCCATCCGATCCGCTCGCAGGGTCGGGTGGTGGTCTGGCCTGGCCGAGCTTCATGATTGAGTTTGGCACTTATTTATTACCTTTTTTACGTTGGCGACTGTGGCCTGACCGGGCTGCGTGACTGAGCCCAGCTTGTGCCGATCAGGCCATCGTACTGACCCGACCTGCACATAATTATGCGGCAGCTTACCTGACCGGTCTCGCGTTCGGACTCGGTGGTATTATTGGCCTGACCGGGCTTCCTAGTTGAGCCCGGCTAGTGCCGGCCGGGTCATCGTACTGATCCCGACCTGCACGAATTTATTACTCGGCCGAGCCTCGTGATCGCGCTCGGCATTTATTTATTACTTTGGCGCGTTACCTGTCCGACTTGCTCGTTGAATAGAGTGACGGTCTGGCCTTGCTGAGCTTCGCGTTTGAGCTAGTTTATTCATTTCTTACGTTGGCGACTTTGGCCTTACCGGGCTACTTTGCCGAGCCCGGCTCGTACCGGCCAGGCCATCGTACTGACCCGACCTGCACATAATTACGTGGCAGCTTACCTGACCAGTCTCGCGTTCGGACTCGGTGGTATTATTAGCCTGACCGGGCTTCCTAGTTGAGCCCGGCTAGTGCCGGCCGTGTCATCGTACTGATCCCGACCCGTACTTGGTTTCTTACGTTAATTACGCCGCTTCGACTCGATCTAAGCCTAAGACGACCTAGCCTCTAAAAGTAAAAGGTAAATTACATTTTTGACCTAGCTCATCGAATAATCTATACAATAACGTCACTCACTGAGTGAGAATAGCCTAGACCTATTGGTAGGACTTCTTCAGAAACGCCGAGTTTTGCGTGTATCGATGGGCGCGTGCCGTCCAGTTGTTCAAGTCGGTGGGCCCCGTGTAGGAGGACGTCGTTGATTTGATTTGAAAGTGGTTTGACTTGGGATTTGGCGTATCTCGCGTTTCGTCTGTTATATGCGGCGTTTATGAGCTCAGCTCATGGTGCTCGTTTGTGAAGTTGAGGCTTGCTCTCAAGGACTCGTTGCGCCGGCGAAGTGTCGATAGGCCTGGTGGAGCTAGGTCTCGTCGGTGGGAGAGGTAAAGATATTAATTTGACCGAAGCGAAGGCTAGACGGCAGTGGGAGTAATAATTACGTTGGCTCGGCAGAGCAGGGGGTCGTCGACGGGCGAGATGTAGGTGCCGATCTGGCCAAAGAGCAGGCTCGGCGGTAGTAGAAGCGGTAATGTTGGCTCTGCAGAGCAGGGGCTCGTCTGCTAGCGATTCGGAGGTGACGACCTGGCGAAGCGCAGGTTTGGCGGGAGAAAAAGTAGTAACGTTGGCCTGGCAGAGCAGGGGCTCAGTTGCCGGCGTGATGATGATGTTGGTGCCGACTTGGCTGAAGTGCAGGTTTGGCGACGGTAGTAGTAACAACGTTGGCCCTGTAGAGCAGGGGCTCATCGGCGGGCAAGATATAGGTGCCGACCTGGCGAAGTGCATGCGCGGTAGTGGTGGAAGTGATAACGTCGGCTCGGTAGAGCAGGGGCTCGTCGCCGGGATAAGTGGAGACATCAACGCGGCAGAGCAGGGGCTCGTCGCCGAGATAAGTAGAGATGTCGGCCTGGCCAGAGCTGGGACTCAACGGCGGGCGAAGTAACGACGTCAGCCAGGCAGAGCAGGGGCTCGTCGCCGGATTGGATGGAGACATTGGCCTCGCTGGAGCAAGGGCTCCACGGCGGACGAAGTAACGACGTCAGCCCGGCAGAGTAGGGGCTCATCGCCGAGCTGGATGTGGACATCGGCCTCGCCGGAGCAAGGGCTCAACGGCGGGTGAAGTAACGACGTCAGCCCGGCAGAGCAGGGGCTCGTCGCCGGACTGGATGGAAACGTCGGCCTGGCCGGAGCGAGGGCTCAACGGCAGGCGAAGTAACGACGTCAGCTCGGCAGAGCAGGGGCTCGTCACCGGACTGGATGGAAACGTCGGCCTGGCCGAAGCGAGGGCTCAACGGCGGGCGAAGTAACAACGTCAGCCCGGCAGAGCAGGGGCTCGTCGTCGGGCTGGATGGGGACATCAGCCTCGCCGGAGCAAGGGCTCAACGGCGGGCGAAGTAACAATGTCAGCCCGGCAAAGCAGTGGATCGTCGCCGGGCTGGATGTGGACATCAGCCTCGCTGGAGCAAGGGCTCAACGACGGGCAAAGTAACGACGTCAGCGCAGCAGAGCAGGGGCTCGTCGCCGGACTGGATGGAAACGTCTGCCTGGCCGGAGCGAGGGCTCAACAGCGGGCAAAATAACGACGTCACGGCTCGAAGGTCTCGTGACTTTTCGAGACTGAGAAGTGTTAGAGGAAGGGTCATGCCTATCCCGAAGGCTTGCAGGAGACCGACTTCCTCCAATCCTTTCCGTCTCGGCTCGATTTTCACGAATGAGGTTCGGTATATATTTTTTTTATTCATGTGTATGTATATACATATGTATATCTATTATTTATTATTATCATCATATTCTTATTGTCATTATTATTATTTATGTGTATGTATACACATATATATGTACATATATATATATATATATATATATATATATATATGTATTGAACACGAAATTGAGAGTAGAATTACCTTGGGCCGGTGTAGAGTGTAGGCCTAGGGATATTATCACGTGGGTAGAGGTCGTCTCTTTTGCTCAGGTCCTGCCGAGCTCCTCGATTTTGAGATCTTGATCGCTTATCGGTCGGTGCTATCAGCCTTATTTCTATTTCTTACATCTACTCTATTTATTACAACATTTTTCTAGGCATAATGCTATCTTATTCTATCTATTTTACAATTTTATAAGCCCAGACACTTACTTATCAGGCCCGAATTAACTTTATACTACCAGGCCCAAGTCACTCTTGATTCCCCGCACAGTACAAAAGAAGCCTTGTTCTATCTATCTTCACAGATCGGCGTTTTCACTCAGGTCGGCTTTTCCGGCAGAGCCGAGATTCAAGGTGCGATTGGGCCTGAGAATCGGATCTCTGACTGATTGCCGGCGACTGGGATTGAGGTCTGACTGCGGTTTGATATTCGGCTTGGTCCGTGACGTGGCTGTCGACTGAGGTTGACCTGCGGTTGGAGCGCGGTTGACCATGGAGGGCGACGAGGTCGGCGATTTGCGGTGCAGATCGGAGTTCGGCGATTTGCAGGGTAAACCGAAGATCGCGTCAGTGGTTTGATGAGGGCCCGGTGTCAGTGGTGTTGACCCGTCATCCGACTGCAACTTGGAAGCTCGTCGGTGGATGAGGAAGCGAGATCGGTGTCTGACGATGTAGCGAGTTCGGCCGCCGGCGGTGTGGCAGTGAGTTCGGCCGCCAGCCGTTGTGCGAGCTCGGTGTCTGTTTGTCGAAATCGGGCCCCAGTCGTGGATTGGCTGCCTGCCCGGACTTCAAGACTTTGGAGTCTAAATTCGGCGTTCGACGGTGAGGTCGGTCCCGTCAGTTGTGCCGGCGGTCGAGCATCGGGGTTTCCGACGAAGGCGAGGTCGTCCTCGACAGTCGTGAGATCGGGAAAATTTATTGTGATTTTGAGGGTCGGTGGTCTAACGGTTGTGAGGTTGGCACCGATTGAGGCTTCAGGTCAGCTCGGCTGGTTGTGGCGAGGCCGGCAATTTGAGGGTCGGTGGTCTAACGGTTGTGAGGTCGGCATCGGCGGAGGCTTGAGGTCAGCTTGGCTGGTTGTGGCGAGGCCAGCCCGTCAATTGCGAGGTCGGCACTGGAGTTCTGTCCGACGGCCCGACGTTGACCCTAGGTTGAAGTCAGTAGGAAGTCTGAGTTGTGAATCATGTTCGGTAATTGCGGGGTCGACCCTGGCGTCGAAATCGGCTTGCGAGGTTAGCCCGGCAGTTGCGAGGTCGACCTTCGTTTTGGTCCCGGGCTGAAGTTGGAGATGTCAGGGTTCCGGCAAAGTGAGGTCGGCTTCGGCTGGTCACTGTGCTCAGCCCGGATCGCGGCTCGAAGGCTTGAAGCCCGAGTTCGTTGTGGTCTCCAGTCTGGAGCCGGGCAGCGTCGGCCAGTCGTAGAGTGCGGGTCAGTTGTTCGGCTTTGATGTCAATGGTGAAAGTGTCTGCCCGTGTTGTGATTTGAGGCGGCTCGGCCGCGGTTCGGAGGTTGGAGTCGAAGAATTCGTGTCCTGGGCTGAGTTTGGGGATGATGAAGTGGACTGTGCATCTGTTGAGAGATCGGCGTCGGAAAAATTTTAGGCCCTTGCTGCCAGTGAAGTGGTCGGTCACGGTGGTCGTTTTCAGCCCGGCTGTGAGAGTGTCCACAATGGCGAGGTCGGCACCGACGGTGAGTTGGGCAGTCCAGGACACGGATGGTCGACCGGCGGCTTGAGGTCGGCCAACTAAGGTGAGGGTGGTGTCAGCCCGACTCCTGTGGTATGTCAGGCCGGACTTCGACATGGAGTTGCGTTCAACTTGTTGTGTTGTGCGGGCTCGGCACTTGCAATTGTGGTCGGAGACTGGATACGGCGAGGTGGCCAGTAGTGGTGAGGGTGCCGTTTTCTGAATTCTTAATTGTTTCTTCCTTCTCTTTTTTATTTTTTATTTTTTTATTACTCAATTAATATGATGTGATATGAATAGTATCATACTGAAAATAACAGTGTCATTCACGTGGCTCAATATTGTCCAAGCAAGTGGTGTTTTTTGTCCATTTTTTATTCAGTAAAAAAGAAAAGAAAAATGAAAATGAAAAGAAAGAGGAACTTTGCGTGAAATTCCAGCAGATCTTCATAGCCTCACCAGAAAAACAAGGAAAGAAGATAAAAATAGATGAAATTAGGAATTCTTGGGTGGTTTTCTTGCAACTCATGTGTGGCAATAAATTTCAACCCCATGTATTGAAGATTTGTGGCTAAAGAGGGGAAAATGGTTGTGGATTATGAAACCTCCTTTCTTTCCCTTTTTTTTTCTAAATGTTCTGGGATGAACTTACGCATAATGTATTGATACATACCATAAGAAATGGGAGAAATGAACATGGAGTAAGTTGAGATGAAGTTGGAGAATATATTTTCCGGTGGAAATGCGGCCGTTTTCCGGCGAGAATTGACCCCGAGCAAATTACGGGGCCCTTCTTCTAGCGCCAAACTGTTGATGTCGAAAATCGGATGATCAACCGTTAAATATAATACGAACTGCTTGTGTGAAATCGATGAACAAAAAAGAATGATAGAGAATTGGTATTTTTCTTATTTTGGAGAGAAACCTCCTTTTTTTTTTGTTGAGGGAAGAGGAATAATCAAGAGAGCTCATCCAACCACCCTTACTCTCTCTCTTATGTTGTGTGGGAAGGAAAAGTGAAGAATGAAGGGAAAAGTCCCTTTCTCTCTCCTCCCCATTCCATATATATACATCCCTCACTTTTACAAGTGGGTCCTTGAATAAGTAACAATGGTACATCATTATTTAAAGGAGATGATCATCGTGGGGCCCACTTATGACGTTTGATGGCTTCGATTGACGTATATCTGAGGTGGCTTCTGACTGATCAGTCTCGAGAACCTGTTTGTATATTTATTTATTTCGTATTGTCGGCTCATTGATTATCTGGCCGTATTTTATTATTTTATTTATCAATTATTTAATTAGAGCCAAATTGGGTATCAACATAACGGTTATAGGTAAAATTGAAATATTTTTGGCTTGTTTAGATAATTTTATAAATAAGAATATAAGGAGTGTATAAGTGTAATATCACTCACACACAAGGTTGTCAAAACCGGACCGGTCATTGAACCGGTCAAGCTACTGGTTCAATGGTTTACTGGTCCGACCAGTGGTTGAACCGGTCCAGACCAGTGGTTAAACCGATTGGACCGTTATTTAATTTATTGATATTTTTAAATATAAATATATATATAATATTTCATAAATATAGTTAACTTAATTTTTAAGTTATTTAATTTATTGATATTTTAAATATATAATACTTTATAAATATTAAATATAGTTGACTTATTTTATAAAAGGTTGGTCCCACCATATATAGATTAAGCAATAAAATGATAGTACAAAAATAAAGAAAAAAAATATATATTTCCTCACACTCTCACATTGAGCAATAAAATAATAAAAAATAAAGATGGGATATGGGAAAAGAAATTCATTCCACACGCAGGTAAAAGGGAAAAGAAATTCTTTCCACGCGTGGCTTTAGTCATTTACCTTTACAATTAGAAATTTAGAATTCTTACATCTTGTCTCATCCCACATCGGTAACCATAAAAGGTTAGTTGCTGTATAAAAGTGTTAGAATTTATACATAAAAATTATTTGACCGGATTGGCAAAAAATAAAATGACCAGTTCAACCAACTGGTTTTTTGCCAGTTTTGGCCGATTCGACCGGTCAATGACCGGTTTTTGACCAGTTTTAGCCACAGCCGGTTTCTTCCATTGAACCGGACCGGTGAACTGGCCGGTTCCCGGTTCAACCGATAGGACCGGAAGGTCTGGTCCGATTTTTACAACTATGCTCCTACATGATGGTAGGGTGCAAATTCCTCTTTAATATATGCAAAGTGTAATTTTTTTTCAAAATTCAATACTAAAATCCCACTGACCGAGCCGAAACGAAATGGGCTAAGTGTGAATTCAATACTAAGATTCAACATATGCAAAGTGTGAATTTTTTTCAAAATTCAATACGAAGTTTACGTAATATTTAATCTGATATATTTAAGTCCTCACTTTTACAAAATGATAAAGTGCAAACTTTTTCAAACATTAAGCCCAAACTTTTCAAAATGCAAAGTGCAAACTTTTACTAAAAAGATATTTATATTATTATTCCAAATTTAGAATTTACAAAATAAATACAAACTTTAATGTTTAATCTGGTAATGATAAAAATGTACAGTTATATATTATACATACTAAAATGATAAAAAAATATATATAATTATTTTGTATGTTGAGAAATGTCATTATACACTATAAAATTAATGATAAAAATATATACAATTATATATAATACATATAAGATATATAAAAAAAATTATATATTAATTAAATCGGTTCGACCACTGGCCGTACCAGTGAACCATTAAACCGATAGATTCACCAATTCAATGATCCGTTCGGTTTTCAAAACCTTGATCACAACACAACACTAAAAAAATTAAATAAAAGCTTCACATGTAGAGAATACACACTACCAAGAAAGGAAATACACACTCCCAGAAGAGGAGAATAATAAAACGACACATAACACATAAGAAAACTAATCAAAAACTAAACTAAAGCCCTTCTCGATAGCCGACAAGCAATACCCAGGCAACTATAACACCAACCAACAAGGGCTACCACCCCCACGGACAAAGATCTCGCCCAAAGCCGAATTCGAAATTGCAGTAAAACACCTAACAAGACCAAATCCCCCAAACCTTAAGGGCTTGATTGTTTATGAAAAAAATTGTTCAAAATGAGTTATTTTGGTTAACTATAGTTAATTTTGAAAAAAGTGGTATGATTAGTTGTTAATGAAATTTTAAGGATGTATTAAAATAATATTTAAAATAAAATAATTAAAATTGATTTGATGTAAAAGTATGAGATAAATGATTGGAAATGATAGGTTATTTAAAAATATGTGAGTCGATAAATAGGGAATTAAAGTTGATGTGATGTGTAAGAATTTGTATTATTTAATTATATGAATAATATTAAAGATAGTGGGTTTGAGTTAAAGTTGAGTTAGATTTTGAGTATGAAATAAATATGAGTAAAATAATTCATAAACAATCAAGCCCAATCTCTACCAAGAAGACAACCCTCGTGCCAGTACAACGAAGATCAGCCCCAAAACACGAACCCCTCATCTCCCAGCAGCCTGAGCTCGACAGATCTCTGGATCGAACGACCCGATGTGGTTCAATCCCGGTTCAGGTGATGCCTCGATCCATTTGGTTCGATCCCGGTTCAGGTGATGCCTCGATCCATGAGACCGTATCCCATATCAGGAGCTCTCAACAGTTGATCGACGAGAATCCCCAGTTTTGAACTACAAGCTGGTTTAAGAGGTTTTTTTTTCAAAAAGATACAAGCGATACGAAAGTTTTAAGTCTTTCCTCTTGTGCTTGATTTTTTTTTTCCCCATCTTTCTTATTAATTTCTTTGCTATTTGTTATTTCTCTGGGTCACATGTTTGTTGTGGCTTCCTGGTTGTTTGTAGATAGCCACGGGCTCTCTTGACAGGAAAGTAATTGTGCGGGACAGTCTATCGGGAGATTGTGCCAAAATATTACTCAGGCGCCATTCAGCTTATAGGACTATATATAGTTGTATCTTTGAATGGAGATTTTCTGGTGTCTGTTTCTATCGATGGCTGAATTCAAGTGAAAAAGGAGATAGTACCGCTGGGGTGTTTGAGATGGCTGAATTCAAGTGGAGAAAGGAAAAAGAACTGATCTTGCTTTGAGTTTAGCCTAATTACAAACGAGACTGGTTTTTGTATATGGGTACGAATTTCTTTTGTGTGTGGATGATCTATGTAAGATTTTAATAATACGAAAGCATTATTGCGTGAAAACAATTTTAATATTTACGCATTTGTACTCAAAATGAATGGTTAAAATTGAATTTAACTCCATCACTTTACATGTTTTCCTTGGCCAAAAAATATGACATCTAATATAAATAAAAAAAAACTATTACTATCTCGAAACAAAAACTAGGTAGATATGCAAATAAATAGTGAATAGGTCCCCAAGTTTTGAGTACTAAAGAAAGCAGACCAAAGAACCAGCACTATACATATATAGAGCAAAGTGAGTTAAGAAAACAGACTAGCAAACCACCAGAATACATTCGTAGAGCAAACTGAGTTGAATGGAACATAGCCCTCATACTTCTTCTTCAACAGTCTGATTATTTATTAGTGCAGCGGAACATAGCTCTCGACGAACGGAAAAATGTGCGGAGAATCCATAGGAAAAGGAGGCACCCAGCTCATCTTCTCCAACTTTCTCGTCGCACAATCAAAAAACATCGTATCACCTTTCAAGTTCCAAAAAATTAATTTGTCAGTCCCAACGAGGCTATATGAACCCACAGGAAGAGGGACGACAAGAGTGGACACCAGAGACCACGATGATCTGCTGCCATCCCAAACCCAAATTTCCAAACTACTAAAAGGGTTGTTGGTGTCCTCATACGACTTAACCACAGCACCGAGGGACCCACAATATTCCACCAGCTTAAATCCATTATATTTATTTGTAGTGAGCTTCTCACTCGGGGGCAAGTCAACGCGAGAGGAAGCAAACTTCTCACTAGCAAAGTCAAAAGACATGATAAAAAAAGGTTTCGAGAGATTTAACCAGTAATAAGTGCCGTTTACGTGAACACCCTTATCCTGAGGTGCACTATGATAAGGATGAACGAGGCTGACTTGTTTCCATGAGTTAGTTCTGAGCGAATATAGTTCGGCCATCACAGCTGGAGTGAGTGCAATATGTTTGTTGTCATCACGGAACTTCAGCAATCTTATCACCTTGTAATCCTCAGACGCTGAATCAAACCCGAAACCAAAATAAAAGTGGGCCATCTTCACACACCTGTATGATAGGATGATTACGTATATGAAAAAATTGACTCATTAGATGTTTTGGGTCTAACTTTACTTATCATCCACGATGCTATCCACAGTGCTTTGGGTTCATTTAAAAAAAAAAAAGATACAGACAACATAGGAAGTACACCCAGTTTTAAAAAATATATTCTCCAATGCAAGTGCAAGTGGCGGCAAAGAGATAAAATCTTCCTTAAATCTATTTTAGAGTCTATTTGCATTGAAATTAATTTTGCTCCTTATATTAATTTTTATCTCATCATTCTATTTAAATGCCACAATTAGACCCAAATGGATAAAACTAAAGTAACACAATTCATTCCAATGCAAACAGAACCGGTATCTATTAAATCGGATCTCTTTTTCTTGTTCACATATCAACAAGGCCAGTCCACTTGCATTTGCAATTGAACTTATAATATATTTTTCTACACTGGATCTATTTCCCATGTAGCATGTAATTTGTGAATTGGATGTGCCAGACTCATTAGTTTCTACCTGCATAATAAGATAAGATTAATAAGATTTATAAGTTCCACATGGATTAGTACCTATTTATGAGTTTCACAAGAATTCGTACCTGGGGTCCAAGGATGCGGGTGATGGAGGAAGGGTTTTGATTTCGCTTGTGGTCGGGTTCCACAAACCCTCATGTGGGGAAGGCTTTGTTGTTTTGCCTGTATCTTTATCAATTTTTCCGTTGCCGTTGAACAAAAGCAGCAACAAACCATTGCAAATAGATGCGGGATTGTGAATATGCTGGAGGACTGGAAATTTGAAATTTTTTTCGAGTTGGGGACGTTTATCCTTGATCGAAATTACTGAGTAATTGATCCATTCGTGCATTTGCCCTACTCCTGTAATCCGCGCCACCATAAACTTGCTATCATCCTTCATTATAGGTAATGCTGTGCTCAAATTTCGGAAGGAATTGAATTTTGATTTGGCGTGGGCCAAAAACTTGAGAGACATGGTTTCAATTATTCCTCTTTGCTTTGCGCAGCGCTGAGGAGGAAGAAGAAACAACGCACCTAAATAGGCATAGGCGACGGGCAGAGGAGATTTTAAACCCTAAATCTGTAATGTACACCTTATTGGATTTGGGTTTACGGACTATTATGCCCACCCCAATATTACATAGTGAACGGGAATGACAAGCAATCCTATATTATTGGATTTGAGTTTTGGTCCATTAGGCCCAATCAAATAGGATTGAACCAAAATGACAGAAATAAGGACATTGTATATCTTTTTTAAAGTAATTTTTACATTATTTCCGATAGTCTACATATATCTATATTTATATCTACATTTTCAGAATGCGCTGAGCCTACGTGGCAAACTCTCTCATGCGTCGAAATCTGCAAAAAATCATACTTTAGAGTTAGACTTGGATATAAATTGACTCATCTCCATCGTTTCCCATAACATCCATTAAATAGGGTTAACATTGTCAAGAAAAAAATATTAATTATTATATTGCATTTGAATTAATATTATTAAGTCCGTTTGTATTTTACTATTTATATTTATATAATAGAAAACAGTAATATATATTTATAAATAAAATTTAAATATATTTATCAAACTAAATTAAATTATATCAAATAAAACTATAAATTATATTATAAAGTAATAGAAATTGGTATATATTCTTTTAAAAATAATATTTATTTCAAATCTAATTGGTATGTTATCAATGTAGTAAAAATAAATAATCATTTATATAAATTCTAAGGTTACATGTAAAGTTAAAAAACTGTGAAGCACAACTGATACGACGTTTGATATATTAGGCATCTAATTAAGTGAAAAAATTAATCTATTTTGCTTAATATTAAATAAACATATTCTACACTTATACATATACATATCACCATATTATTTCTATTTATTTAAGATATATATTTTTGTATTTATATAATAGTAAATAATATTGATATTTTTATATGTTATAAGTAAAAAAATTCAACACGGGTTGACATTTTTATTTAATGTACGAGTGTTTAATTATTATGATTAAAAAATATAATTTGACAATTTAATTAAAACTCAAAGCAATGTTTTATATAAAATTAAATTATTTTAGTTTTTTAAAAAATAAAAAGTTTAAATTTTTTAACAAAAGCTTTCTAATTCAACACTTGTGTAATACACGGGTATTGTACTAGTATATTGATGGGTCTACTCTTCAGATTTGGAGTGAACTGGTGGTAAGGAGCTCAGATCTGTTTGAATCGCCTTCGAACCATTGCTAGACCGCGAGGATACCTGCAAAAACTCAACGCCGGAGGTGTTTCCGGCGTAGAGCCTCCGACGCTCAAGTCAGTATATGAGAGAGATGAAGAGAGGCTGCGCAGCAGCTATGAGGGGGAGTGTGAAATGAATGAGAGTTAGGGTTTAGGGATACTTCATTTCCTTTATATAGGAGGAAAAACTTACTTAGAGTACCCAAAATGCCCTGCTCGACTTACCTGAAAGGTCCGAAATACCCCGGTCGGTTCGTCTCCCCTTTACTGCTGAGTCATCACAAAACTCCCTCTTATCCATTGAAGAATGCAGTCTCAAGTATGTTGTAAGTGTGATAAGTCGTCATCATGCCTTCCGGACTCGAGGCGTAAGAAGTCGACCTCGAGAACTAAGAGGTCAACTCATGATCATATGAGGATTCGGAGGCTACGCTTTGTTACTCTTAAGTGGGAGTCGACTTCAGGAATCGACTGCAGGAAGTCGACCTCGAGGAGTCGGCTTACATGGATTTTGCCCTTCTTTCGCAGTTGTTCTGCTGCGGAGTCGACTTTGTGGAAGTCGACTTAGGTACACTGACGAGAGTACGCCGACGTGCGGACAATCTGGCTACTCACCCGGTCGAGTGGAAAGTTCTTAGGGCAGTAGGAGACGATATGGCTATATCATATATATAAATAGAGAACCTATTTACTAGAAATCTATATATACTACGCAGCCTTCTGCACAGCCGGCCCACTGTAGTCGTATAACATTTTAGTTATATCAATGTCATGTAAATATCATATGAATGAGAGTAAATTGTTAATTTACAAAATTAACAATATCATATGGCTATATCATATATATAAATAGAGAACCTATTTACTAGAAATCTATATATATATATATATATATACTATGCAGCCTTCTGCACAGCCGGCCCACTGTAATCGTATAACATTTTAGTTATTATCAATGTCATGTAAATATCATATGAATGAGAGTAAAAATTGTTAATTTACAAAATTCATAAACTTTATGTAATTAATAAACGCATACTAAAAGAAATTTGATCAAAGTACTATACATAAGCATTATGACCACATTATAATCTCAATTTTCCCTATATTTTTTACAAATCCAATGAGGTATTGTAACAATCAACTTCACATCATACAGAACAATATGGCTACAATATGCGTTCTCACTTTGGTTAAACCAGAAATTGTAATGAATTTTGCATTTGTTAAAAAAAACGACCATTAATTAAAATTACATAAATTGCTTCATCTTATCCTCAAGTTCCTTCTCTTCACCTTCATTTGCAGCAGCTTCCTCGTCTCCATCAGATGCAACAGCACCCTCTCCTGAGGGCTCTCCACACCCACTGTTTTCTCACCTTCATTGACAACTTCCTTGGTCACTCTAAAACAACAAAGACAAAATAGCCAGATAATGTGGATGTAAGGGAGGCAGTGAATTAATGTATTCTATATCAACAAAGGGAATACTCACTGAGTGAGTTCATCAGTTTGTGTTTCCCAGTTACCTCTTGCATTTGCCTTGCGTTTGATCTCATTTCTGTGCATAAAATAGGTAATCAACTTAGAATATGGACCTGGTACTATAAAAGGTCCATGCATAAATTACATATATATGTGTGGATGTATGTGTGAGTACTCAACGGATAATATATAATTCATACGCACGCTCAGTTCCACCAGCCTGCTCATATGCCCTGCGACATGATCACGAAATTATCCAGGCATCTCAGGCTATGTGAAACCTTTACCTCTTTCCAAGAAGGCTTTGCATGGGCATTCCAACTGTTTTGGCACTCAACAACTTGCTGGGGTCGCCACTTTGCCATATTATTCATGAAGATCACTTAGCTAAGCCATACAATTAACAAATATGAGACCCCATCAAAAAGTACAATACAAAAAGGAAACATGTCCCTTGGAACCGAAAGAAACAACATTCCTTCATGTTTATTGAGAATTTACGCACAAAAGGACAGACGAAAATAAGAGTTTAAACCTGATGGAGCGAGCAAACCCATCAATATGAAAGGGAAAAATGAAGGGTGGGTCGAATGGCCATTGTATTGACAATGAAAAGCAAGATAATGCTTATTTTGGACCGCCACTTACACCTTCTATTCAGCCAATGAAAAAAAAGTATACTATAAAGAAAAGGGGAGAAAAAACCTAGCCTGAAATTGTTGCTGACGATCAACCGCCCACAGTCAAAGATCATTCTAGATCCCCCATGGTCTCTATTTTCAACTCGAGCTCATCTTCTCATTGAACAATCAACTATCTCCTCATTGAGCCATGACTACCCACTCGCCTATCAAAACTGCCAGTCACCATAAGAAAGATAGAGATTGTAACAAAGAGAAACTTCAAATGAGGCAATTATACAACTCACTCCAATGATGTTATGGTCTCAATAAAACGATTCAGTTTACTTATGGTTTATGAGTAGTTTATTGTACGCATATTTTTATAATAGAACATGTTTCAAATGATATCAGTAGTTTGCTTATTTACTGTTTATGAATGGTTTATTTTAGAAGTCCCTGTGTGAGCTATTAGTTATGTGCTTTTTGTTTGGTGAGATGAGTAACATGATGGGGTTGAAGAAACAGTATTAAGTTGGGTTATTGATATTTTATTTGGTGTTTAAAATTAGTTTTTCCTAATTTATTTTATTAATGATCGTTAATTTGAGGTATATAAGTATTTTTTATTTTAATAACATTATTTTTCTAAATAAATAAAATAAAGCAAAAGGTCAGACAGAGTAAACCAGATGAGAAAATTTAAACACCTGTGCGGGGCCTGCGGGCTACAAGAAAAGGAGCAGACGGACGGAAGCAAGAGAACACAATTTAAGGAAAGAAAAGATTTCCATATTAGAATATATAAAAGTAATTAATTGTTGGTGTGGGATTTGTTTAAATATCTCATCCTTTTGGAATTATTTTTAGAACAATATAACACGTGTACTTTCGCCCATTTCTTTTGTGTGTGGATGATCTATGTAAGATTTTATGCTTCGAGCGAATAAGAATAGTACGAAAGCACTATTGCGTGAAAACAATTTTAATATTTACGCATTTGTACTCAAAATGAATGGTTAAAATTGAATTTAACTCCATCACTTTACATGTTTTCTATTAACAGTTGGGTAAAAAATATGACATCTAATCTAAAAAAAAAAAAAAAAAAAAACTATTACCATCTCGAAAGCAGACTAACGAAGCAGCACTATACATATATAGAGCAAAGTGAGTAGAGCAAACTGAGTTGAATGGAACATAGCCCTCATACTTACTTCTTCTTCAACAGTCTGATTATTTATTAGTGCAGCGGAACATAGCTCTCGACGAACGGAAAAATGTGCGAATCCATAGGAGAAGTAGGCACCCAGCTCATCTTCTCCAACTTTCTCGTCGCACAATCGAAAAACATTGTATCACCTTTCAAGTTCCAAAAAATTAATTTGTCAGTCCCAACGAGGCTATATAAACCCACAGGAAGAGGGACGACAAGAGTGGACACCAGAGACCACGATGATCTGCTGCCATCCCAAACCCAAATTTCCAAACTACTAAAAGGGTTGTTGGTGTCCTCATACGACTTAACCACAGCACCGAGGGACCCACAATATTCCACCAGCTTAAATTCATTATATTTATCTGTAGTGAGCTTCTCACTCGGGGGCAAGTCAACACGAGAGGAAGCAAACTTCTCACTAGCAAAGTCAAAAGACATGATAAAAAAGGGTTTTGAGAGATTTAACCAGTAATAAGTGCCGTTTACGTGAACACCATCATCCTGAGGTGCACTATGATAAGGATGAACAAGGCTGACTTGTTTCCATGAGTTAGTTCTGAGCGAATATAGTTCGGCCATCACAGCTGGGGTGAGCGCAATATGTTTAGTGTTATCACGGAACTTCAGCAATCTTATCACCTTGTAATCCTCAGACGCTGAATCAAACCCAAAACCAAAATAACCGTGGGCCATCTTCACACACCTGTATGATAGGATGATTAGTTACTGTCTATGAAAAAATTGACTCATTAGATGCTTTGGGTCTAACTTTACTTATCATTCACAATGCTATCCACAACGCTTTGGTTCATTAAAAAAAAAATACCGACCACATAGAAAGTAGACCCAGTTTAGAAAAATATATTCTCCAATGCAACTGCAAGTGGTGCTGATATGGCGGCAAAGAGATACAATCTACCTTAAGTCTATTTTAGAGTCTATTTGCATTGAAATTAATTTTGTTACTTTTTACATATTTTTATCTCATCCTTCTATTTAAATGCCACAATTAGACCCAAATGGATAAAACTAAAGTTACACAATTCATTCCAATGCAAACAGAACCGGTATCTATTAAATCGGATCTCTTTTTCTTGTTGACATATCAACAAAGCCAGTCCACTTGCATTTGCAATTGAACTTATAATATATTTTTCTACACTGGATCTATTTCCCATGAAGCATGTAATTTTTAGTTCCTACCTGCATAATAAAGATTTATAAGTTCCACATAATAAAGATTTATACGTTCCACAAGGATTAGTACCTGTTTATGAGTTTCACAAGAATTCGTACCTGGGGTCCAAGGATGCGGGTGATGGAGGAAGGGTTTTGATTTCGCTTGTGGTCGGGTTCCACAAACCCTCATGTGGGGAAGGCTTTGTTGTTTTGCCTGTATCTTTATCAATTTTTCCGTTGCCGTTGAACAAAAGCAGCAACAAACCATTGCAAATAGATGCGGGATTGTGAATATGCTGGAGGACTGGAAATTTGAAATTTTTTTCGAGTTGGGGACGTTTATCCTTGATCGAAATTACTGAGTAATTGATCCATTCGTGCATTTGCCCTACTCCTGTAATCCGCGCCACCATAAACTTGCTATCATCCTTCATTATAGGTAATGCTGTGCTCAAATTTCGGAAGGAATTGAATTTTGATTTGGCGTGGGCCAAAAACTTGAGAGACATGGTTTCAATTATTCCTCTTTGCTTTGCGCAGCGCTGAGGAGGAAGAAGAAACAACGCACCTAAATAGGCATAGGCGACGGGCAGAGGCGATTTTAAACACTAAATCTGTAATGTACACCGTATTGGATTTGGGTTTACGGACTATTATGCCCACCCCAATATGATATAGTGAACGGGAATGACAGCAATCCTATATTATTGGATTTGAGTTTTGGTCCATTAGGCCCAATCAAATAGGATTGAACCAAAATGACATAAATAAAGACATTGTATATCTTTTTTAAAGTAATTTTTACATTATTTTCGATAGTCTACGTATATCTATATCTATATCTATATCTTCAGAAGGCACTGAGCCTACGTGGCAAACTCTCTCATGCGTCGAAATCTACAAAAAATTATACTTTGCAGTTAGACTTGGATATAAATTGACTCATCTCCATCGTTTCTCATAACATCCATTAAATAGGGTTAATATTGTCAAGAAAAAATATTAATTACTGTATTGCATTTGAATTAATATTATTAAATCCGTTTGTATTTTACTATTTATATATATATAATAGAAAACAGTAATATATATCTTTATAAATAAAATTTAAATTTATTTATGAAACTAAATTAAATTATATCAAATAAAACTATAAGTTATATTATAAAGTAATAAAAATTGGTATATATTATTTTAAAAATAATATTTATTTCAAATATAATTGGTATGTTATCAATGTAGTAAAAATAAATAATCATTTATTTAAATTCTAAAATTACATGTAAAGTTAAAAAACTGTGAAGGACGACTGATACGACACTTGATATATTAGACATCTAATTAAGTGAAAAAATTAATCTATTTTGCTTAACGTTAAATAAACATATTCTACACTTATGCATATACATATCACCATATTATTTCTATTTATTTAAGATATATATTTTTGTACTTATGTAATAGTAAATAATATCGATAATTTTATATGTTATAAGTAAAAAAATTCAACACGGGTTGACATTTTTATTTAATGTACGGGTGTTTAATTATTATGGTTAAAAAATATAATTTGACAATTTAATTAAAACTCAAAGTAATGTTTTATATAAAATTAAATTATTTTAGTTTTTAAAAACATAAAAAGTTTAAATTTTTTAACAAAAGTTTCTAATTCAACACTCGTGTAATACACGGGTATTGTACTAGTATATTGATAGGTCTACTCTTCAGATCTGGAGTGAACCAGTGGTAAGGAGCTCAGATATGTTTGAATCGCCTTCGAACCGTTGCTAGACCGCGAGGATACCTGCAAAAACTTAACGCCGGAGGTGTTTCCGGCGTAGAGCCTCCGACGCTCAAGTCAGTATATGAGAGAGATGAAGTGAGGCTGCGCAGCAGCTATGGGGGGAGTGTGAAATGAATGGGAGTTAGGGTTTAGGGATACCTCACCTCCTTTATATAGGAGGAAACACTTACTTGGAGTACCCAAAATGCCCTGGTCGACTTACCTGAAAGGTCCGAAATACCCCGATCGGTTCGTCTCCCCTTTGCTGCTGAATCATCACAAAATTCCCTCTTATCCATTGAAGAACGCAGTCTCAAGTATGTTGTAAGTGTGATAAGTCGTCATCATGCCTTTCGGACTTGAGGCGAAAGAAGTCGACCTCGAGAACTAAGAGGTCGACTCATGATCATATGAGGATTCGGAGGCTACGCTTTGTTACTCTTAAGTGGGAGTCGACTTCGGGAATCGACTGTAGGAAGTCGACCTCGAGGAGTCGGCTTACATGGATTTTTCCCTTCTTTCGCAGTTGTTCTACTGCGGAATCGACTTTGTGGAAGTCGACTTAGGTACATTGGCGAGAGTACGCCGACGTGAGGACAATCTGGCTACTCACCTGGTCGAGTGGAAAGTTCTAAGGCCGGTAGGAGACGATATGGCTATATCATATATATAAATAGAGAACCTATTTACTAGAAATCTCTCTCTCTCTCTCTATATATATATATATATATATATATATAATAAAAATTATCAATTTTCTAAGTCAAATGTTAGTCAAACTACCATGAGCATTTATTACATGCCATTTATGGCAATTCTTTTGTTAACTTAAATATGTTGCCCTTAAAATGTGGAAATTGTTTCGGCTTAAACAAATATCATTCCATATATCTCGGTAAATTTAAAAGTCAATATCATCCCATGCCATCATAAACCTACAGAATCCCATGTAAATCTGAAAATTGTTTCGGCAAGTTTAAAAAAATATCATTCCATAAATCTTTTAAAAAGTCAATATCACCTCATCGCTTGTCATTATAAACCTCATCGTATAAATGTGAGTAAGTTTGAAAAAACTTTATCTATTGTAACTGATGTTGATACCAAATCCAGTAATCAGAATTAAGGTACTAAAAGTCGGAATATATTATGGCAAATTACCGACTTCTTAAGAATGGCCGCTTTCCGAAAGATCCAACTTCCGACAGACTTTCAAAAAAGGATCAAAACCGACATCCGAAACCTACGTAAGTAAACCGACTTCAAATCAACCGACTACCATAAAGTTTGAGCATTCCAACAGAAAGTAATCATTAGAAGCATCTGATTGGACCAACGAAACAAAAAGGCAATCATTGATGTTTCCCGCCGCCTCAAACAAAGCAGCTCAATATTAAATGCATCTCTATCCATTTCGAGGAAGAAAACAAAAGCCACCGTACTATAAATAGCAGAATTTATGATAGTACGAGGATCTTTTTTCGATCACATTGTACACGAACTTGAGACAACCTCGGTTTTCAGCTAAAAACCGACTTCTGTACTCTTGTGAACAGAATCAATAAAATCCAATTAAACTTTTATCTTCATCTTTGAAACATCAACTGTGTTTAATTTGAAGTTGTTAATTCAAGACAGCAACAACTGATTTTTTATAATAATAACTAATAATTTTTTTTTTAAAAAAATAATTCTTAGTCAAATATTAGTGAAACTCCCATTAGCATTTATTACATGTCATTTAATAAGAAAATGATTTATCACATTTTTATCCACCAAAAATATAAAATACATACAGTAAAAGGTTAATAGAAAAAATACAGAATTAAATACCATCTTCAATTTTGTCTTAATCTCAGTTAGATATAAAATCTCATTTTATATGTTACGGTTTGTATTAATCTCTATTTGTATTTGTAAAATTAACAAATCTTTGTGTGGAATTGCTTTTTAGATAACAACTTTGTCTTAATCTAGATATAAAATAAATGCCATTTTATTTGTTATATTTGCATTAATCTCGATTTGTATTTGTAAAATTGATAAATCTACATGAGTGGATTCGTAATAAATGACATTTTTGTTAGATTTGCATTAATCTCGATTTATATTTATAAAATTGATAAATCTACATGCGTGAAATTGTTATGCGTACAAATTTCTTTTTACGGTAATAACTTAAAAAATTAGTATAATAATTTTGAAATCTTCTGTACTCAAATTTTCAGATATGGAAGTACCTTATAATTCTCGGTATCATGTCAATATTTATTTTATATATACTATGTAAATTTTCTCTCAAAAACTTTTTAATGTCTTTATTTAGGCATATTTCAGATGCTTCTATATAATATTTTATCATGTTATATTCTATCTATATATACACATACATATACGCATATACATATATATATATATTAAATTTAAATATTTTTATACATGTTTTCTTTACAAAAGAGTTTAAAAAAGTTGAAAATGACTTAATAATAATATAGAAAATTTTAGATACTTTTATCCATATTAATATAATATTTTAAGTGTATACAAAATATGGAGCAATGCCATCCCGAAACGCTATTGGTCACAGCCATAGCCGGATTGAAGCCAAATTCGTTGTTCCGATGGAGTATATGTCAAAATAAACCGACTTCGTTTCAAGACTTTCTAGCTCGGGCTCAACAGCATATTTTAGCCGAAGAATCAATGTCGGTTCCTAATATCGACTTTTCCTTGTTGAAGTCGGATGTCGGGCAGGAATCAAAAAAGAAGAAAAATAAATTTTTCAAGCCAAATAAGTCTCGATTTGGGAATCCAAAAATACCCGAAGTGCAAGAAGCCAGAACTAAATATCTTAATGAAGTTAAATCCAGCTACCAGACGGTATTCTCGGCAGGAGCAGCAACAATATTTGAGGAATTAAAAGGGAAGGGAATTCTTCCTGATCCTCGACCTGTCAGAACACCCGAAGAAAAACTTGATAAAACAAGATATTGTTCATATCATAAGTCGGCAGGCCATAATACCGATGAATGTCTCGGTTTACTTTCTGCCTTGTTGCGACTTATTGGACATCCTCAAGTCCAAAGATTTGCCAAAAATGTTGATTATAAACGAAAAGGAAGAATGCCTGATTTACCAGACGATGAAGACGATGAAGAGCGTCCAATTAATCCAAAACGGGTGAGATCAAATGAGAAAGAAATATATATGACGAATCAACGAGAAAAAGACTCGATCGAAATGATGTATCGAGGAGGATACTATAATCCTGACAACTCACACCATGTACCCCGGGTTAATAACAGCAGTAATGCAACGTCGGAATCACGGAGACAAATAAAAGCGTACGCACGAAAAGCTTTTAACTCGGGAAAAACAGTTCTAACTACCGACCTCCGAGATAAAATTAATGCTCGGAACAATTGCCCGATTACATTCAATGTTGATGATGCAAGTTATTTTGCTCACCCCCATGCTGATCCCTTAATAATCACGGCACCCATCTGTGGAATACCGATACATCGTATGTTGGTGGACACTGGAGCATATTCGAGTATTATGATGTTACGTACATTTGAACAAATGGGAATCGATCCAGCCGAGCTAAAACCCTGTAAAGATCAAGTACAAGGCTTTAATGGAACCATAACAACCACCCTCGGCGAAATCACTATGCCAATTCAGTTCGGAATCCCAGGACAGGCCTCCAAAGTTATTATGGAGACATTCAAGGTGATGGATCTTAAAAATCAGTATAATGCCATCATTGGACGGACTGCTTTATACAAGCTTCGTGCAGCTGTATCAATATTTCATTATGCTCTGAAATTTCCTACTAATAATGGAGAAGGAACTCATTATGGAGACCAGTACGAAGCTCGCGGAATGGTATGGGTAAAACCCTGGCATGAACCCTGTATGCCCGTACATATGATGGAGGATATTGAAGAAAGTCGAGAAAATTCAACACTCATTAACTCGGAACCATGCAATACCGAGATGGAACTCGATCCTGTGAAATCAAACAACGATTTGATTTGTGATCGTGGAAGACGTCCGGGAAAAGAGCCAATTAAAGAAGAAGACGTACTTGATCCTCGAATTCAATTTAAGGAGAAAAGCAAACTTGAACGAGCCGAACCATCAGAAGAGGTCGAAATAATATTCATTGATGATCCAGTTTGTCACAAGTCGGTGCAAATTGGGGCCAATCTTCAAGAACCACTGCGAACTCGGCTCATTCAGTTCCTCAAAGCCAATTCCGACGTATTTGCCTGGAAACACGAAGATATGAAAGGAATTGATCCAAAGGTCGCTTCTCATCGACTTAACTTGGATCCAACAGTTAAACCAGTGGTTCAAAAACGACGTAAACTCGGTCCTGATCGACAGAAAGCTCTCGAAGAAGAAGTTCAAAAACTGGTTGACAACAAATTCATTCAAGAGACCAAATACCCGACTTGGGTGTCAAATCCTGTTCTCGTGAAAAAGAGCTCTGGTGCATGGCGACTTTGCATTGATTTTACCGACTTAAATAAAGCCTGTCCCAAAGACAGTTACCCTTTACCGCATATCGATTACATGGTGGATGCCACAGCCGGACATGAATTGATGAGCTTTATGGATGCATATTCAGGTTATAATCAAATTCCAATGGACCCTGACGAGGCATAACATACATCTTTTTATTCAGCCCGAGGATTATATTGTTATACTATGATGCCGTTCGGTCTTAAAAATGCTGGGGCCACATATCAGAGGCTGGTTAATAAAATGTTCGCCAAACTCATCGGACATACCATGGAAGTTTACGTGGATGACATGTTAGTCAAGTCGGTTCATGCGGCCGATCACATTGATCACTTACAGGAAATGTTCAACATCTTGAGAGAATATTCAATGGTGCTTAACCCAAAGAAATGTACTTTCGGAGTCGGTTCTGGAAAATTCTTAGGATATGTTGTCACTCAGCGGGGTATTGAAGCCAATCCAGTGAAAATAAAGGCAATTATGGATCTTTCACCTCCCACATCGGTAAAAGGAGTTCAAGCTCTTACCGGCCGACTTGCTGCCTTAAATCGATTTCTATCCAAATCAACAGATCGATGCAAACCCTTCTTTGAATCTATAAAGAAGGGAAAATGCTTCGAATGGACAGAAGAATGTCAACTAGCTCTGGATAAAATAAAAGAAACACTCCTTCAAATCCCGACTTTACAGAAACCGATTCCCGAAGAAATGTTATACCTATATTTGGGGGTAAGTAACTCTGCAATCAGTGCTGTTCTTATTCGTGAAGAAGGACGTCAACAATATCCAATCTACTATATCAGTAAGGCCTTACATGAAGCTGAATTACGATACCCGGCGATGGAGAAGTTGACATATGCCCTTGTTACTGCTGCTCGAAAGTTACGTCCTTATTTCCAAGAACACTCGATAACGGTACTCACTTCTTATCCCTTGAAGTCGATTTTACACCGACCTGATACGTCGGGAAGACTAATCAAATGGGCCCTAGAACTCGGTCAATATGATATCCATTACAAACCGAGAACTGCAATAAAAGCTCAAGCTTTATCCGACTTTATTGCCGAATTTACTCCTGCTATTCAGACAATCAATGAAGATCAATCATGGACGTTGTATGTTGATGGCTCCTTAACTCAACATCGAGCTGGAGGAGGAATCATTCTTATTGACCCTCAAAACAAGATGTTTTGTCATTCTGTCAAGTTCCTCTTTCCAGCAACAAATAACGAAGCCGAATATGAAGCCTTCCTATCTGGATTAAATCTTGCAAACTCCATGAATGTAAAGAAGCTGAAGGTATTCTCCGACTCACAACTGCTCGTAAATCAAGTCCGTGGAGATTTTGAAGTTAAAGAACCTCGGCTACTTCCATATTTGACGCTCGTAAAACAGAAGATGTCTCGATTTGATATTCAGCTGGAACATATTCCTCGTTCACAAAATGTTCCAGCTGATGCTCTGTCTAAACTCGCATCAAGTACCGGACTGGAGGATGTTGAGTATGTCCAAGTTGGTCATCAAGAAATACCTTCTATTTCAATGCCCGAAGTCTTACATACCGAGTTACAGAAATCACCGACTTGGATGACACCGATTATAACATACTTGGAAACAGGAGCTTTACCTCAAAATCCAAAAGAAGCTCAAACACTTCGCATACGAGCTGCTCGGTTCACACTGGATAATGGAGTTCTGTATAAACGAGGATACTCTCTTCCCTTGCTGAAATGTTTAACTGAGCCAGAGTCACGATATGTCCTTGAAGAAGTCCATGAAGGAATTTGTGGGAATCATCATGGAGCACGAACACTAGCGTACAAAATACTTCGACAAGGATATTATTGGCCAACTTTGAAAGCAGATGCAATGAACTGGGTACGAAAATGTGTGAAGTGTCAAATATTCTCCCCGAATGTAAATCAAAGCCCAGAATCTTTAAAATCGATCTATAGTCCATGGCCGTTTGCCAGATGGGGAATCGATATAATCGGACCGCTCCCAACTGCTAAAGGAGGTGTTCGATTTGCTATAGTAGCAGTCGATTATTTTACCAAGTGGGCCGAAGCTGAACCATTAACTACGATAACCGAACAGAAAGTTGTGAACTTCGTTTGGAAATCGATCATATGCCGGTTCGGTATACCGAGTTCAATAATAACTGACAACGGTCGACAGTTCGAAGGAAAACAACTCGAAGCTCTTTGTGAAGAATATCGGATTAAACACTTCTTTTCTTCGCCATACCATCCTCAATCTAATGGGCAAGTCGAAGCCATCAATAAGATCATCAAAAATGGCTTAAAAGTTCGGCTTGATGCAGCAAAAGGATCATGGCCTGAAGAATTACCACATGTACTGTGGGCCTATAGGACAACAGCAAGCAATGCAACGGGGGAAACACCATTTTCTCTAACTTATGGTTCAGAAGCAGTAATCCCTGTTGAACTCGGGTCTTCTACTTATCGAATAACGACATTTCAAGAAGAAACCAACTCGGAAAATCTGAAAGCCAATCTGGATCTTCTGGATGAAACTCGTCTCATGGCAGAACTTAAAAATGCTGCCTACAAACAGAAAAGTGAGAAATATATCAACTCAAAGATGAAGCCTCGATCATTTCAAGTCGGCGACTTGGTACTCAAAAGAATTACTGGACCAGATCCGGGGCCTCTAAAACTGAAGTGGGAAGGACCATTCAAGATTAATCAAGTACTTCCAAAAGGTACTTACCGACTTGAAAAACCAGATGGACTAACTCTGCCATATCCTTGGAATGCTGTTTATTTGAAGAAATATTTCTAATGAAAGTTCCTGATGTAACAATGACTCTGTACACATTTTGATGTATATAATGGATTTGTGTGCTAAAGAGTCTCTTAAAAAGAGCCGAGATACTTTAACTTGGCATATCATTAGTCTTTATTTAGCCAAGGTTATAACTTGGACAAGACTAATGCATTATCTCTTCAAAAGAACCGAGGTATCCTAACTCGGTATACTGTTAGTCTTTATATAGCCAAGCTTATAACTTGGACAAGACTAATGCTTAAAATTTTTATAAGATATTTCAAATTTAAACCGAGCCTTATTAACTCGGTAAGTTATATCTTTTCGACCAAACTAATAACCTTCGAATACCAAAGTACAGTGACTTGGGAAGGTTATGGACTTAGCAAAATTAATATCGGAT
>BKCP01010514.1:1606511-1616598 GCA_008636005.1 Striga asiatica
AAAAAAAAAAAAAAAAAAAAAAAAATTAGAAAAAAAAAACAAAAGCAAATTACAAACTAAGCAGATTTCGCCGTATCGGCATTATCTTCATTTTCATCAACTGCCTTGGTCACTTCGGCATCATCCTTCTTCCCTTCAGCATTATCTTTCTCTTTGGCCGCCTCTTCAGCGCCATCTTCCTTCTTGGCTGCTTCCTCCGCGTCGCTCTTGATAATCTGTTCGTACATCATGCGGCTAATAATGTCAAAGACTCGGTCCTCTTCAGCCTTGGCAGCCTGTTCGAGCTCAGAAAGGGTCACGGGGATATGCTTGTCTAAAACTGTATCTTCTTCCCCGACTTCAGATGACTTGGTCGCTTCAGACTGATCACCTTTCTGCGACAGCTCTGCAACTTTTCTCTCGAGGAAGGCCACAACCGACTTCCGAAGCTGCTCAGGAGTCATTTTCTCTAGTTCCTCCTGCAAGCTAACTTCGAATAGAGTCTTCACATAAACGTTAGCCAGCTCCGACTTCTTCTCCTTCTCCCCCTCCAGTACCATGTTAACAAAAGCGCGACGAAGACGAGCCTCCCTTTCTTGGCCCGACTCAGAAATCTCAAGACCGGCTTCGGCCCTGATGGAAGCAAGAAGGCCCTCGCAGAAACTTTTCTCGTCCTCGTCTGCCTCAACATGAGTCGTCGCGATGGAGGGATTGAAGTTATGGCTTTGGATTTTGTGCAGAAGGAACTGGCGAACTTCCTCGATGCCATACAAGCCGTCGTCAAAGCGCTCAACCATCCAGCGCAGATTCAGACAAGTGTTCATCTCGAATTCACGATCCTCATCTTCGGAGTTGGACTCTGCTTTTTCCTTAAGTCGGTTGGCTTCTGCTTCAAGGATCCTCCCGGCTCGGAGACCATCATTATACTTCTCCTCAGCTAGCTTGATCTTTTCCTCCTGGAGTTTGCCGAGTAGAGCTAAATGAGCATCTCGGTCTTTCTTCAGCAGCTCCTCAACCTCAAACCGGCTCTTCCGAGTCACCTCATGAGCCTCTTGTTCTTTCCGAAGAAGGCTCTCACACCGAGATAGCTGCTCTTCTAATACTTTGACGCGCTGCTCGGAAGTGATAACCTGACTCGTCAGCTTCAGAACGTCATTGTCGAGGGAAGCCTTATCAACTTTCAGAGCCTCAATCTCTCCCTGGACGATTGTTAGCTGTTCAGATTGCTCTTTGATTCTAATTTGCAGCTCTTTCTCCTTCGCTGCAGCAACCTCCCTCAGAGATGCAAGAGCTCCATCTCTGAGTTCAAGCGAATGTTTTTTCTCTTCAACCTGGGCCGCATTCAAACGAAAATCATCCTCGGCCATAACCAAACTGACAAGCGCACGACCCAGGCAAGCCTTTGCATACTTGAATTTATACACACTCGCCAGAGAAGACACGCCGATCTCGGCTCTCGGATCCCACGCCATCATAGGGACCCGAGCAGCATCAATAACATGACTTGGCAATTCAACCGTGCTCGAAATCTCAGGAATCTCCACTGACTCAAAGGTTGAGAACCATTTCTCGACTGATTCTCGAGGCTGCTTGAAATTCAAAAATCTTTCTTCGTCAATCGGCAAGAAAGACCGATCCACGATCGGTTCCTTCTTCTTTTTTCCACGATCACCAGCATCGTGTCTCTTCTTCATCCGCTCCTCGGCTACAGGAACACTTTCCGCTTGCCTCTTTCTCGCCCGAGTAACCGGCACTTCGCGCTCAACAATAGCTTCCTGACCACCATCAGGCTCATCTGAGGCTAAATCGATGAAGGCTGGATTATCAACTGGAGCAGCCTCAACAACCGGCTCGACTTCGGGTGCAGTAGCAGTAGCAGCGGCAATGGCAGCCATGGGACCTGCTGCTGCAATTGCAAGAGGATTAGGTTGCGGGACAACAACTGCAGCCGCCGACGTCGCACCATCCCCGACGTCGGTTTTTGGCGGATTCATAATGGGATTTTCCAAGTAGGCCTTCACTAATTTCTTGCGACCCATTCCTGTCAAACGCAGCTCTTTGCTCTTCCCAACTTTAGTTCGCAGTTCCAAATTCGGACTCCTTTGTCGGAAAGCTCTAGCGTCACGAACAGTCTTGAAACCGAGCACTCCGAGAAGCGGATAATACACTGCAAATATGAAACCGAGTTATTATGACATCTAAAAGCTACCGACTTCAAGTAAGATTAAAAAATTTAATTCGAATTTACCTGGTTGAAAAGAACCGTCTAGGATTTCTAGACACAATCCAGCAGCTTTCAACCTTGAGTCCTTTAGAATCAACTTGAAGCCTCGTTGTGTCTTCTTGAGCTTGAACAGTTCGGAAATTCTTTCTTTTAAAGTCGCACTGAGTTCAACTCCTTTGCTTTTGGCTGCAAACAGTAAAGTTGATGCCCTGTTAGTACACAAATAAAAAGCAAAGTTAGAACAAACTCGGTCTATTGGAAGAAAAAACGATACTTACAAACTGCAGAATTAATGTTAATCGGAATTGACATTCCATCAATCAAAGGCTTATTAAAATTTGGAGTCTGCCACTCCCCACCGACCCACAGCCATTCCTCTTGGAACCCATGCAGTGAATCCGGGATTTCTGTGATCAAATCACCAATCTTAAAACCACTCTGGGGCCTTCCTGCGCAAGCATAGCAAATCAAAGGATCTGCTACTTGCCTGTCAGTACATCTCCGGAACGAGAAAAGGCTCCTTAACTCCTCAACAGTTGGCATATCCCAACCTTTTTCCTTCAGCAACACCAGAAGACCAATGATTCTCTTCCATGAGTTGGGCGCTACTTGACACAAACTGATCCCCCAATTCCTTAGATAATCCGTGATTAGAGCCGGGAGGGGAAACCGAAGTCCAGATCTCAGTGAGTCGGCAAATACACCGACACAACCTGGAGGTGGACACGTGATCCTTTCACCTGGATATGGAGCGAACAACTTTACCGACGAAGGAATATATACTTCTCCTCGAAGCATAACGATATCGGCATCGGTAAGAATACTCGGTTCGCCCCTATACTCGTCAATCGGCTCTGGCCATCGACGGGCAGGACGTCTCCAATAGTCCGGAAGTGACATAGCGTCCTCTTCGACTCGCTTGTCTTCGTCGATGATATCCCTATTGAGATTCAGACTCTTAACCAAAAGAGGATCCCACCGATAATACTCAAGAGGCAATTCTAAATCCTCATCGGTAAGGATCGGAATATCCGAAATTGTTCGATTACTGCTATTTTCAGTTTGCGCAGACATCTCTCCTTGAAATCGACGAAAAATACAGAAAATTCGAAACAGAATAAGAAAACAAGAAAGATTAGGGCAAACTCTTACCAAAACTTTCGAAGAACTCCGAATTGATGAAAAGATCACAGGGAAAAAGGCGAGTGCACAAGGAAAGTACGTAAAATAGACTGCTAAAGGAATGCAAGAAAAATCGAAGAGGTTAAAGGTACAGAAATTTTTTGCGCCCCAAAACCGACTTCAATTTATAGGTTTTGATTTATGACCGTTAGAAGCATCCGGAAACGGCGCGTGTAACGGACGTGTCTTCAAGGGACATAACGTTACAGTAATTATTATTCTACGTGGCCATATCCTGAAACGCCATGTCGTTACAAAATTGTATCCGTTGGGCCCATTTAATGCGGACACGTCTTTTAAGAGCCGCCATGTCAGATCAAATACTGTGAAGTGTCGAATGAAACAAAGTGTTCTCATGTCGGTAACAACGCAAAGCGAATCGGAATAAGGTGAAACAACAAACGACATCAGCAATCATTTAAAAAGCTTCAAATACTTCCTGATGTCGGGGGCCTCACTGTTGATACCAAATCCAGTAATCAGAATTAAGGTACTAAAAGTCGGAATATATTATGGCAAATTACCGACTTCTTAAGAATGGCCGCTTTCCAAAAGATCCAACTTCCGACAGACTTTCAAAAAAGGATCAAAACCGACATCCGAAACCTACGTAAGTAAACCGACTTCAAATCAACCGACTACCATAAAGTTTGAGCATTCCAACAGAAAGTAATCATTAGAAGCATCTGATTGGACCAACGAAACAAAAAGGCAATCATTGATGTTTCCCGCCGCCTCAAACAAAGCAGCTCAATATTAAATGCATCTCTATCCATTTCGAGGAAGAAAACAAAAGCCACCGTACTATAAATAGCAGAATTTATGATAGTACGAGGATCTTTTTTCGATCACATTGTACACGAACTTGAGACAACCTCGGTTTTCAGCTAAAAACCGACTTCTGTACTCTTGTGAACAGAATCAATAAAATCCAATTAAACTTTTATCTTCATCTTTGAAACATCAACTGTGTTTAATTTGAAGTTGTTAATTCAAGACAGCAACAACTGATTTTTTATAATAATAACTAATAATTTTTTTTTTAAAAAAATAATTCTTAGTCAAATATTAGTGAAACTCCCATTAGCATTTATTACATGTCATTTAATAAGAAAATGATTTATCACATTTTTATCCACCAAAAATATAAAATACATACAGTAAAAGGTTAATAGAAAAAATACAGAATTAAATACCATCTTCAATTTTGTCTTAATCTCAGTTAGATATAAAATCTCATTTTATATGTTACGGTTTGTATTAATCTCTATTTGTATTTGTAAAATTAACAAATCTTTGTGTGGAATTGCTTTTTAGATAACAACTTTGTCTTAATCTAGATATAAAATAAATGCCATTTTATTTGTTATATTTGCATTAATCTCGATTTGTATTTGTAAAATTGATAAATCTACATGAGTGGATTCGTAATAAATGACATTTTTGTTAGATTTGCATTAATCTCGATTTATATTTATAAAATTGATAAATCTACATGCGTGAAATTGTTATGCGTACAAATTTCTTTTTACGGTAATAACTTAAAAAATTAGTATAATAATTTTGAAATCTTCTGTACTCAAATTTTCAGATATGGAAGTACCTTATAATTCTCGGTATCATGTCAATATTTATTTTATATATACTATGTAAATTTTCTCTCAAAAACTTTTTAATGTCTTTATTTAGGCATATTTCAGATGCTTCTATATAATATTTTATCATGTTATATTCTATCTATATATACACATACATATACGCATATACATATATATATATATTAAATTTAAATATTTTTATACATGTTTTCTTTACAAAAGAGTTTAAAAAAGTTGAAAATGACTTAATAATAATATAGAAAATTTTAGATACTTTTATCCATATTAATATAATATTTTAAGTGTGAAATATTTTAAACCTTCAAATTTTTATGTTCTTCTGTATAAGCTAATTTTAATGTGAAATTTAAATATTTTTAGACATGTTTTCTTTCCAACATAGTTTAGAAAAGTTGAAAATGACTTCACATCTTTTAATAATAATATAGAAAATTTTAGATACTTTTACCCATATTGATATAATACTTCAAGTGTTTTAATATTTTAAACCTTCAAATTGTATGTTCTCCTGTATAAGCTAATTTTATATGATTTATAATAACTGAATTTTATGTTCTCATGAATAGATAATTTTATATGGTGTAAAATAAATTGATATACGTTAAATTATATCACATGTTAACCTCACATTTTTAATTTATAATTATTATTCTATATTGTTTATCATCATATTTAATTTATAATATTTTTTTCTTGCTCTTCAAAAAGAGGATCAATAGTGGTTCCACACTTCTTTCATTGGGTGATTCGAACTCGACACCTATTTATAATCAATATTTAAAATTGTTACTCGTGCATAGCACGGGCTACACACTAGTAGTTGTAGACAAAATCGCAAAAATTAATTGCATGCTATATTTTGAAAGTTTTTGAATTTTTAAACCATAAAATCGGTTAACATTAAATGCCCCTAAAGTTCAGGGTTTTGTTGAATTCGTTTCTGAGAATTTAGATAGATATTGAAGTGAATTTGAAATTCAAAATCTCTTCTCATTTTATTTTCAACAAAACTGGACTGCATCCAAATTTAAGTTAGGTTTTGAAGTGAAAATTTGAAAGTCATCTCATTTAGTTACAAATAAATCGGATTGCATTCAAAGTTTTACCAATTTGAAAATCATATCTTACACGAAAGATTTGTTCAATTTAAACTTTAATAATATCTACGTAATAGTTAATTGTTATATCTACTCAATCATATGATTTTTTTCAATATAAAACAAATGATAGATTACGAATTAATGATTCATACAATACCAATTCAATATCTTAAAATTAATGAAAAAATCCGTAGTTTTATGTAAATTCGTATCTCATCATTATCATATCATTAACTAGTGCGCATCCCGTGCGATATACGGACGAGCTTGTTAATTAAAATATTATTAAACTTTGTTTTAAACATAATTATTGATATTTAACATCTCATTATTGAGATAAAAGAAATATAAAATATAAAAAATTATATATTATTTATTTGAATAGAATGAGTGTGCCCAACCAAACCAATAACATCTAACACATGATATAATTATTTAGAACAATAAAAAAAAATTACGGGATTTTTATATGAAAAACTTTGATGATGTTTTATTTGATTTTTTAGTATTCGCAATTAAAAAAAAAAAATACCTAATTACAACCCACTGTTTTAAAATGCATATAGCTTAATGGGTCGCGTGTTGGTCTTTGTACTGAATAGCGTAAGTAGCGTTGCATATTGCGTAAGCTAGTTAGGTATAAAAAGACTAGTACTAATTTCGTGCGATGCACAGATAAAAGATATTAATTAATATTTATAAATTAAAATTTTTCATTAAAATAATATTTATAAATTAGAAACATGGAATCAATATGTAATACAATGCACCTATATAATTTATTGAAAATGTTATATAAAATTTAAATTGAGCAAAATTATAAAAAAAAAATGTCTACTTAAAATTAGCACACATCCCGTGCGTTGCACATAATTCATAATAAATTACATTATATCATTTCAAAATATGTGTCATTTCAAAAATTTTATTCAAAAATTCGATTTGACTATAACGTGATTCCATAAAATAATTATTTTGGTAAAATTTTATCATATATTTAAAAACCTATAGTTTAAAAAAATACTATTATCTAACTTATAGTATTAATATTAGACGCATACAAATTAAATTATAATACTTTATTTATATATGTGTCAATGCACATGGTCGAATACTAGTAGTTAGAATGACACACAAAAATTCATGCAGAATTGTAGACAAGTGTAGAGATTATAATTTGTCAAGACTGATATAACCATATTACGGTGAACCGCAAGTGCAAGTAACTCGACCAGGATGCAAGTCGATTTGTTGGATGTCGACTCGAGACTAACACATGACAAGTTGAGAAAGCCACCGTGAACCATCAACCACCCGAGGTCGACTCTCTATTCTTCGCAGTCGGCCTCGCTGGTCTCGAAGGCTCTTAGCTCCTCGATGACGACTCTACATTCGCAGTCGGCCTCGCTTGCCTCGAGGGGATCTTAGCTCCTCGATGTCGACTCTCCATTCGCAGTCGACCTCACTTGCCTCGAAGGGCTCTCGGCTCCTCGATGTCGACTCTACATTTGCAGTCGGCTTCGCTTGCCTCGAGGGGCTCTTAGCTCCTCGATGTCGACTCTCCATTCCTCGAAGTCGATTTCATCCACCTTGAGGACCTAAAAGCAAGATTCCCTAGGATGGTGATTCCCTCTCGGCAATCCCGAGTCGACCTCTTGCCTCTCGAGATCGACGTCTCGCGTCTCGCTGCTCGAGGCACATAAGGTAAAACCACTTAATGTTTAGCAAGTTTAATGGATAAGGGTGAATCTCTATATGATAAGATGAAATCTCAAGCTAACTCAGATCTAACTAAGAAGTGATTAGGATATGGGCAAAACCGGATAATCAGGGCTGTTGACCCGAGACTTTCCAGGTAGGTATTTCCCTATAAATGGGACTGAGGTAACACCAAACCCTAACTTTTACACTCTCTACACACTTTTCATATCCTGTTGTTGTTGCTCTCAGAAGAGCATCTTCTCTCTTATTGATACTGACTTAAGCATCGGTGGTTCTACGCCGGAAGCCCCTCCGGCATTGAGTTCTTGCAGGTGTTCGTGGCGATGTAGAGGCGGTTCAGGCAGATCGGAGCTCATTTCAACCGGGTTACTCCAGATCTAGGAGGAGACACAACAAATACTATTAACAAATCACTTCCATTTTGTTGATAAAAGGTACACTCGAAAGAGCAAACAATTGATAAAATTCAAAACTATATAACTTATATTAACAAGAGGATAGCTTACATTCACCTTAACTCAATTCATGATATATACCCATACATGATCGATCATTCACAATACTTCAAATTACAACATAAAAGAAAGCTGGCCCTGAACTTGATCAAGTCTCATTTCTCATGTTCTCAGCTGTCATTCTTTCCTCATTGGCATCAACAGAAAGGAAAAGAATGCACCCGGAATATTCAGACACCAATCACCCGAAGATAATCAGCTACGTCCCCCAAAAGTTCAGCAGCGGCTCGTTAGTCCTGAAAACAAAGGCCCCTGCAAAAAACGACCAACCAATTTGTATTCAAGTACAACAATCGATACATGAGAAGACAAACGCTACATTTGGTAAAGCACAAAGACAATTAACGATACCAAGTGTTGGCATCAACACGGACAAGGCAAGTATTCCGGCGACCTTCAACGGTGCTCCGGCCACCAACATATCGTTGATCTCGATGTGTCCCGTCGTGAAGCCCACGATGTTTGATGGGGTGCTGGTCGGGAGGAGGAAAGCGAATTGGGCCCCAATAGCCCCTGGGACCATGAGGAGGAGCGGGTGAAGGCCCATTGTGCGGGCGATCTGGATTAGGAGGGGGACCACGATGGTGCAGGCCGCGTTGTTGGACGTGAATTCCGTGATGGTCCCGCTGATGAGGCCCACGGAGGGGGCCACGGCCCAATAAGGAGTGGACTCCAGAAAGTCCAGCGCCTCGGATAGGAATTGGGCCAGCCCGCTAGTGCGGACCCCGTCCGCTATGGCGAAGCCCGCGCCGAGAAGGAGGACGATGTTCCATGGGATCTTCTTGCACTTGTTCCAGTCCATGAGCTTCTCACGCGGGCTCTTCCTGTTTGGGATTATGAATAGCAGCGTCGCCATCACCACCTGATTGATTCATGTACGGACGGAATTCGCTTTTATTTTATTTTTTAATTTTTAATTTTTTTTTGGAGGAAAAAAAAATTGGGGAAATTGTGAATACTGACGCTGGCGGTGCCGTCGCCGGCGCGGCCGTTGAAGAGGGATCCCCAGCCGGGAATGTCGTCGGTTATGTTCCTTGTCATCCACAGTACGATTAGCATCTGACGTGGACCAATCGAAATCATTTCAATTAGGTGAAGGGTCAAATCAAGGAAGTAGTCGATTAGTTTGAAATGTACAAGTAACTGAGGTTGACTGGACTCACCGAAAATATAGCTAAAATCATCTTTTCTGCAAATGCCATTGGACCTACAGTTGTAGCAAATTCATATTCAGTATCAGTCACACCCTAAACTTGTATAAAACATTGAACAAACTTTTCAAATTCGGATGGTGTCACATTCTAATTGAGTGAGGAAATGTTATTGTTAGGCTGATCTAACTTTATGTTTGTTAGAAACACATGATGGCCCAACTCGACTCATGGTTATACCGACTCTGAGTCAGATCGCATCATACAAGAACATGTGAATTAATTTTGTGAATTAAATAAGTGGCACATTTTTTGGGAAAAAAACTTAATTTTGAAATTTCACATTTTAATGGACAAAATAAATTACAAGTATTTAGTTGATTTTCAAAAGAATTATATTTCATAATCAAAGTAAAATTTTATCGCTTCAAAAATATGCCAGTTTTTTGTGTATTCATCTTTGAGACGTTAGAACGGACTATAATAGGTGACTTTGTTATTCAATAATTATTAATACTGTAAGTAACTCCATAAACACTTGAGAGTGGTAGTAAATTAAACACTATATATATATTGATGTGTGTGTGGTTTAAAT
>BKCP01010514.1:1616610-1646485 GCA_008636005.1 Striga asiatica
TGCCCTTGTCCCCCAAGTGATATGTATGGAACAATTCAAGGGCACGACTCACTATAAACCATGAATTATTGAATCTTATCTAAAAAAATATATATATCCAAGAAAAGAATGAAATTTAAAAAATATATATATAAAAAAAAATTATTAAACATGGGCCTCACCCAGCAAATCAAGCTCCCTCCTCAAATGGGCCTTGTCCAGATACGCAGATAGCGCCGGTCCAGACCCCTTCCTGCAGTAAAGCAAGCAGAGTATGGCCCACAAGGCAACAAAGATGACCAAAGCAAGTGGGAAGCCGAAGAACAGCCACGTGTTGAAGCTGATTGGGCGGGCCACCGGGAAATAGCTCTTCCACATCCCAACCAGTATGAGGTTGACACCTGTCCCCGTGAGGGTGCTCATCCCGCCCACCGCCGCCGAGTATATCACCCCGAGCACCACCGCCTTGCAGAACTTGGAGACGAGCACCGGCTGAGCGGGCCCCACCGGCAGCCGCTGCAGGATCCCCGTGGCCACCGGCATCATCATAACGGCGGCCGCCACGTTGTGCATCCACATGCTCACGAACGCGGTGGTCCCGCAGATGCCCAGCAGCAGCAGCGGCGGGCTCAGGGGATCACCGCAGAATAGCAGGGTTATCTGCAATTTGGGGCCAATTTCTAATTTCGCATCATTTTTAAATGCTATATTCAATTGGTTATCCAGAATAAGGAATTTATAATTAAACCCCCAAATTTTGGAGAAAAAATAATATTAACATGTACCCAAATTACACTGTTTGCGAAAATCAAATTAATGAGTACAGGATTTTTAGCACTTACATTGAGAGCCAATCGCCGGTGTATGTTGTAGTGCTCGACGGCGAGCGCGAGTATGAAACTCCCCAAAACAAGCGTGATGACGTCATCCATGTACGAGTGCGCCACATCGTCGGCGGTGGAGATCCCAAAGAGCGGGAAGAGGAAGAGCGGCGACATGGAGGTTACGGGCATCGGCACGGCCTCAGTCATCCACCAGGTGAACACCCAAGCCAGGACCCCCAGCATATTCCGGCTGGTCGCGCCGCCGTCGCCGTCGAGCCTGACGGTGAGGCAGATGACGGAGCACAGCATCGGGCCGAGCAGGATGAAGAAGCTTTTCATGTTGAAAAGGGATTTTAGGAACGAGTCGGAGCCCGACGGGCTGGGATTTGGGTCGTGGAGCGGTAGGAGCGGGGCTTTCGGGTCGTCGGAGGGAACCGCATCGGCGCCATTCATTCTTCGGCGGAGATAAATTTTTTGTTAAAATAAATAGTTGTGAGGATAATACTTGGGATTTTTTGTTATGTTGGATTGAAATTGTAATGTAAGTGTCGCTGGGAGACGTGGCTTTAAATAAGAGGTTTTTTTCCTCNGATAAGCTTAATAAGTATCCTACGCGGGTTATATGACACCCCGAATCGTGCTCTAACCAATAGAGCTTTCAAGGTTGTACAATTAAGAGTAAACTTATGACAAGATGGGAGATATACTATTTCTAAATACATAGTTGTGTGACCCAAATTGCTCTCAAAACAAATTTTAGACCGACAACCTCACGAATCATCCTTCAACTTGAGTTCCGACGGAAAGCCTGAACTTCCATTTCATTTAGTATTTTATTCAAAGTAAAGGGTATCGTCAGATAGCACGCCTCGGCCGTCATGATTTGGTTATAGAAAGAGAAAGCATCCATTTTAGTCAAGTCAGTCCTTCCAGCTGTCCACCCAAACATAGATTTGAGGAAGAAAGAGGCGAGCGAAGTCAAAAGTCAAAGTAGGATCTCATTCAAATTTCACACTGAGTTTATTATATATGCGCCCCCGGTACTAATGAAGGAAGGAGGAAAGCTCTAACGCTCAATTAGATCTTGCTTGTGAACTTTTTATCACGGGAATATAAGACGTATTATGCATTAAGTTGTAAAGCAATCTGGTAACCTCCTATTATGTAGATATTGCTTCTTACCCACGTAATCTCATTATTCACGCATCTCATATCTTAGTATGACATGCTTATAAGATCTTTTACTCTTTAGCGAGATATACTTACCATCTTAGTAGGATCCTATTTCATTTTTTACCAAGACTCAATAGGTCCTTAGGTCGTCCAATGAACTCACGACTCTTTCACCATACTTCTAATTACCAGGTCACTTATATGACCTCTGTTACCCTTACGAATGAAAGCTGAGGAATGTTTAATTAGTTCTAACTAATTAATGTTAATGGAATTCGAAAGAAATAAACATAGAATTCGAAATATAAATAAATCTAAACTAAATATATAAAATAAATATATAAATATATAGGTATATAGGTATAGGATGTGGTTCAAATGAGAACCAAGTCCTAGTGTGAGAACCGTGAGAACCGCTATTTTTAATTGTATGTAGTGCTATGATTAATTGTGTTTTAGTGTTATTTTTAACTAGGATGTATTTGATTAAAAATAGCAACAAAATTTTTATTAGCATTTATGAAAATGACAGCACCATGTAATATTAAAAATAGCATCATACACAATTAAAAATAGCATCAAATATGGTTCTCACGGTTCTCACACCAGACATAGTTTTTATTTGAACCAGCCCCTATAGGTATATATATAATATATAAGCTTCAAACCGATGTTATAATGTCAAATTCTAGCCAGTCTTCAGATCTTACCTTGAATAGTGTTAACCAGAACTCCGTCTCTTCGACCTCCTCCCCCTTACCAACCGTACGTAGTCCCAATTTCGAATACCCAAACATTAGCTACTAGGTCGCTAGTACATTTATTGGACGAGCAGCTGGCGACATACCTTTGGCCAAGCTCGAAGACTTGGTTGAAAAATACCCCGAGCAGGCGAGCGTCAATCCCCATACAAAGGCGTGTCTGTTAGGCGTGTCGAACTCCAAAGACGTATGGCTCAAAATTCTATAGTTAGGGGTAAGCGACCTAAGTTAGTACATAAGGTCATAAAATTTGTCAAACCCAATCCCTTTAGTTTCTACAATCGTTAAAAAATCATTCACTTCATTTGAAACCGTTTTAGGAGAAATGGGAAAATAATTTTAAACTAGACATGGGAAAAGATAGATTTTCGTTTGATTGAATCTAAATAGCTTTAATGTTGGTTAGAATACAAAACGAATATATTATGTAACCTAAAGTTGTAGGGTGCAGAGGCCATCATATCCAGCGACACCTATGAGTATTAAGTTCACCGCAGCCAACATCCAACGATACTAAGAGCATTAAGTTCACCGCGGCCAACAATATTACGGGCTATTTGGCTCATCACCGCCACCACAACATGTTGCGGGTGCAATCGCCTACCAGCCCCCGACGGGTCACTCCCCTGGTGCCCAAGGTTTTTTTTTTTTTTTTTTTTTTTTCCTTCGAGTGCATTGGTTCACATTCGAATTTGTCCATAAATGTGTCTTTTGGCTTAGAACTCCTTGTGGTAATTCCCAATATTTATGAATACCCTCCATCGTTGAAAATTTAGTTCATGCAAATTAAACAAGAAATTTAGAGTGTTAGAACATAAGATATTAAAGCATCTAGGGCGTGATTGAATATGGTTCATAACCAGTTATAATTGGTATTGGCCGATCATGTTATTTTATTTTCAATCACTACACTTAAATCCAACTCAAATCAACTCTCCTACTTTTTATAAATATAAAAATAAAATAAAATAAAATCAACAAATCATTCTCACACATTACATCAACTTTAATTCATTATTTATCAACTCAATTAATTTTAACTATGTATTACTTCCAATAATCTATATCCTACTTTTATATCGCATCAGCTTTAATCATTACGTTTTAAATATTATGTAATTTCAAACTCAAAATCATTCATTCAATAAACTTTATTCAAAATATCTTACTCACTCTTACGGAATAAATTAGATCATAATCGGTCGGATTCATATTTAATCACGCTCCTAGTGTTCATTGATTTTCTTAACTTCTTAAGAGTTTTACAGACGAGTAAATTCATTGAAATAATGTAATTAAAAATGACTATACAGTATAACTCACTTCTCTTCTGGATACTGATATTTGAATTTCACAATATTATTTTTACAGAAAGCGTACTCTATTTGTTTTGTTTGAATTTATTTATTTTTTTCAAATTTATTAAGTTTGAATACGTTGACTTCATTAGTTTGATTGTCATTCGTGCCGTTTGTTGTGAAAATAAGTACATATTTGTCCAACATATCGTTTTACGTGCATAAATTTTAGTTTTATGCCTCGCTTAACACTTTTTTCATATTAAAAAAGAAAATAATATTTATATTTTTGTTCAAGAAGTATTATTTTCCAATTGCTAGTAATACTATTTTGTTAACAATATTGATTAAAGAGTTAATTGTGGTGAAATTATAAAGTATGGCCAGGAAACTTGTAGCGTAGAATTTATTTAAGGGGTCTGTCTGTCAGTTGGTCGAATTTGTTTTCGTCTATCCATCACACCACGAATTGAGGCGGTGGGATCACATTTCAACTCAACCCAGAAAACATGACACGTACGATTCAATAATGCTGAATCATATGTCAGATTAAAGGACCATAAATAATTCACTAAGTGGTTAGATATAAATATGGCACAAATGCTACAATATATATTTGCGAATATCTCTAATTTTTATCGTTCCCAAAAAAAAAAAAAAATTAGATACGTAATAAAGAAATATAATTATCTCACCCAAGTATGACTAACACCAATCATAATTTAAAGATACCATTACCCACACCAGAAACTCGTGTAATTAAATTGTCCTAAGAGGATTGAAGTGACAACGGCCTCCCAATTATATTAAAGCTTTGTTGTTGAGAGATTGTGAGTGAAGAACAAGTGGCATTATGAGCCTGCATGCGGTTGCAATCGTTCCAAATAAGAGGGAACAAAAAAGATAAATATTTTCGTATTCGCGGTCGGTTCTCATTTAGGTTCGGTGTAGCCTTCGTTTCTTGTATCAAAAAAAAAAAAAAATTATGATAATACGCAAATTTTTCAACTATATATACATATGGAAATTCATGTGTTGGTGCATCTCGAATCAGCCTTCCAATCAATTTTCTTTCCAAAGATCAGTAAAATACATTGAGTTGTGTTTCTAACATAAAATCTTCCACGATCAAGTCAATTGAGGACTATAAAAAGCTATATATAAAGGACTATTTATAGTGAATCAAATAGATTACTAGTAGATCTTTCACATGACTCATAGGTCCACCAAATCGGAGATAATTTTATTTTGTGTGGAGCATAATTCTGATTTTTATTTATTTAGACGATATACCATGTTTAACTTACAACTATAAAATTTGCGAGGGCTGACTGTGCTTGAAAAAAGCTCCAATTAAATTGTTACTTGTCAATCAAGTAATTCACACGTCTCAAATGCTTCTTATTTTGTGGAAATTAAAACTTTGTACAGACAGTTACCTCCTAAAGACGTCATGGGGATGTTGATAAAAAACTGTCAAAGTAGGACACTGTCACTATTCAATTCAACAATCAAACAAGATTCTGAGTTATTGCGGAGCTATTTTATAGGCACTTTAGTGAAGTTCGATTATACCGGAATATCCAGTTTAGAAAATTATAGTTAGTTTTAATTTATAGGTTGTGTTCTCCGCCGAATTCGAATGACCTGGATCCATTCTCGACGGTTCAATGGATCTGTAAAACAGCACGTAACCGGCGTGAAGCTTCTGGCTATGGCTGAGGGCGACGTCTCCGATGGCCATTACTACAACAAAAACTGCATTTAGTAACGTTTATTTTTTTATTTAGTGACATTTATTAGTGTCACAAAAAAATTTACCTACACTTGCAAATGTGTCACGAGTTGTGTTGCTAAATTTGATGTCACGAATTTATTTGTGACGCAACCTAGATGCGTAGGTAATCTTTAATACGTGACACTTTTTCAAAAGTGCGTATCTAGTACATAATTTAGTGACATAATATACTATTGTAAGTAATTTTCAATCGGTGACTCTTTTTGAGCACGTCATTATTGATACGAGTTGTGACATAAAATTTTAGCGTCGGTAAATTTCAATGCATGACACTTTTTTCTAGCGTCATTAATATGAATTATTGTGACACAAAATTGTATTGTAGGTAATTTTTCAATACATTACATTTTTTAAGTGTCGTTATGATTTTTGGTGACACAAATATGGGTGTTAAGAATTATCAAAATGCGACACATTTTTCATGCATCGTTATTATGAAATTGACAACAATATTGTGTCAAATTTGATACACATAATAATTTCCGTCTACATATTAGGGATTCCATAGTGAAACAAAATTTATTATAATAAAACTCGAACAATTATAATATCCACAATAAATATACAAAATGAATAAAATGTTGAAATTCCAATAACATAATAAAAAGAAATAAGAACTTATAGTTTCTATCACAAATTCATAATAAAATGTTAATTAAGCTTGCGAAGGATGGCAGAGGCCAGGGGTGGATCCAGAAATTTATTTTGAGTACTATATATTTTTTGATAATCGTAGATTTAATTTAATGTACTTAAAAAATATAAAGTTATATTATAAAATAATAATATTTCAATATAAATTATAAAGTTTCAAAACAGTAACAAATTTAGATTGAACGCTATCTCAACTCATGAATTTCATTAATGATTGACTCAATACTAATTGTTTTGATATTTTTTCTTTCTATTAAGAATATCTTATATGGCCTTCTTTTCCAAAAATTACCAATTTTTATGTTTTCACATATTTACCATACATTCAGTTTATTTAAATAAGAAAAAATGTTATACAAAAGTGTAACAATAGTATAATTGTATTTGAATTACTAGTAGAAAAAGTAATACAATTATTATTTTAATATAATTGTGTGAGTTTATGTGAAAAATGATTATATATATATATATATATGTGTGTGTGTGTGTGTGTATAGGGATTGATTCCAATGCATCCACTTATTTAAAGTGAGGACGTGAGACTCATTTTTAGCCACAAGATTCGGTACATCATGTGTGGCTAAGATTTACTCTTTTCTTTTTATTATTTTAATTATTTAAATATTATTTTGACCCGTTTACTCCGGCGTTGACCGCTGACTTCCGACGTTGACTTTAGGCAAAAATCCGTTGACTTCCGACGTTGACCGTTGACTTCCGGCGTTGACCGTTGACAACTAACCTTCCAACTAGGTTAGTTCTCTGTAGTTGCTAGATTAGTTCTCTGTAGTTACTAGGTTAGTTCTCTATAGTTGCTAGGTTAGATCTCTGTAGTTGCTAGGTTAGTTCTCTCTAGTTGCTAGGTTAGTAGTCTGTAGTTGTTAGGTTAGTTCTCTGTAGTTGCTAGGTTAGTAGTTGCTAGGTTAGTTCTCTGAAGTTGCTAGGTTAGTTCTCTGTAGTTGCTAGATTAGTTCTCTATAGTTGCTAAGTTAGTTCTCTGTAGTTGCTAGGTTACTAGTTGCTAGGTTAGTTCTTTGTAGTTGCTAGGTTAGTTCTATGTAGTTGCTAAGTTAGTAGTTGCTAGGTAGAAAAAGTGTAACAATGAGGACGTGAGACTCATTTTTAGCCACAAGATTCGGTACATCATGTGTGGCTAAGATTTACTCTTTTCTTTTTATTATTTTAATTATTTAAATATTATTTTGACCCGTTTACTCCGGCGTTGACCGCTGACTTCCGACGTTGACTTTAGGCAAAAATCCGTTGACTTCCGACGTTGACCGTTGACTTCCGGCGTTGACCGTTGACAACTAACCTTCCAACTAGGTTAGTTCTCTGTAGTTGCTAGGTTAGTTCTCTCTAGTTGCTAGGTTAGTAGTCTGTAGTTGTTAGGTTAGTTCTCTGTAGTTGCTAGGTTAGTAGTTGCTAGGTTAGTTCTATGTAATTGCTAGGTTAGTCCTCTGAAGTTGCTAGGTTAGTTCTCTGTAGTTGCTAGGTTAGTTCTCTATAGTTGCTAAGTTAGTTCTCTGTAGTTGCTAGGTTACTAGTTGCTAGGTTAGTTCTTTGTAGTNTGGCGGACGGCGAATGGAAGGCGGCAGGTTGTGGTGGTGTGTTGTTCCTGGACGTGTGTGTGTGGCGGGTGTGTGTGTGTGTGTGTGAAAGATTGGGTGGGGTCCACCAGAGTTGTTTTGTTTTAATGACCTTTATACCCTTAAGGAGTAGTTAAATGAAAATATTTGATCACTATATGTTTAAATATTTTTCATATGTCATTACATGTTTGCCTGCATTACTAAAGTTTCTCTTCATCATGACCACTCATTTGTCAGATCTAAATGCTTACATTCATTCTTGTTTTTTTCATTATCTCTATTTCTCATATGATCCATTCTCTCTCTATCTATCTATTTATCTCTCTATCTATATATATAATCAATCCCACCTTGGCAATTTGATCAAGACAAAAAGAACAAAGTACTTTCAAAATTTTCTAACTTTTTTTCTTCTTAGCTTTTTTTCTCCTCAGTATTTTTCATTATGCAAACAAAGATGAATAAAATACGAAATTCTTTTACAATAGACTTTTATCAAGAAAAACCTTGTTCTGATTGAAGTTTGGAATTTCACTAATGGACTCAAACTACAAGCTGAGCTTTACAATAATTTCGTCCTTGGTCTCAATTGGACCGGGAGTTTTCAATCACTTTAATTGCCACGCATGACTATCTTCCAATTTTTGTACTGTATTGTGACTTCTAATGAACAACGATAGTCATATTCTTTTGCAACTTGGATTACGTGTTTTGCTTCATATTAATCCTTATATGACTCACCTATGCATATCTAAGCAAGAGAAATTCCATTTGATAAAGTTGAAAAATTTATTAGATTCATGAAGTGAATCTATTGTACGCTTTGTAGCCTTGTTGAGATATGCAATGGACCTATATATGTCCATGAATCATGCGGACCCAATAATAATGTGACTTTTATTTGTGTGTCGGCTTACGAACATTAGAATATAATTTATTTTTTTTTTTTTTTTTTTTTTTTTTTTTTTTGGAAATAGGATAGTTCACAAAATGANGGCTCCTTCTTTTACTTTCTCCTCCTTAATTCTATCTAATATTCTTCTTCCGAATCACATTCAATACACAAGATATATATTACAACATGAAAATTCTTATTCGACAATTTAATTTCCAACTAATATTGGGCCATATTCAGTAAACTTGTTCCCAACAAGCACCTTTATATATGCATTAAGGTCCACGCGCTAATGTTGATAGAATGCAACATCCCTCGTCCAACGAGCATGCATCATATGCACAAGTGTTATCGAGTTATTCAATATCTTGTCTCGAAACACCCATCGACCTGAAACTTATTTAAGATCATAGCTTCAAAGACATGTTCCATGATTACCATCAAATGCGCAACCATGTCTCATAGCTAACAATGATCTAAGGATTTTATCATTTGTGCAAGTATGCTAATAATACAAAAACAAAAGATAAAACAATGCCTCAAAATAATATAATTTTCAATAAATTATCTTTACAAGTAGAAAAATATTCAATCAGATTGAATATTGAGCAATTGGCTAATAAAAGTTTATATGACCAACTGAGCCAAAATTGACATTATTATTATCTTAAAAACATCCAACATTGTTTCAAACTGACCTTCTAATATAAAAACACCTGCAATCTTAGCCAAATAGATAGAACTTAATAGAAGGTCATATACATCAAGGTGCACTTAATCAGATATCTGATTCCGAATACTCCTCGAATGCCATTAGACTCATTCGATCCCCGTGTGGGTGAACAATGGTAACGTACCTTTTGGACATCGAAAAAGTTTCATGAGTCACATCGATCAACAAAATGTAGCTAGATTGTGAAAACATAGCCTTGATCTCACTCTGGAATTTCAGATTGCTTCTTTTCATCTTATTGTATTCATCGACCGCGAACATTCCGACCTTGACGAGCTTTGGATCTTCGTTTGTTGAATTTAATCGGATAACTCTTTCTTCAGGAATTGCGGTGCTGTTCAAGTCAACAAATATTGAAGCATATATGTCTAGAAGAATGTAAGCCACCAACACAATTTCAGCTGTTATGACCAATGCATTTAGTTTGAAGGCCATGTTTTGGTTACAATATTTTTTTTTCGTCCAAGAAATAAGCATCATCATCATTATTATTATTATGGAGTGATTTATCTATTCTTTTCGGGATTTTCAGTATTTGATAGGGTAGATTATATGCCTTTTTTGGGAGATTTTTAAGGGGCTTTTTTGGTGAAGTCATAAATAAGGTTATCATGACATACTAGTATACATCCCTGCGATGCACGGGAAAATTTGTGCCTTAAAACCTTTTTTTAATAACTTTATTTTAACAATGTATTAGCCCGTTGATCCGTTTATATTAATATAAATAATATTTTAAAACATATATCTGTTTATTGGTACATAAATAATAATTTTACTTATTATTAGTCATCATAATACTAAAATATTATCTTATTCTAAAATTTTATAGTTTCATTATTATTAGTTATAGCACTTGTAAAAGTAGTATTCTTTTTTTTATATAATGATAAGTATTTAATTCTACATTAATATTATTTATTGATGTAATTAATTTAAACTTATATAACCAAATTTTAAATAAATATTGTGTTATATATGTATTCTATTCAGTTTTTAGAATTTAGTGAGTTTCTTCAAACATTTTTTTAAAAATTTATTTTAACAATATAATATCTCACTAACTATATATATTAATATAAATAATATTTTAACATCTATATTTATATTTTATATAGAAAAATAATAATTTTACTTATTTTTATTCATCATAATACTCAACTATTATTTTTTTTTCTAAAATTTATTGTCATATAATGTCATTATTATTATTGTTATTTATAACACTTATAAAAGTAGTATTCGTTATATATATATAATGATAAATAGTTTTTTTTTTCGAAACGATAGAGATATTATATTAATAAAAATCACACAAAGTGCGAAAAGAAAATAACCAAAAGCTGAATAGTACAACCAAATGCTGAAAAGACTGAGAGGTAGATCCGAAGATCGCATATAGGCTGCTAGCAACGCTAGAATAACAAACTCGCAGCTACACAAAAACAACTAACACAAACAAAAACGAAAACTACTAAAAAATATCCCAACAAGATAATGTCCGAGTGTACGATCCCAACATGATAAAATAAATTCACACTCGGACTCCCATGACAAAATGACCCAAACCAAAAACACAAACCTAAACAACACAAGCACGAAGAGAACAACCTAAAAGTCCACGTAATATGATATTTATATCTATAATCTATAATAATATAAAAAGGTTTGACATGTACCTGAAAAGTAACTATTTTCCCGCCTAAATAATTTGTTCTTGCCTCTATTAGTAATTATTTTTTAATTCAATTGAAAAGTGGCGGTCATATATTAAAATTTGAATTAACAAAGTCAACAAAATCTGTAAAATATATAGATTAATCAAAAACTGCGGCCATATTCTTTTAATTGAGTGAACATCGAATTAAAAAAGGTATTAAAATCTGAGCACGCTAAAATCGGTCAACGAATTTGGCTGAATGAATATCTCCTCATTTGTGGGTTTTATATTACTAGTACAGTACCCGTGCGATGCACGGGATGGTATATTTTCCTGAAATGTTTAACGTGTGAAATATTAAAAATGATATAATTTATATATATGTAATAAAAATAAATGGATTGCAAAGAAGGAAAAAAAATATAAATTATTGAACACTTTCTTTGTGAAGGTTTGGTATATTTGATTATGAATAGAAAAGTATGAAATACTACCTGCGGACCGTTGAGATAGATGAGAAGATTTACTTAGAATATATAAAATAAATATTGAGATAATGATTTACCTTTACCTATAAAATAAATATTGACATGATGTGGGAAAATTATGACGAATTATGACATAAATTCGTTTAGAAAATATTCAAAAATTAGATTTATTTTTTATTTTTTAAATCTTTACAGTAATTCGTAAGTTCCTTTTCATACGCTTAATTTATCAATTTTACACATACAAATCAAAATTAATGCAACTCGAAATATTATATAACAAATAAAATGAGATTTTTATCTAACATTTAGTATATTGCCGGAAAATTTTTTATAAATCTTATTCTCTTTTTATGCACATAGATATTAAAGAATGAGTAAAAAAAATATCCAAATATGTTTAAAAGTATCTAATATTATATGTGTTAACAGTGTTACAACCAAAAGACATTAAGAACACGCAGACTATTATATAACATATGTAAAAGTATTAAAATATTTTATATTATTATTGAAAAATGTGAAATTACCTCAATTTTGTCTAGACTATTTTATAAGAAAAATATATATACTTAAAGTTAGCACACATATATATATATATCCTTAAAATTTGCCCAACTAACATGTTTAAAAGTATATAAAATTTTATATATAAAATACGTTTAAAGTTTACATATTTTACAAAAATTAGACTGCTCTCAGTTTATATAAAGTTTGTTGCTCTCATATTCGGATAATGTATTATGCATTTAATGAAAGCACCTACGATACAAATTTATAAATATTAATTAAAATAATTTTCTAAATTATATAAAATTGAAATAACAAAGGTAAATATTACCTGTTCATCGTGAAAATGCGTTACAGCTCTCCCGTTCGTGATGGGTTTCAATAATGCGGACTGCTCTCAGACACAAAAAAGGTTTGTTATAAATATTAATTAAAATAATTTTCTAAATTATATAAAATTGAAATAACAAAGGTAAATATTATCTGTACATCATGAAAATGCGTTACAGCTCTCCCATTCGTGATGGGTTTGAATAATGCGGACTGCTTGGTTTCAGTAATGCGAACTGCTCTCAGACGCAAAAAAAGGTTTGTTATAAATATTAATTAAAATAATTTTCTAAATTATATAAAATTGAAATAACAAAGGTAAATATTATCTGTTCATCATGAAAATGCGTTATAGCTCTCCCGTGGGTTTCAATAATGCGGACTGCTCTCAGACGAAAAAAAGGTTTGTTTCTTTTGTTAACGTACCCCAGTCTGGAAGCATTATATATCAAGTGTACCCCAGCCTGCTCGTGATGAGTTTCAATAATGCGGACTGCTCTCAGATGCAAAAAAGGTTTGTTATAAATATTAATTAGAATAATTTTCTAAATTATATAAAATTGAAATAACAAAGGTAAATATTACCTGTTCATCATGAAAATGCGAATATTACCTGTTCATCATGAAAATGCGTTACAACTCTTCTGTTCGTGATGGTTTCAATAATGCTTTGTTATAAATATTAATTAAAATAATTTTGTAAATTATATAAAATTGAAATAACAAAGGTAAATATTACCTGTTCATCATGAAAATGCGTTACAACTCTCATGTTCGTGATGGTTTCAATAATGCGGACTGCTCTCAGACGCAAAAAAGGTTTGTTATAAATATTAATTAAAATAATTTTCTAAATTATATAAAATTGAAATAAAAAAGGTAAATATTACCTGTTCATCATGAAAATGCGTTATAGCTCTCCCGTTCGTGATGGGTTTCAGGTTTGTTTCTTTTGTTAACGTACCCAGTCTGGAAGCATTATATATCAAGTTTACCCCAGCCTGGAAGCATTATATTGTATATGCGATGAAAAATTATTCTCTGTATTTTTTTTTTCTCTGAACTCGTGAATGATGAGTTGTAATGGTGGTAGTGAATATCCTTTTATACAATTTTTTATTAACAAAAGTGATAAGATAATTATGGATTGTATTTGGATAGATTTTAAATACCATGATTTTTGGAATGCATAATTATCTTATCACGGTTAAAGGTATATCCATCCCTAAATATATGTTAATAAAAGGATTTTGAAAGGATTTTTGGGATGATAATATCCATCCCTAAATATATGTTAATTAGTAAAAAATTAACGTGATATCACCATTTGTATTTAAATATATGTTAATTAGTAAAAAATTGTTTTAAAAGGATTTTTGGGATGATATTTGGATAGATTTTAAATACCATGATTTTAGGGATGGATATACCTTTAACGTGATAAGATATATATCCATCCCTAAAAAACAGGAAAAAAAAACCATATATTTTGAAAAGATTTTTAAATTAGTTTCTACAAATGGAAAGTCAATGGGGTTGTTGACCAATTTTTTAAAACTTTCCCAAAAGGATTTATTGACCTCTCTTTTTCAATATATATAGATTACAAATCTAATTGTGATACACAAATTAGAAAAGTAAAGTAAATCTGAAAAAAATAAATTCGGTCAAACATTGTGCATGACAGAAAAAAATTGTACAAAATAAACGTAATTGCTGATCGGGATGATATTGTCGAAACACAAATTAGTTAAGTAAAAAAAATTTGAATAAAATAAATTCGGTCAAATATTGCGCATGACAAAAAAAAATTGTACAAAATAAACGTAATTGTTGATCGGGATGATATTGTCGAATCAAACAATATATCTTGATCCTTGAAATTTCCATTGCAACTGCATATCAACTAAGTCTGCAATATTAAATAACAATTAAATGGTACATGATTTACTACAAAAAATAATAAATAAATAGTGTTTATTTTCAAACAACCATTCGAAAGTGTAGAGCAACAAAATCAATAATATTTAGTCACAATTAAATCCTAAAATATTTTGTAAATAATCAGACATGCATGTTGAAAAAAATAATCGGATATGCATGTTGATATATATTACAGATCATCCCATTACATTTTGGGGATACAAAATCTGATTTCCCAAATTATAGCACGATAATTACAGTAAAAATGTAAAAGTCAAATCGAGTTATTCTATATTACATTACATATCCTAGGTTTTAGAATTACAGGATCTATATATATATAATAAGAATTAACATTTACCATAAATAGTAGTAAGGAAAAGTCAACCACATTTATTATATATTATTTTCAGCAACTTTTACATTTTACATTTTAATTTTAATTCATTATCAAAAAATTGGATGGTTCCTAAATTAATGGGTTTTAAATCCACGTATCATGTTTCAAAAATTATAAATCATTTAAAATCGGAGAGTTCATAAATTAATGGTTACAAACTTTTCAAAGTTGTAATCTTTATGGCATCTTTTCTTTTTGACTTTTAATAATAAAATTGTTTTAAATATATATATTCTAATCCAAAAATTCAATCATATTAAATATATATATATATTGAACGCTAAAAATAATTTTTAAATTACATACCCAATCAATTAATCTTAATTTATTTAAAATTACTATGTTTATTTTTTATTAATATGCATAAAATAAAAATAAATAGTTCATCTTTGGATATATAATTATAATTCTAATATACTATCATTTGGTGTAGACATATGAATTATAAAATATTTTTATTTCATAAAATTAAATATTATATTTAAAGAAAATAAGGAAATTACTTTGGATCAATCGGGTGATTGAATTAGGGTACTGGCCACTTTGATTGAATTACTTTTAGGTGATATTTAAAATAGTTAAAAAACTTGACATAACTTGGTTGGTCCGAGGTAATTAAGTTATATATCAGTTTGACCAGACCAAATTGATTATTGAACCTAAATATAAATTTTAATATTGAAAATACTTTATTACGTGAATGTGATGTAGTCCAAACTTCAAATAATCATATTAACAATACTTTTATGACAACATGATTAATGATTTATGAATATTTGTATATCATTTTATTATTATTTATGTGAACAAAATATTTATTTCATTATCATTTTTATTAATGTACGGTAAATATAAGGTTTTCAGAATCGGACCGTCTTGTGGTTGTTCAGATTTTAATACATAATACTTTAATATATATATATATATATAGTACTTTTTGTAATAAATTTAAATAAAAAGTGTTACTTAAATATCTAAACAATTTATAAATTCAAATGTTTAAACTAATTGATAAAAAATTTATAAATCTCTGTTTTATTTAAATATGTAATTTTATTTAAAATAATTTTTCATGTAACAAAATTTGTTTAGAAAATTGTATCGATCTTACCAGTCCAACATACCAGTGTTGGCGGATTCGATATCAAATATTTTATTCAAGCGCACTAAATCGGTTATAAACCAGTTCTCGGTCCATCCGGTCGGACTGTGTCCAACCCGGTTTAATTTATAAATAATAGGTAAATCATGATTAATGTTATTTATTTATTTAATTTATAATACAATCAAAATATTATTTTCCCGTGCATCGCACGGGCCACGTACTAGTTTATCAAATTTAACATCCTATTTACGTGGCTCTAGTTTCTAAGTAGATAAAAGAATCTTTTCTAAAGTCTAGTAATTCATATATACGCAAATATTTACGGGGATATCGAACTATCTATGCCATGCATATCTTTCAATAATATCTGTGATATTAACTATTTTGACATGTGATATCATTACAAAAATAAAAATTCTATATCGTCAAAAAATAAAAGATGTTTGCAGCCCAATATGGCTTTTTCATCATACCTATAAATAAAATCTAAACTCGCAGTCTAATTTGCGTGTTGTTCAACCAAATCCTATACATAATACATCCATCCAGTTCTTTTTTTTTTCAAAAGTTACAGGCTAACATTTGTTTTAGGTGATTGTTATCATTGTTGATGGTCTATAACATACATCACAGACAGAAAGAGACTCACATACAAGAACAAACAGGTACAACAGGTTATTTGATTAGTAGTCTTTTCTATATGCTTTTTTCAAAAGTTACAGGCTAACATTTGTTTTAGGGGATTGTTATCATGGCTGATGGTTTATAACATACATCACAGACAGAAAGAGACTCGCATACAAGAAGGCAAACAGGTACAACAGGTTATTTGATTAGTAGTCTTTTCTATATGTTCCAGTTGAAAAAAATCTTTTGTACTTAGTGTATATTGGATGCCTTTCGATGTTACTTTGTAAAAAAAAATCTGTAGGAGACACTTTGAAAGAACAATTTCATAAGTGTGCAATGGACAAAGAGTATGCCAAAGAACAGAAATCACAACCAAGGAATATGAAGAAAAGGAAAGCAGCAAATAGTGAAAATCCAGTGCAAGGTAATTCCAACAACAATTAACAATTGATTTTTATATAATAGATTGGATTACTATGAGGTTACTACGGTATAAGATTAGTGTGATTAAACATACCTTTTATTTTATTAAAACTTGAACATATAGCCTCAAGTATTTCACATCTTCATCTTCTTTCAGCCTCCATCACTCCTAACAATGACTTCTTTTACATAGTTTCATATAGAAGACACGGTTTCAGCCAATACACATTTCACTACTCTATATTTACCCAAGAAGGGGTACACAGTTGAGCAGCTAAGTATTTTCTACATAGCAGGATAAATAAGTAACCTGAGTTAGAGGATTAGAATATGCTAACACAATAAATTTTGGTCTGAATCAATTATGCTATATCCAAAATGAACAAAAAAAAAATATGCACAATTTGAAGAGTATAAATTTTCAATTTACATTATGTAATCTTTAAAATTTGTCTAGATCTACATAAAAACTAAATGAAAATTTAAGGTATACAACCAAAGCACACACTAAGACACATTCAATATATGCTAAAACTTAAGCTATACAACCAAAACACAAAAATCCAAAATATCTGGAAATTTAAGAACAGAAAATAAAAAAATTATATCCTTTTTTACTTCAAAGACCAGGCGGTCACGTCTTCTGAAGAAAGCTGTGCAGATTTCTGCATACAGAACTTAATGGGTGTGATAATATATATTTCACTCCGATCTTTAGGCACAGAAACAAACAACACTTAAATTCAAGCAAGTCTAAATCTCCATTTGTTCCTTATTAAAGACAATTATTAGTTATATGCTTGATCAAATGGAGCATAAGCAATGATTCTGATTCTACAAGTATACAAATCCATACAAATTCGTTCATCATCACACATTGTTTACAGATCTCAGTTTCATTAGCATTATAAATTCTGGCATAGTTACCAAGCACACACTAAGACACATTAATAATATATGCAAAAACTTAAGCTATACAACCAAAACACAAAAATCCAAAATATCTAGAAATTTAAGAACAGAAAATAAACAACAATTATAACTTTTTTTGCTTCAAAGACCTGGTAACCGAGAGCCAGGATACAATACCCCAAAATGCGAAGTTGGAGCCGGCGGCTTCCATCTGGAGTTGACATCTCTTTGTGGCACTTCAGCTTGAGCCATCAAATCTCCACCGGTTTTTGGAGTGCGGCTTGAGACGAAAGCGTCTGCTTTCTGATATGCATCCCACATTTCCTTTATGTCTGATCAAATGCAACAATTTTATCCATCAGCCGAAAATAAAGATTAGTAAAAATTTGTGTTTATTAAACTTTCAATGGCATTTGATTCTTTTTTATTCAGAATGCAACAAAATTTTAATAGATATGCTAACACAAACATAACAATTGAACAAAGGGCTTTTCTACTAAAACTACAGAAAAAAATTCTAACAAGAACTTGATCCATCGAAATTGGGTATTTCTTCTTTCACTAAAATTGAGGAGATGAAGATATGTTTATACTCAGGTTTTTAGCTTACTGTATTATTAGAGTTTGGTGCCAAGTTGGTGCCAAGTTGGTGTGGATATCTTTCACTAAAAACAATAACTTTCAAAATTTTTAGCGGAAATTTTTATAATAAAAAAAATAAAATAATGAATGTGGATATTTTGGCCGGCATCAATCATGTCAAGCGTAAATCGAGGGCTCGCTTTTTGGAGAAAAGATATCCCAAATCCAAATCAGAAAAATCCTGAAAACCCCGCCATAACTTCTCACACCATTTCCGAAAGGACAAAAAAAAAAACTCCATTTTCAGAATGTCCGACGTACCTCCGGAAATCATCACCACCATCCTCAGCCGTCTCCCAGTGAAATCTCTTCTGCGTTTTCGCCGTGTCTCCAAGCCATGGCGCGCTCTGATCGACGGCCGCGATTTCATCAAACTCCATCTCCGCCTCTCAGCCGAGACCAACTCCAATCGCACCCTCATAGTGCGATCGAACGAGCTTTTCTGGGTAGATCTAGACTCCTTCAAGCTATTAGACGCCGGAAACATCGGATTGAAGCCTCGGAACGTCCTGTGCTCCTGCAACGGCCTGGTCCTCCTCGTGTCACACTCCGACGAGGTCGCCCTCTGGAATCCCTCCACGAGAAAACTCAACAAACTGCCGCCGCCACCCGTGTTCAGTCATTGGCCAGCCCAATACGCCCTGGGCTACGACTCGAAGCATGATGACTACAAAGTCGTGCAGGTGGTCCCGGATAACGAGTGTCAGGAGGATGAGTTATCTATTACCAATATTTACAGCGTCAATTCGAATTCCTGGAAAAACGTCGATGGATTCCCCTATGCGATAGATCCTCTCTTGTCATGGGGCGTTTGTCTGAATAATGCACTGCACACTGGCTATCGACGCATGAACTCCCCCTTTCCCGAGATAATGGCGTTTGATCTATCTAAAGAAGAACATTATGATATCCCAATGCCAGAATTTAGCGGCGTGATGTCTGTGGAGGTGCTGGGAGGGTGCCTGGCGGCAGTTGTCCCTGGGAAGATGAACACTAGCGAGATTTGGGTGATGAAGGAGTACGGAGTGAAGGAGTCCTGGGTCAAACTACTCTGCTTTGATCCGCCTGTTGCCCAGCCTTGCGAGAATCTGTACCCGGTGGCTTATTCTAAAGACGGTGGTAAGGTTCTGTTAAATTACGAAGGATTTTGTCCCAATTGGTTTGATTTGAAGACAGGAGCCGTTACAATTGCTTGTGTCGATGGTATGAGTGCTTCTTTCGGTGCTGATAACCCCATGATACATGCTTTGGAGTGTGTCGGGAGCCTTGTTTCGCCTTTTGCTTCTGGTGGAGTTGGGGGTGGAAAGAAGAACGTTGTGCAGGGCAGTAAGGGGAAAGAAATTAAAAAGAAGAGGTTAAGTGCTGAAATTTGGCTAATTTATCCTTTTCATTTGTGTGGTTAGTTGTTATGATTTTTGTTTGTTCCTGTTTAAGGTTTGCTAATACTTGCCTTTTATCTGCATGGATAGCCCCTGAGTTGATTTAGTTCTCATGCAGTTTTATTTTGCCAATTTGTACTGTCAGTTTTAGGCTACCTTGTGTAAGTTCAAATGGTTTGTTTCCTGATGTTTTTACAGGGATGATTTTCTGTCGACTGGATTCAAGCTAGTGCTCTGAAGGGTGACTGCTTTTTATTCGGGCTCGTATGTATGTATCAAGCTCTGTCCCTGCTTTGGGTTTTGGCTCGCATATATCATTTTCCATCTGCCTTGCTTTTGGTTTTGGCTAATATATATCTAGTTTAGTATATATATCAAATTCTATCCTGGTTTTGGTTTCGTCTTGTACGTAACAACTCTTGTCTTGGTAGCTGAACTAGCTTCGTGTAGTTAGTTATTTTGCTCCTGAATTTGCTTGGTAGCTAATTTGTTATGCACGTATATGATTTGATATGGATTGTGCGTGTAATTTTCTAGAAATGGAACCCCATGACTTGATTCTAATGCGAACTTATGGATCGAATCTGATTTGCGGTGCTACGGCCTGGAGGCTTTGCTATATTAGGTGTTCATTTGTGCGGTTCTGTATGATTGCTCGTTAATTTGTGAAGATGCAGCTATATCGTGTTTTTTATTTTTCTGTTTCTGTTTTCTGTATTTTTGGTTTGCTAGGCTTTTGTATAGCTTAAATCTTCTCCTTCAAGTTGTTGGTTTGGATGGTGTTTTGTGATTACTAATAGAACTGTGCTTATAGGTTGAGGGGCTGAGTTTCATTTTACCTTGGTAAGCTTGTAAAGCCAAGGCTGTGTTAATCCACCCTTTGGGTTTGGGTTACGTTGTGTTTTGTTCTGTTTTGAATGGAAGTCTCATCCTTTGATAAAAATAAAGGAAAAGTGAAAAGGAAAAAGTTGGTTGATTGGAAATTTGGAATATCAGTTGTAAATTGTCTACTTAACAATAACTGCACCGTAAAAAATTCTAAACGTGATTGTGAAGTAGTGTTTTAAAGTAATATAATTTAACACTGAGAAAATTCAAGATAGTGACTATTATTAGACAACACCACCGAAAAAAGTGGAGAAATTTGAAGAAACCATGCCAATTGCACATTAAATGTGAAAAAAAAAAATTGTGCATAATGTAAACACTTGAATGGATTTCTACATATTTCATGCTTTGTTTTGGATAGTAGAGTTAGCTAAACAAGATACTGGTGTGTTCGGCTGCTAGACTCATTTAACAAACTCAATTGCTATTCACTGCCCCTCTTATTATTACTCACCGCCCCTACCTCAATTACGTTTTTGCCCTTACTACTCTCTCTCTACTCTTTCCTTCTCGATTTTCTACGGCTCTTTTGACCGAAAAAAAAATTTCAAAAAAATACCAAAAAAATATCATGACATCGGCAAGACATTGAAGATTGACCGCGTATTTTTTTTTACTTTGTAAATAATTTTTTATTTTTTTATTTTTATTTTTTTGGCACGTCCTACCGGCGAAGCCGAATACCACATGTGGGTAGGACGCGCCAAAAGGCGTCCGGCCTCGCCGGTAGGACGCGCCAAAAAAATAAAATCAAAAAAAAATTAAAAATTATTTACAAAGTAAAAAAAAAATATATATGGTCAATTTTCAATGTCTTGCCGATGTCATGGTACTTTTTTGCATTTTTTCGAAATTTTTTTTCGGTCAAAAGAGCTGTAGAAAATCGAGAAGGAAAGAGTAGAGAGAGAGAATAGTGAAGGACAAAACTATCCAAAAGGGGTGATGACTAGTAATAAAAGGGGCGCCCTTAACAAATAAGTTAGACTTTGAGTTCATTTTAGTTAAGTAGCCAAACTCGGCTCATTATATTTGAGAGAGAATTTTTACATACTTTTTTGAATGCTTAATTTAGCTTGACTCATTTAAATCCATTTCCGCAGTTTAATTTTTATTTAAGTTGAACTTGAAATTGTTTCTCGGCTAGTTTAGTCAACTAATCAACTTCGGTGAAAAAAATAAACGTTCATCTTTAGATATGTATGTATATTTATTAAAACAAAAAATGTACATGTAATGTTACTTTCAGAGTCAGGTAGGGATATTAACGAGTCAAGGCGAGCTCGAGCTCCTGCTATATGAGTTCGAGCTCTAGCGACTCAATTCTTATTTTCATTGGAATAACAATGTCATAAAATATTAAAAACGTAAAATATAATTAATAATGGAGGATTTCTTACTATATATGGTTAGCAACAACACATGAGTTAGAGTAGAGATGCCCACGGGCCGCCCAGCTCAGACTCGATCCAGTCAAATCCGTAGACCACCTAAATTTCAATTTCATGAATTTTGATTACAATGTTTAAATTTACACGGATAAATCATATTAAGGTTATATTTATAAATTAAATATGGGATACACGAATATGATTTATCACACATTAATTAAAAGTAGGGTTAAGTAATGAATATGGGTTGGGACGGTTCGAAGATTTCTGAATCTTTGTACCCTTCCGAAATTCGAAGATTTCTAAAATTGGATTTCTTGAATCAAATAGGTGTAAAGAAATTTTCGTCCCGAACTGTCTCAATTTTATGTTCGATTCGATTTGGAGATTCAGGTCAACCGTATATTTTTTTTCTTATAAAGTTAAACCCTTTCCAAACGATTATTATGTTATTCTCATATATATTGTTAAATTTATGCAAATGTTAAAATAAGTATGTACAAAAGAAAGTATAAGGTAAAATATTATATGCACTAGGTTTTTTTTTAATAAAGAGAATAATATTATTAAATACAAGATCACCATGAAACTTTAATAATATTATTGGTATACATTGTAGGATTTATGCAAATGCTAAAATGATTATGTACATAAGAAAGCATAAGATAAGATATTATACACATAAAAATTTTGGAGTAAGAGTAGTATGTTAAATATGAGATTTTTATGAAACTCTAACTATATTATGGGCATACCTTATTGAATTTATGGAAAAATAAAATAATTATGAACAAAAGAAATTATAAGATAACGTATTATAAGCATATAAATTTAGGAAAAAAAATAGCAATATTATTAAATCTGAGATTCTATGAAACTTTAACTATGTCATATAGTGCTAAAGTTTATACATATATTAAAATAATTATATACAAAAGAAAGCATAAGATAAATTATTATACACATAAATTATTGAATAAGAAGAATGAAATTATTAAATATGAGATTTCCATAACTATATTACTGGCATACAATGTTGAATGTATGCAAATGCTAAAATAAGTTATGCACAAGTGAAAGCCTAAGATTTAAAATAATTATGTACAAAAAATTGCATAAGATATCATGTTATACACACACAAATACATTTATGAATGTTTTGGAATTAGTTCTTTGTCTCATTCCTTGGCTCAGTTTTCGATACAGATATTTTATAAATCAATTTCCATTTGAATTTGTATAAATGGGAGCTTGATTATTTGTATACTGAAAATAATGCTTCGTTTGAATTTATTTCCATTTTAAATAAAAAAATCTTGTTTAGTAGATGTATTTGCATTTTACTTTATGTATGAATATGCAATTTGTCCTATTATTGACATTGAAGATAATATGATGTGACATCATCGCACAAAAGATTATATTATCGGTTCCTTATAAAATATTATAAGATGATATAGGTCATTGTACCAATCATGCCCTTGTGCGGAAATATTCATCTCAGCATCATAAAGTTCTCATAGCCTCATGCAATTGGATTCAATTGTTCTAGATTTGGGTTCCCAAAAGCTCAAACAGTGAGGAAAAACACAGAAGAAAGGCCCAAAACGGCAAACCGCGCTAAATCCGAGAAATCCAATAGTACCCAGCCCGTGAAGGCGAAGCCTGAAGTGCTCAGATTCAAATGCCTCTAATTCACAGAATCAAAGCTGTTTTGAGGCTAGACTGTTTTGAAGATGCACGAGACCGAAAAGGCTGTTTCTCGAACCATTAATCCTCCTGGAAATTCAATCGCCGCTTAAATCAAGACAGGAAATGCGATTATCACAGTTAACCACGTGCCATTGGCAGTGGTCAGAAGAAAGTGCAAGTATTATTCACAACAAATTGTTTAACCGTAAGAACTGAGAAAATCTCAATCAGAAAAGAGGAAAAATCAAAGTACACAGGGAAAACCAATTGGATTCCTTGTGATTGGCAAATCACACATTTGTTACAGAATAACTGACATTTAAAAGAGCAAATGTAATGAAACTAGAAAAACAAAGAAACTCTGAACTGCGAGATGAAGTTCTTATTTATATTTAAGGAAAAGAAAAAAAAAGAACAGATTGTAACTACATTCCCAAGGAGATGGATCCAACAAATTGTATGACCACAGACCTCAGAAAGGGAATCAAGACGACAACAACAACAACAACAACATAGCCTTTTAGTCCCAAGCAAGTTGGGGTAGAAACGGAATCAAGAAAAAAGCTAAAAAAAATACAGCTATAGTCGCTCAAGTTTTACTTGTCCAGGGGACCAGGTACCTTGAAAATAAGCCAGGAACTCCTGCAAAGGCTAAATTTGCATAACTTAGCACTTCTTTACTCTTAGACTTATTACCGTATATTCGCAGCTACTGTAACGTTCAATGACCATTATGCTTCACTCATTCAAGCTGGTCTTCCTTAGCCTGAACATCTTCTGCCTCGACTTTGAAGCCCAAACTTAGTTCCAACGTGCTTTCATTCAGATCCTGCCGTTCAACTGGACTTTTCTTTGGATCCTAGAACAAGAGTAATTCAATAGCATATATGAATAGAGGAATGCAATACTCAATATATAAATTTTAACAACACCAGAGAAGATGATTTGATAGGAACACATTTTAAAAGGGGAAGGTTGATCAGACAGTAAAGAAGGAGAAAATGTTCTGTTTGTCATATTGATCATACCCTAGAAAGTTGATCACGATTAAAGCAGAAGGCTCATAGCTCATAAAATATCGATGAATATATATTAATAGTTCAAACATCTTATTTCACAATATAAAACTCCATTAAGGACTCAAAAACCTTACTGTAAAATTTAAGGATGCAAGTTAATCACCTCAGTTTCATCCGTGGGCACATCATTGATGTCAGGCTTCCCATCATATCCATCACTTTTGGAGGTCAATTCCTCTGCGTTTTCGTCTATATCATTCACCTTAGCTTCATCCTCAATCTGTTCCGATGACTCATTCTTTAGTTCTTCAAGCACATCAATCTATCAAATCATCACCCCCGAAAAAAAAAAAAGTTTGATATCAAATTACTAATAGCAGAATTGTGCAAAACCAATATGTCAGAAAATTAAATTAAAAAAAATATGGAATTTGGTGTGCTATTTCTCACTTTTCAAAGATTGTTCAATTAACAAATAACAACAGTGTTTCTTTCTTAAGAGCAAATAAATCTTTGCATGATAGGAAAATTACTAAATCAGAAAACGCAATGTGATATCCATTCAGTTCATGAGATGCTTAATACTAACCATTACCGAGTGAAATGTACCCAGTAATCTTGCAAGCTTATAGATTGACATTGCGCATTGAAAAATGTAGAAATTGATATGGTAACTACTACTGTGTACACATCCAACAGTCCATGAAATTGTAGCTACTATTTATGTGGTCAACAAAGAGAATTTCATACATGCTTCTGTGTATCATAGAAATTGAAACTGTTTTCCTTCCAAAGCTCATGGCACTCACGTGGACTACCCAAGATGACGTGCATCAGTAGATGCTATCAACACTTCAATTTATAGTGCCGTTATATGAATATCAAACAGAAAGAACAACCCAGTAGAGTTGTGCAATATGATCACATTTAATTTCTCTCTTAGTCAGGTCACTGGAAAAATATGGTTCATGTCTCCCCAATTCTCATCTGTAGCAAAACATGCACATACACAAACGCGCAAAATGAAGAGGAAAATAGGAAATAAAACAAGATACCCTAATAATCAGCAAATTGCCAACATTATATGTATATAAGTAAATTACCAGTTTGGCCTTCAGAAATATGATAAAAAGAACCACTGAAAGGCCAAAGCTCATGTCTTTTAGTAATTCAGGATGACCTGACCCAAACCATATACAAACTAGGTAAATACATGTCAGTCAGCCTTTGATTGCTTGGTGATAAGGTCACTTCAGATGATGACACATGGACAAGAACAACAAAGAACAAGTGGACCATAACTATAAATAATTTAGGACCTTCAGATGTATGCTTCTTTTTTTCATCAGCTTTCACATCTCCTACTTTATTCATCAAATCCAACACACAAGCACTAACTAGAAAATCTAGAGGGTCTCTAAACTTAGGGGCTTTCCCGACGAGATAGTCAAATCATTTCATGTCATTTCCCTACAGCATGTCCAACCTCAACCTACGTTCTGGTGCTTCCAAAACCACAAGAAAAACAAATACTCAACAAACCTCAGTTAGCTGATTTAGTTCGATCCAAATTCAGATTTCTTTTACAATAAATCAAAAACCCTAAAGCCACAAATATCAAATACAGTAGCAAATATACATATATTCACATCCAAATCAACCCGCCGATCGTATTAGGGCAAAGTTCAAATTGCAGGAAAATTACCGGGATATACTTGAACTTTCTCCTCGGAGGCTCCTCTGCCGAACCGGCGTCGTCCTCAGGTGATACCTTGGAGTCGGTAGTGCCATAGTTGTTGTTATTATGATTATTACCATTACCCTCCTTGTTCTGGCTGGGGGTGATCGGAGTCCACTTGAAGAGCATGAGGTGACTGGAGCTATTAGTCCCATTTCCAGCTCCGTTGGCCGCCGAGTGATGCTGGTGGTTGGAGCTGGACGGCGGTACGGGGACCCATTTCTTCCTCCACTTGCGGACGGGACCGGTGAATACGGTGGCGGGGCCGTACCGAGACGAGGATCGGCCAAATCTGGCCCCAACACCCTCCATTGATGATCGATCGGCGGAAGAAGTTAAGCTGATTGGTTGAGAGGGGAAAAGATCTGTTATTTTACAGCTGCCGATGGTGTGTGTTCCGTTTTTTCACCATATCTGTAGTACGGCCTTGCGGAGGGGAGTTTTGTTTATTATGTTAAATTGAGGAAAATTACAATTTCCCCAAATATTCTACTCGCAAATTAACCAAGTTTTTGTGGATCTTGATTTAGCACCCATAATAACTCGATAACGGCGTGAGTGGTTAGCTCGGGTAAGAACGATTTGAGTAACTTCAATTCAACTCGGTATCAGACATTATCAGACAATCCGTTTAGGCGGTTCAGAAGATGAGTTGACCTGGTTAGAAGACTAAGTGTTCGAGCTCCTCCAGAAACTCAAACAGATGAGAGGACGTTAGGAGCTTTATGACTTGCACGTCGTATAAGAGAGGGTCGGTTGTTCGACCAAGTAAGAGCTTATGGTAGTCGGGTCGCAAGGTTGCTAAGATGACCTGAGACCTATGAGTCTTAAGATAAGAAGGGACAGAGTCCTACTAAAGATGGAAAATATATCTCACCAATGAGTCTAAAGATCTCAGAGACGTGTTGAACTAAGAAATAAGATATGGTATATGATCTCTTTCATAGTAAGGACTTGGGCTGCCAAATACCTTGGGTATATAAGGGGTGATCAGGTTTTACTCTTAGATATTATTGCATCTTTTTCATACAATTTTCGATATTTTGACGGGAGAATTTTGATTTGAGTGTCTGATGTTTTTCTGTCGAGACCCCTCCCTGACGTATTGCAGGTCATTGGAGCTCAAAGGAGAAGGATTGTTCGTATTTGTACCGGATTAACTAATCCAGTGTTGGTGCTAGATTAAAAACATCGAAATTGTACAAGTTCGAATTATCAACAATTTAATCGTAAGCGTAGCGGATCTAGAGATTAGGATTGAACATTTTTTTTTACTTTTTTTGGAATAGCACACCCTGGAAGGGTAGGGGGTTAAGACCAGACCCCCAACCAGTATATAGTCAGGGCGCTAAATCGGGCTAAAAAATTACAAGTGTACACGTCATAAGATTTTCCGAACCCTATAACTTCTACTACTTCTCTTGTTATTTTATTGTTATTTAATCAAGATAATTCAATCAACCGCAGTCTCGATTAAAATGTTTAGGACTTATTTTGTTTTCGTGTGTGATTGATACTGAATCTAGATTCCGAATCGTTTTCCTTGAGAGATCGACATGAGGCCGGGATCCATCCCGTGCTCGGTAAAAATCATTGTTATGAAAACCGGATCGGACTGGCCAGTTTAACCGGGAACCGGACTTGTCAGCGGTCCGGTCAGATGTGTTATACCGCTCGACACCAAAATCGGTTAAAAATCGCTTGAACCGTTTAAAAATCGGTAAAACCAGATCTGGTTTCACCGGCCCAACGGCTACTAACTCAAACAGGAGGGATGACTTTTTCATTATAAACTCTTCATTTTTTTTGACAGTTTTTCGATGTGGGACAAGTTGTTTCCCTATTCTTTTACAGTGTTTTTTTTTACTTGATTGTTGCGTGGGCCATTCAAGAGGCCCACTGAATTTCAAATGCTTGGCCTTTTTTTTTTTTTTTGAGGAATTTACACCCCTTACCAATAGTTATGGTTTTTATTACACTTATATGCCCCTTATATTCTTATTTATAAAATTGCCTAATCAAGCCAAAAATATTTCAATTTTACCTAACATTGGATGTAACGTTATTCCCTTTTTTTCCTGGCATATTAAATGCTAATCAAATCCTTAATTTCAATTAAGGATCTCCTTAACCTAAACAATGGACAAAAAATTGAAACTCTCACGGCAAAAACAACCCACCGCCCAAGTCTCCTCTTTCTCTCTGCAAAACCCCATCTTCATATATTCCTTCCTATCCGCCAAACCCCCGCCCCAACCAGCCCATCCCTCATGCCACCGCATCGCTCAAGCACCGCCGCCCCGCGGACAAGAATGTCCGCCGATCATCTCCCGCCAAAAATAGAGCCGACCCAAACTGAGTTTGTCGAGCCTTGTTATTATGTTGCTGTTATGCTGATTATATGTTAAGTTTCAGAGGAATAAGTCGGGTTTGATTGTTCATATCAAATCATAGATCCGAAGGTGACAAGGAAAAGGAAAAACCGACAATAAAACAACGGACTTTGCTCTTGTTTAATTGGATTGTTCCGCCAATTTTTTTGTCTCGCCATCATTACTATGGCTGGTGAGGATGAATTTTGTTACTAATTAATTTATTGATAAGGTCGAGCTCCAGATCATAGATGTCAAATTGTCTATTTTTCCTTAACTTTTTTCGTTTCTTTTCTTTCTTTCTTTTTTTATTCTTTTTTTCTTTTCTTTTCTTTTTTATCGTAATTGGCAGTGATAAATATTGTGGTGTACTTGCATTGAATTTTCAATTCCTTTTCCTATTCCCACTTGCTGTGATAAACTGATTTTTTTTTTTATTTTTGTGTGTATATATATGATTTATATTCAGTATATTTTCGGTATATGATTCAAAAATTTATCGCGTGACATAACTTTTATGTATAAAATCAATTTATATTCAGCATAAACTGATTTTTTGTTCTTGTTTGTTGAGTATATCTATGGTTTATATTAAGTAACCTGTTATAATATGTTTATAAATTATATATATACTTTTATGTATAAAAGTTAGAAAAAAAAAAAAAAAAA
>BKCP01010514.1:1647974-1688787 GCA_008636005.1 Striga asiatica
CCAAGAAATCCAAGAAGTAGATTTATCCAAATCATCCGCGGGCCACCGTATTGAGAGATGGCAGCCTTCCGTAACCAACCTTTCTTCCCGATGCAAATGATTTCGTACTAAAGCCCCACACTCAAAGCAAATGACTTCAGATTAACCTGTCTCTCAACTTCTAGTCCCCATCTACCCTTCATCATCTTCCTGCAATTACCTTCTTCTTTTATCCGCTTCTCTTCAGTCGAAGCAGAACTATTCTCCAGCTCCAGGCGACGCTGTTCCTAAGCTATGGCGCTGAAGTCATTCGTTGAAATCCAACCGGACTCGCACTTCCCGATCCAGAACCTTCCGTACGGCGTGTTCAGGCCTGAAGCGAGTTCGGAGCCCAGACCGGGCGTTGCTATCGGAGACTATGTGCTGGACCTGTCCGTCGTTGCCTCCGCCGGTCTCTTCGACGGTCCGTGCCTCAAAAACTCCGACTGCTTCAAGCAGGTGTGCTTTCTTCCCTAGTTGAATTTGTTTTTAACTCCCTTTGTTTTCAAAATAGAGGCAGAGATAATCCAGAATGATGCTGAAAGTTGGGAATCATGAGAATTTTGTGCTGATTGAGTTGACATTTAATATCTGTGGAATGTGTATGTGGCGTTTGAGGTCTATGTTTTTAGTACTGACCTATTCTCACGCTGTTACTGCCATCTCCAACCGTTGTAGTCTAATAAGTAATAACAGAGGAAATGGATTGCCGTGTGTGTGTCTGTGTGTGTGTGTGTGTGTGTGTGTGTGAGAGAGAGAGAGAGAGAGAGAGAGAGAGAGAGAGAGAGAGATTTAAGCAGAGATTTCGTATAGATGATGAAAGGTACATTGTGCTTGTTTCTAGAATCTCAAGATTATGTGTTTAAATCATTGACCTTGTGTTAGAAACTATTTTAGGAGTTAATATAATGCTGGATTTCTTGACCATCTTTTTTGCAGTTATTTGAAATTGTTGCCCCAACAGTCTAAATAATATCCCTCTTCTAATCATTTCATTTGTGCAATAAAAAACTAATCAAATAGATAATAAAGTATATGAGGAAGATTTTGTTTAAGAAGTCTAGCACTTAATGCTTAACGACGTATTATACAGCCTAATCTCAATAAGTTCTTGGGGCTGGGGAGGCCAGCATGGAAGGAAGCTCGAATGACATTGCAAAAATTGTTATCAGGTTGGCTGCTCGCATTAGTTTCATAAATATGTGGATTTTAGTTTTTCTTTTCTCTGTATCGCGTTACCGAAATTAATTTGATTGATGTTACTAATTACTGCATTGCCTCACCACTTGTTAGACAAAGATTGGTACTTCAGTTGTGTTGGTTCACTTTATTTATTTATTCCTTTTTTTTTTTTTGTTTTTGTTCACATGATGCAGCTGCAGAACCAATATTGCGTGACAATGCAAGTTTAAAGGAGAAAGCACTTGTGCCTATGGTATGATATGTAGGCAGTTTTAATTTCATAGCTCACACAGTTCCATTTTGCTTCTTAAATATGTGTTGATGTGTCAGGACAAGGTTCAAATGCTTCTTCCCATTGCAATTGGGGACTACACAGACTTCTTTGCATCGAAACATCATGCGAAAAATTGTGGACTTATCTTCCGAGGCCCGGAAAACCCAATTAACCCAAATTGGTATAGTTATTTAAAATGAACTATCTCTTCCTCTCTATGTTCATTCCCACTTTAGATGAGGCAATTCTCTATCTCTTCCTCTCTCATCCTCTTTTGGGTGCCTGCAAATGTTTCAGGTTTCACATTCCTATAGCCTACCATGGACGTGCATCATCTATCGTCATATCTGGCACTGACATAATAAGGCCAAGGTTACAGATTTTTTTCGTCTTTTCTTATAGGCTATTGCAATTTTTTTCCTTGTTCTCAGTGCATCCTTCATTAAGGAGAAAATAATCCATCTTAACTGCTGCATATAATTCCAGCTAACATGAGTGTAATGGAAAGTGAAGTTACAGGAAAAACAAAGTAAGAAGAAGTGCTAACATGATTTATTCATCCACGAAGAACATAATACTTAAAATGACTAAACCTCGTGGCTTTCCCGCCAACATTCTGCAGCCTTGTGCTGACAAAGTTATACTTCATTCGGAACCTTTGCTACAGATTTTGATTCCTTAGGTGTTTTCTCACATGGTCATAACAATTTATTTACCTCAGCTTGAAATTCATCAACTTCTTCTCTGTTTAGACTTGAGCAATTTCTTTAGTACAACAACAACAACATACCCAGTATATTCCCAACAGGTTGGGGTCTGGGGGGTCAGTTGTACGCAGACCTTACCCTTGTAATTATACAAGGAGGCTGTTTCCGTAGCGACCCAAGGTGCATTGCGCCGTTTGATATAATTTTTTTTTTCTAGAAACTTCACTAATAGAAGAAGCACTAGAATTTAATTGAGCCATTTTGATCTAGTCCATTATTAGCACTATGCCAGGAGAATTGTCAACAATGACTCTTCCAGCTCCATTTGCAATGGACAAACTTGAGCAATTTCTTTAGTATAGGAGTGTATTTGAAATGAAGAGAACTTCTGGAGCATGTGATTCTTATGAGAGCCTCAGTAAGATGGGATTGCTGAAAACTCAATGAAACCCAAAGCGAGGTCTTAGAGTTAGACTTGTATTTAATTGTCAACCAACTTACAACTTTCGTTGGCATTAATTTCTATTATTAGTACAATTTGTTTTACGTCCTGCTCCACTAGAAGCCGGAGCTCATATATCAGACAACTTTTGCCCCTTCAGTAATTTTCTGGTTTAGCTTAGAATAGTCACCCCTTTTGGATTTTGCCAATTGACTTAGTTGAGTAAGAAATTTTTTACTTCTAAAAACTTATATAGCATGCTGCATGATTTGATGAAATGTTGTTTATTCCAGAGGGCAAGGCCACCCAGCTGCCAACTCGCTGCCCTATTTTGGACCTTCTCGTAAGCTGGACTTTGAACTGGAAATGGCAAGTTTTTATGACAGAAAAATAAAACTCACTTGATTTTCACAAATCATTAACCAGACTCATCTGTTATTCGAATCCTTATTACAAGAGTGTGAAATTATAATGGCCCGATGGCTTCCGAAATTAAACACCATTTTTGTTTTTTGTGTGGCTTGTGAAAATAAATTTAGGCTGCGGTTGTTGGTCCTGGAAATGAATTGGGGAAGTCTGTGGATGTTGACGAGGCTGCGGATCACATCTTTGGACTTGTGTTAATGAACGACTGGAGTGGTACGAATCAGCGTTAGAAAATATAACAAATGCACATAGGNGCCCAAAAAAAAAAAAAAAAGAAGATTGTTCACTTGATGATAATTCATGCTTATTGTGACAGCAAGAGATATCCAGGCATGGGAGTATGTGCCTCTTGGCCCTTTTCTGGGGAAAAATTTTGGTAAGAAATCATTTTACCTGTCTGGAATTCCATTTATAATCAAAATATCAAAATGGTGCCATGAACATTCAGAATGCCATTTTCATGTGTGGGCCCCTTGCAGGCACAACTATATCCCCATGGATCGTGACCTTAGATGCTCTAGAACCATTTGCCTCGGACGCTCCAGAACAGGTTCTTAATCTGCTCATCATTCTTTTTTTGGGACGCTCTACTTTGACTGGCCCCATCTATTAACGTGATTGTTTGCATATTGTTAATTGCAGAGTCCTTCTCCCTTGCCATATCTTGCAGAGAAGGAATCCAAAAACTATGACATCTCCTTGCAGGTTTTTGGCTCCTTTTATGTAACTCAACATTTTATTTTATTTTATTTTTGTTTGGTATCAAATACTCTCTCTCTCTTCATATTTACCTAAATTTTGATTGGTAGAAACAAAAGAAAAGAAAAGAAAATAGATTAAGAAAAGCAATAAGTCAGATTTTTTTATGGAATAAAAAAATAAAAAAATTGTTTATAAATCTATTGAACATGGATTCACTGTCTCTCCTCAGGTTTCCATTGTACCAGCTGGACATAAAGATGCTTTCACTGTGACAAGAAGCAACTTCAAACACTTGTGAGATTTCTACAGCCTTTTTCGGTCCCATAATTTCCTTGCCTTTGATGAAATTTGAGACCGTAAATTTTCTTGCGCTATGTTGGTGCAGATATTGGACGATAACCCAGCAACTTGCCCATCACACCATCAATGGCTGCAACCTAAGGCCCGGTGACCTCCTCGGGACAGGAACTATAAGTGGCCCTGTAAGATACTATTGAAAAAACTGAGGCCTCTACAGTTTGCATAGCACTCTTTGATTAAATTACGTATTGATCCTTAAAATCCATTTTGAAGGAGCCGGAGTCATATGGGTGCTTGCTAGAATTGACCTGGAATGGGCAAAAGCCTTTATCTTTAGGTGGAACGAGCCGCACCTTTCTGGAAGATGGCGATGAAGTCATTTTCACTGGCTGCTGCAAGGTTTTAATTAATTCTTGTGCACCTTCATCAATTTGCAGTTTCCTCTTTTAGCTTTTTATTTTTATTATTTTGACTGGAATTGCAGGGTGATGGCTACACCGTTGGTTTTGGCAAGTGTTCTGGGAAGATTATTCCATCTCAACCTTGAAACCCTCTTTTTCATCTTGGCGAAATTGTGGAAATTATTATTGTCTGGTCTAATAAGCATGCCGAGTTTATGGTTTGGGCTTAAAGATTTCATGCAAATGGTCTTTGTGTTGCTATATATGTGGATTGAGAATTGATCTTTTTGGTTAATAATCAACCGGATTCGTGAAACTGTTCTCAAGGAAATTCCTAGTAATCCATTAAATAAGATTTTCCCTTTTAAAAAAAAAAAATCAAGTTGCAGGTTTGGTATCTTTTAGATTGTTCGAAGTAAGATAATCTTTGCATGAATGGTATGGGCACACCAGTGCATTGAGGTACATCATAAAGAGCATTGAATGCTCACGGTTTGTCCTCTCTCCACTTTACTAAATAGTTTGGTATTTTGTTTGGAGGGTTTTATATTCTATATGGTCCAACACATTCACGTTGATAACCCAATAACTCATTTTCAATGGATTGTGGATACATCTAGAAATTGTCTCACAGAATTGTTATGTGTAGGATTGTGATTTGATAGTATGTGAATATTAAGAAATAACTTAAGAAAAAGAAAATGCAAAAGCAAAATTAATGTTGAGGCCCGTAATATTACATTTTCCTTAAATTGATATTCNGTTCCCTAAGATACAATTACTCCTGATTTGTGAACTTTGCAAAATACAAATACAAGTATGAAAATTCAACTTAAAATGATATAGTAAATAAAAATATCAAAATTAAATGAATACAGAAATAGTAATTTCTGTCGTTTCTATGGATACTTTAAGCGGTGAGGTCTTCTCTATACACTGGAGCTTTTAATTTCATTTCATCGATGTCGAAGGCGTGAACTCAACCGCAATTGTGAGGTAACGTCCGATGCCGCTCGATGAGTTTAAAACAACCTCCGGTGGGATTTTGATTTTTGCCATGTATTAGCTTCTGAGGGTTTGCTGAAAATTTTTGAAAGCAATACGAAAGAGAGTGGGCGATTTGAGACGCGGGTGATAACTGATAAGCACGATTGGAGTATTGCCTTAATTTATGGATTCTGTTTGATTGATAATAACTTCTTTAAAGTTGTTACCAACTTTGTCACACATTAAATTTCTGGTAGGTTTGCAAATAATATATATATATATATATATATATAGTTTATTTACAAATTAATCCCCTCTTAATATAATTTGAAAACGTGCTGAGCCTAAATGGCTGCCTCGCACGCTTCGGAAGCTTACTTGGCAACATTACATGCTTCGGCTTTTGGTTCGGATACATTCCTTAATTGTTTAAAACAAAATACTTAATAAATAGAAATTTTGCTTAATCCGATCCCTCCAACTCTCAAATAAATAGGATTCTTATATGCCGTGTAAATCCTCTAACTCCAATCGAAATAAGATTCTTATCTTATAAAGCTTACTTTGCAACATACAATAACTTTTTTATATAGTTTAAATCAAAAAAATACTATAATTTTACAAAAAATATATAGCCACTTATATATTATATCTTTTCAATCCAAATAAATTATTTAAATCTTTTTAGAATATCTATAAAAATACATTGAAATAGTGATAGAATATTACATGATCTTTCTAATATAAATAAAATAAATTTTGATGAACACCATGGTAAATAAATTATTTAAATGTTTTTAGAATATCTATACAAATACATTGAAATAGTTATAGAATATTACATGATCTTTCTAATATATTTTAAAGAGTTGAAATAATTATACAACAACATGTGTTTTTCTATTATTTTATGTTTTATATTTTTTTTTTAAACAACCCGTGTAGTACACGGGTGTCATACTACTATATATATTAATTCAGAACGTGCTGAGCCTAAGTGACTATGTGGCAAAATTACATACTGTGTTATTAGGTTTGGATAGATTTTAATTTACTTCCAATCCAAAAATAATTAGGTTCGGATTATCCATAAATATGCTCGTTATATGGTCATGTTACATGTATTAATTGCATTTTAACATCATTTCTTATTATAATCATTGAATTGTAAATTTATTTTGAATGTGAATAACTTTTGTGTTTTTTATCAGTTTTACATATACAATATATCAAATTAATCATCTCTTGATGAGCTTCGATTTAACATCCATATTGTATGTATAAAAAAAATAAGTTATATTTATCTTTATAAAAATAATAAAATTATTTTTAATATTATTAGAAAAATAAATTTATTTATCAATTAATATATGTATATTTCAAGTAGTTATATGATATAAGTTATAAAAATTACTATATATAACACATGTAAGTCGCACAAGTAACACGTGTCATTTTAAAATATATAATAATATATTTTTATTATAAAAAAGTAAATAAAATTTAAAATTTAAGAATAAATTTTTAATACACGAGTGTTTTACTAGTATACATTATTTGTAATTGTGTAACAAAGTAGGTAATATAAGGTGCACTCAGTAATTTTCTCTTTAATAAATTAGTGGATGTCGGCTGACCACCGACTAAGCCCAGGGCCCAGGAAAAATGACTTGGGCCCACAGCTAACGGGAAATACCCAAGCGCAATACTCGCCAACGTCAAGTTTACAAATGTACACATTCTCGACCGTCTCTCTCACCCCTTTACTCTTCTCACTCCCAACTTATCTTTTTCATTCTCTGTTAGAAATGAAGTCCTATCGCAGGCCTCGATTTTCCCCTTCCACCGCCACCACCGTTGTATACACCTTCCACAACGAAACCTACCCTTCCAATCCCGGCGGCGAAGTCACCGGAATTCCCATCCGATCGACGCCTGACGAGCTGCCGGCGGCGGCGGAGACCATCCCTATCACTGTTCACATCCCCCAACCGAGGGAATCCTATGCGGCCGTTAAGATACAGTCAGCCTACAGATCTCACGTGGTTCGCATGCTCGTTCGGAAGATCTCCGCTGTCAATTCTGAAGCCAATTACTGGCAGAGGCTTATCCAACGCCAGGCACGATTCTATGTTCTGTACTGATTTCGATAATTACTTTTTGATCCGTGTGTTTTTGGCTTTTTGCTGTGCCAGTTGAAAAATTGTGCTCGTCTTGGGTTATATCATCTCAAAGTGGATTTTGTATTATGGTGAAATTATTAAAAAAACATTATGATTTGCGCAAAGCTCGCTCATCACTATTTGTTTTCTGTATTTTTTTCCTTCCACCGAGCAGAGTATATCCAGTAACTGGCCATGGGATGAATTACTCAGTCTAAAGGCTATATTTGATTCAGTTTGTAGTTTGATTTTAACTCTTATGGTTTGACCCTGTAGCTTGTTTGTGAGATGAAATTATATTTGCAAGTTTATGCTTTATCATCCTCCTGTGTTTGCTCGATAGATTGATTCAATTGCTAGATTTTTATGGTCTGTTTTGTCTCGCTACACTTTTTTTTTATCATGCATTTTTGGATTTTAAACATATTGTGTCTAAAAATATATCTTAACTGTGTCTTGACAGGAGACAGTGGATTCCGTGCGTACCAGTGAGCGTGAGCGGATTAAGATCAACGAGGCACTAATGGGCTTGTTATTCAGGCTCGATTCAGTTCCCGGGCTTGACCCCAATGTGAGGGAACTGAGGAGGCATGTTAGCCGCAAGATTGTGGGCTTGCAGGAAATACTTGATGCAGTTTCAGATACCAGAGTCGAGCATTGGGATGGATTCTTGAGGGATTGGGATGACATTGTTGCCGGGCTTGAAAAGGAAGCTTGCAAAGAAAAAGGAGGCGGGAAGGAAATAGAGAGGTTTTGTGCCGAGCATTTGGGTTTCCAGTGTCTGCAGAGGTTTCTTCGGGATCAATGATCTTTAGGTACACATGTGTGCTCTTGTGTGTGTATACATATACATATTATACTTATTGGTTGATTTGTACAATAGTTGGTGTGATAAACTCTGTAACTAATACTTAGCCCATATTTTGTACTAAGTTGTATATCCCATTGGCCGAACAACAAAATGGGGAGAAAGATGAAGTGAAGAATATTTTAAAGTGTAGATTGCTGTTGTGAAGGTGACTGATTTTGGGGCTTGGTGCAAGTTTCTGATGGGTGTCCATCGTTTATGTGCTGTTTTCATAGTACAGTTTCTATCCCTCAAACTTAGTTTCTGTGTGAAGAGAACTGGTACTTTCTGATTGTTCTTGAGGAAAATCTCCTTAGGGCATGTCTAACTGCACAACTTGAGCAAAAAGATTGGACTTAGTAAATGCTAAGACCAATTGTGATTGAACAAACTTAATTGGTCCCAATGTGTTCCCTTCACACATGTGTGCCAATTGATCCGACTAATGCATCGTTCTCTTAAGTCGGTGCCATTTAGTATAATTAGAAGCCATGATTTTCTTGTCAAGGGTTGGACAGAGATGTATGCTGCTAGGATTGGCTACTGAAAAATGTCACCATGGTCCTTTGTATCATTTTTTATGAGGTTTCCAAATAAAGTTAATACTGCAGTAATTCCTCTAATTTTTGTAAAACCTAGAAGCTTCCTTTATTGATTTTTGACCTGACAACAACATGAATCATATTTCATGGAGGTAATGTTTTTTATTTTTTCCCCTATATTAAATTTTTTTAAGAATATTGCAAGAATCTTTCAAGTTATGTGCTGTACTGAAAAGTTTGATGGAGTAAATTGCAGCCCGTTTTAGGCGAAGGTTGGCCCAAATACTTATAAAAAACACCCAAAGCTGCTTACTCTTTGAGTGCTCTATCTGCTACCATGGGCTCTCTCAATTATGGCAGGGTCAACTGCATAAATGAGCATAGGACAAATGTGAGAATCAACAGCCCAGTAATAACTGGTCCCATTCTCCATCTCAAATCCAGTTTTCTCTTCAGCCACACGGTTCCACCTATTGCCCCAAAGTCTTGGATTGAGTTTGAGTTCAAGAGGTGAGGCTCGTAAAAGGGCAACTCAACCTTCATACCTAGTAAGAGTACGCCAATAGTTGCAGCCGCCTCTAGAACTATATGTAAGCCCAACACAGAAAAAACACGCGTCAGGAATAAAATGACATTTTTAGGATGTTTGTCCTTGTGGAAACCTAGAATTATTAAGTCATAACTAAGGATCTTGTTCAAACCCCCTTGGAATTTCTTGGGAGGAATTTTCGCTTCCATTGGTGGAGATTTTTGGGCTTGTATCTCGTAGGAGCTTAATGGCAAACAAAAAAAGAAAAGCAAAATGGAACAAGGAGAGGGATGGGTGGTTTAGTGAGCTAGTGTCGAAATCCAAGAGAAGAAAGTTCACAGAAAAGGCTTTTGGGATGATAAAATTTAGCAAGCTCAAACAGAGGGGAAGAAATGCAAAGCGGCACTCGAACAACACAGTCAAGAACGCGAAGGATCTGAGTTTACCTTCAGCCTTGGGGAACCAATTTGATTATGCCATTACAAGAGAAAACTGACTAAAGTATTCAAAACCATATCATGATGAAATTATGTGTATCTCTCTCATAATTTCTCTTTCTCTATGATTCTTTAATATACATGTATATTTTTTTTTTCTTTTCCTAATAGAATGAAAAACTAGAGGAATTTATGATGGTCCTGAGAAGGTCATGCAACATTTACAAAGGCTGAAAGTGCTTGGATTTTATGGACTTAATTCAGCTATAGGTGTTGATCACTGAATTACTGTATCAGGCTTGCGTTTGGGGAAGTAATTGGAGAAAACTAACACGCATTACCTCCAAATTCCATTTAGTTACACATTCACGATGATTATTTAGATTGTAAATATATTAATATTTACTATTTATGAATGGTCGAGGGACAACCACTTCTTGATGGAGACCCGTTCGTATGTGACGTTGGTGCAAAGGCTCACCAGAGACTTCATTACGTCCGGATCCGGGGGCTCTGCGGTGAGTACTTAAACAACTGCTGTGCAATATCCAACCATTGGATATTAAAAGATACAGTGACCATTGGATATATTGTAACATATCTAAACAACTGTTGTGCAATATCTAACTGTTGGATATTTAAAGATACAGTGACCATTGGATATATTGTAACATATCTAAACAACTGCTGTGCAATATCCAACCGTTGGATATTAAAAGATACAGTGACCATTGGATATATTGTAACATATCTAAACAATTGTTGTGCAATATCCAACCGTTGGATATTAAAAGATACAGTGACCATTGGATATACTGTAACATATCCAACCGCTTATATTGCACAGGAGATGGTGCTGCGAGTTTTAAAACTCACCGTAGAGACCCCCGATCCATTACGTCCACGGAGTCGGGCACCAGATATTCTAGGCCTTCATATCTTCATGGCACATCAATCAGTCGTCTCTTTTCGGTATTAGATTGTAAAATCTAGCTTGATGAAGGGTAATATGGTCAACTTTGGACAATGTTATAGACTATTTATGCATTGTGCATATTTTTATGTGAATCTTAAGTCTAGAGATGAGATTTAGATTGAGATTTCGGATATGTTTTTTTTTTTAGAAATCTCAATCTTAAAGTCTTAAATCCTCCTAATTTTGTAAGACTTTTTAAAATCTTAAATGAATATTTAAGACTTTTAAAAGTCTTGAAAAAATTAAATACACCATATTTCTGAAGTCTTAAAAAGTGTTTAGAAATTCTAACTAAATACATAATACATAATTAACTAAAAGTGAAAACTTGATATAATTGAGCTACAAAAAATAAATTTTCCCAATAAGTTAATTCTATGGACTTCATGTTGGCAACCAATCAAGTTCCGTTTATTTTCTTACTCGAGTGGAGGGTCGGTAAAAAACTAAAAATACAACTTCCGTACTACTTAAATAGTTATATTTCTTGTCCACAAAAAGAAAAATATATTTATTTGTCTTGATGGAAGGTTCCGATATCAATAAAAGTTAATTTTTCGGTCCGAAGTTACCAACTTCGCTTATTCAAAAAAAAAAAAGAAAAAACTAAATAAATAAAAATTCACAACGCGCCAACATTAACCTTTTTTAACTTTCAAGCTAAGTAGGGTCTTCACCGTATCACGAGCACATTTGTACTTTGACATTGTCATTTATATGCTTCTTTTATTGTGTGTAATAAAAATAAGTAAATCAATAAAATTGTGTACAAAAATTAATTAATAAAATTGAATGATTTTCATTTACGGAATTCTATGAATAATTAATTAATTTATAATTTACTGTAGTTTTTGTTACTGAATTAATTGACATAATAGTTCGATAACACCTTGTCAATTGGTCAGATACTCAATACCTAGAATAAATGTTTAAGCCAATTTTTATAGTTATTTCATTTAATAAAATTTTCAATTTCTTGTGCCACAATTATGCTACAATATTATCTTATAATATTTATTATTATTTGCATGGTGACTTTACCGCTCGTTTATTTTCTTAAGTTTCATGTACATAATCCTCTTTTATGTTATTATTTATTAAATCAAATCTATGGGAAAAAATACAGAAAATATTATTTTATGTTAAAAATTAAAATTCATATTTATTTGAAATATATATTATGAGAAATCCGTATGGCATTCATTAATTTTAAATTGGTATTTATAGAAAAATATTATTTTGTATATCAAAAAATAATTAATATTTATTTTATATATGACATATTGTTGTTACATCAAACTAGTTAAAACAAAATTAATTTGATATATCATTACATTGATGCTACCACATGAAAATATTATAAAGTTTCTATTAAAGAAAATATGAATATAGNATGGATAGCGCTATGAGCTGACCATCAGCTTGACCGCCCGCACAAGGTCCCTCGCGAATGCTCCGACCGCCGCCACCTCCGCCAGCCCCCGCTCGTACGCACCGCCCCTTAGCAGCGGCGGGAAGAACAACCGAAATCCCGTCCCCATCACGAACCCCACGGTAAGGGGCGTCGCCACCGCCCGCGGCGGCCGCCACCTCCCTCCGGCCGCCTTCTTCACCGCGATCTCCCCCGCTAGGCACGCGCCGTGCAGGACGAAGAACCACGTGACCTCCCACGTGGGGCGCGCGCGGCACAAGTAGTAGAATATCAGCTCGTGCAGCAGCCCGGACACCAGGAACGTGGCCGCCACCGCCGGCAACGGGGCCCACCTCCGCCCCACGGCCCGCCCCGCCCACCCCAGCGTCGGCAGGTACACCGTCGGCCGCAGCGCACGCGTCGCCATCAGGTTCCAGCGCCGACCCCAAAAGTCCTGCAGCGACGCCGAGAGGTACGGCTCGTCGAACTGCGGCTCCAGCTCGGCGCCGACCAGGCCGCGGGCCAGCGCCGCCGCGACCGCCAGCGTGAGCTCCAGGCTCAGGTACACGTGTAAGCTCTGGATCGCCATCAGCACCTTCGGGCGTATGTACTCGCCGTAATCGTAGATCTGGAAAATCAGGGCTAACAGGAGGGCTTTGGCGGCGTAATTGAAGATCGATTTGCCTTTATCCCCAAAATTCTCGCCGGATTTAGGGTTTTTGGGGCGGAGCTTGATGGGAAGGCAGGCGACGGCAACAAATTGGGGGAGGGAGAGGGAGGGGTCGTCGGAGAGTGGGCCGTTGCCGGCGGCGAGCATGAGGAGCTTGAAATTGGCGAGCCAGGAGAGGAAGAAGGCGGTGGTGCCGGTGAGGTGCATGGAGGAGAGGCGGAGGGGGAGGAGGAGGAAGAGGAAGACGACGGGGAGGAAGGCGGCGAGCCTGTGGCGGCCGGCGGGGAGGGTCCTGGCGGCGAAGTAACAGTAGACGAGGGAAAGGTAGGCCGACAGCCATACCTTGATGAAATTACTGATTTCGCCTTCCATCCAATATGCTAACACTTCCTTGATGTTGCCCTCCATTATGATTATTATTATTAATCCAAGTTTCTCAAAGAATAGAGCAAGTTGAATTGCAGATGTTGAAGATTTATGGTTCAGTCAGTACTGGAGATTTTTATTTATGTTATATATGGTTGAAAAGCGTGAAAGGAATTAAATAATTAATTATATTTTTAGGACGAAATTTTTTAATGTAAAAATTGTGGCGCCAGTGAGGAGATGGAATTGAGAGTATCTGACTTGTGATTTGATTGATATATATATATATATATGTACAAGAGCCACCATATTTCGTTGACCAATGAATACGATTAGCGTTGTACAACGTATTATATTGGCAACAACAATTAATAAATTATATCTATTGTTTGCATGTATATTAATGTAAATGTAATGGGATATGTAATAATATACATGTTCCCTCTGTACACGATTCTCATTTCTGTTTAAAAAAAATCTGGTAGTATCACTAGTACAAAATACTTGAGATTTTATTACTGGATACTAGTACAAAAACAAAATAGTTGAAGATTTTATTATTGGAGGCATAATTCTCCGCATTTTTTGGGTGAAATATTTTTTCAAACTTTTTGAATAAAAATATTAAATTTTCATCTGCTAGCTGTCTGAAAAACTTAATATATGGTTACCGAATCTAATACTAGTATATATTTTTTCAGACAGTTAAAATTTCAGACAGCTATAAAATTAATTTTCATCAAAAAAGGTTACCAATTTGCAAAACTAATATTGTCCAACACGATTTCCTTTTTTTCTGAAAAAGGTGGATGCAATATAAGGAAAAGCTAATTTCAAAAGTTTTTCTACTATAAAAACAACTATATACGGGAAATAAGAAACTAATGTTTAATTTTTTTTTTTTTGGTACAAAGAAACTAATGTTTAATTAACTAAAAGTTTGAGTACATATATTACATTACACATGTGACCACTATTGAATGAATATTGCTTCTGTGACCAAATTGAGTCGAATTCTTTTTTGTTGCATTTGACGTCCAATACGGAGGCAACCATTTTCAAAGCCATCAATGGTTATTCAACAGTCCAAAACCTTATTCCATAGGTGATTACTCCCGGTTTTTTTTTTTTTTTTTTTAAATAACATAAGGATGTCCTAATGTAAAAATAATAAAATAACATATTACAACCCAACAGAAATATATGAACAATGAATCCGTAATGAACAAGAAACACAAAATAATTAAATAAGGACATAATGTATATTATACATGCATTAGTTCTATTATTTATTTATGTTAGATGATTCAAGAGTAATCTTCTTTTATTTTGCTACGTCAAATTGGAGATCAATACATCAATAATATTGCAAATTTTTTCTTAATTCATTTGGCAAAACATGTACTTTATTCAAACACTTAGAAATATTGTGATAGACAAACTTCATAATTGTATGACTTTATAAGGTATTTCTACTAACAGTTCATGAATATCTCTGTGAAATTACCGACCGTGTAATTGAAATTGCTAATAGTTTGTTTTTTTTTTTTATTTTATCATTTATAAACTACAACATTACTCTCTCTCCATATTGACAAATTGGTACTTACCCCATGGAGGCATCGCCCCATGGGGTGGGAACGAATTTCATTTTCAAATAAAGGTTACTTTACAAAAGCTTGGTTACATTAAATATGCCAATAAAAAGTGATAACTTCATTCAAACATTCAAGAACATTTTGATCAACCTCCTATATTCCCCTTTTCAATGTATTTTTTGTTTAGAAGATCCACAAAATCTATTGTGCAAATCATTGACCATCTTCGTTGTTACAATGAATTTAAAGTTGTTTATCATAACATAGTTCGCATATCATTTGGAGTTGCAATATTTATATGCCTAATAACTTCTTTAATGCTTTTATTGTCCAACTTTTGGAATTATACATAATGCTTCAAAAAATCAAGATAAGATGCTTTCTTGATTCTTCAACAAAATAAAATAAAACAAACAATGAGACAATATTAAGAAGCATATCATTTGTTAAAATATTTAAGAGGAGAAGATTTAGAATTCTATTATATTATGATACTCTTAGTCATATGTGAACCTTATTTTTACGAAGTCATTATTAGAGTACATTATGTATTACAAAGTTTATAATTTTTTAATTATAAAATTCAAAATTGATAATATAGAATCATTATTTATGAGAACCAAATTCTTACAAAGTCCATATATTTAAACGCTAGCAATAAATAAAAGGTAGTAATTCTAAGACTTTTTTTTCTAGATATTGTTATTCATACTTATGTAAGAAAATTCAGATTTTTTTTTTCTTTTTTTTCCCATTGTATTACTATTGTTTTATTTGTTTCTTATGCTATTCACAAATAATATTTTATTTGTTGAAAGAAATTAGAGAATATTTACATGTATTGCATCATTATTTTGGAAGTATCTACATCTATATCTATATCTATATCGATATTGATATAAAGAGGTTGTTGAAAAAATATATTAATAGAAAATATGATAAAAAAAATATAATGTTTGACTTGCTATTAGTGGAAATTTTAAAAAACACATGTGAATATTTAGTAACAAAATTTGAATCTCATTTTTTCAGTAACAAATTTGTAGATTTTATAGTAAAATTTGAACGTATAATTTTTTATTTTTTCACCAAAATCTGAATCCCATTTTGTTTGGTAACAAATTTGGATATTTTTGTACAAAAAATATGTCAATTATTTATGAAAACAATTCTAAATATAAATAAATTTAAAAACCATACAAATTGGATACAAATTTAGGAAATAAATAGTGTATAATTCTTAACAAATATATCCAATATTTTTGAATATTTTTTACAAAAATGAGTGGAAAGCAGATAAAACCACGTGCCTTTTTATTTTAAAACAAAATTGAGATTTTGATGGGATATACATTCAAAATCGTATCCACATTTTTTGGTAACAAATTCGGTCATCTTTAATATTTAAAGTCAAATCTTATCCAATTATTTAGAAAAAAAGAAATTCAAATCAATTTCAAAATCGTGTACAACTTTTCAAAATTTGAATGCACCAATTTTTTTGAATTCTTATGCTTTTTTTCTTAACCATGTCTTACCAAGTTGATGGTAAGTTCATATCATTTTTTTATGTTAAGTTCATATCAATTTTTTAGAAAAATAAACAGTTGCATAAATCTTAACAAAGTATTCCAATATTTTATTAGAATTCATTTTAATTCAATTTGTTTGGTAAAAAGTTCGCTGCAATGTTACCAAAATTCGGTTGTATTTTTTATCATTCANAAAATTTTGATTAAGAACAATTGAAAAGAATCATTATTTTTTCCTAAAAGTGAAATCGATTTTCCTACCAATACACTGATTTTTTTACCTAACAAATTGATCCGAATATTTGGTTAAAACAAAGTGAAAAAAATCATCAATAAAGAAGTGTTGTACATAAGGAAGTGTTCAATAATATATAGATTTTATTTTAATGATATTTTTAATGCCATGAGACAATTTAAATACAAAAATATCTTTTAAAAAACAAGTAGTTAATAAATGCTGTTGTTATCAAAATATAATTATGTTGTTATCAAAATGTCTTATGTTATGTTCCTCTTCGGATTGTAATTTTTTGTTTGTTGACTCGATTTTAGGAGTTATGTAAATTGCATTTTCTGTAAATGGAAGAAAATTTTAATGGTGTTTTGAGAGAGAGAAGAAAGAGAACTATAAGGAAGGAGGAGACAATGGTGAGGAGAGAGAGTAGAGTGAACAAGCATGATCATAACAATATCCGATTTTCAGCATCATTCTCTCTAATAATAGCTAATTGCTTGGGACCACACCCCGCGCATGGTTAATTAGGTACAAAATAATAGAAACAAGAAAAATAGATATTGCTGATAAATGTTGAGCGTAAATGGGCCACAACACCACTTCATTCTCTAACTGCCTAAATCTTCACGCGGTCCTCGTTTCACTGGTTTTCAGCTCACATTTCTTGTGTTTATCGTTGGAAAGAAAACATGACTTGAGTTAACTTCACCCGATAGCACACACCTTCTNTGGATATTTAAACTTGACAGATAACATCTTCAACACACATTCGGCGACTCCCGAACTTTTGGTGTAGTAAAGGGAAAGCCATTAAATGGAGTGATTTTTACGGTGAGGTAGCAAAAATGAAAATTTTAGGTGAAGGGCTGTTCCCTTTAGTTAACTTCACCCGATAGCACACTTTCTCCCAAATATCTCTTTTCCTCCTTTCCCGGAAAACCACCCTCACGGCCGATGATTAGCGGTCATAAGATCTTATTTATGATGCTACAACTATTAGTAACATAAGATAAAATAATATTTAATATTACTTATTTATTTATTTATAATAATAATAATAATAATATATTTGATAAAAATGTACTTTTATACTGTTTATATGATAAAAAAGATTAGGATTTTTTTTAAAAAAAAATGTTTAATAAAATATTAAGCAACTAACTCATTTTTATATTTACAAAAAATATATGTTACAACCATTACGATGTTCCCTTTCGAGCAGTAATTGAACAATAGTTTAGTATACATCTCGTTTATTTCTCCTTTTAATTAATATAGTTAATTTGGGTAATAGTTGTACATTTACATCTATTTTGCACTTTTTTAGTATGAATATTTTAAATCTTTCTAAGAAAAATAACCCACAAGTTTCTCTTATGTAATTTTACACTTAGTAAAATTGATGTAATGTGGATCTATAATATATTTTATAAAATACTTGTAGGTATATAATTATTTTAAATTAGTGTTGATATATATATATATATATTATTTTGTACTGATGAAAGTAATTATATTACTTTTATTTTATTTATAGATCATTAATCAAATCAAACATGATATATCATATATAAAACCGGTAACAAATAAAAAAATCTGAAGTATTTAAAAACATAAAAATTTAATGGTAAATAGTGATTGCGTTTTAACTAAAAATATTAAGACTAACATATCGATTTTCAATGCAGAAAAATATTTTTTACATACATAAAAGTTATAGTTAAAATAAATGTGCATCTTGAGTAAGTTTTATATTTCTCCAAAAATTCTATGGAGTCATCGTCGATGTGTTTTTGTTGGCTATCCCTCTAGTCAAAAAGGGTGGTGTGTTTATGACTTGGACAACCGCACTTTTCTAGTCTCACGTGATGTGAAATTCTGTGAATCAGAGTTCCCTTATTTTACGGCTCCTGCTCTTGATACTGCCTCCGTACCTATGGTTCCATGGTCTGCTATTCCTGACGACGATGATGATGTGGTGCTTCCCACTACAACACGTACTGCTGCCACTGGGGGTTCTGAGGTCATTGTCGATAGGGGGGGTAATCCTCCCGACAAGGAAGTGCTGGGTCGTGGTCATCGTCTCAAGAGGCCCTCTTCCCGTCTTGCTGACTTTGTTTCTCACACTATTTGTTCCTCGTCCCCCCACTCTGCCTCCTCCATCGTGTCATCGTCTGGTATTCCTTACCCTCTCGCACACTATGTTTCTTGTGATTCATTTTCACCTGCACATCAGTCATTTCTAGCAGCCATTTCTTCTGCTGTTGAGCCTCAGACCTTTTCTAAGGCTGTTCGAGATAGTCGCTGGCGTTCGGCTATGCAACTAGAGATTCGAGCATTGGAATCGAACCGTACGTGGGATATTGTTTCTCTTCCTACTGGAAAACACGCTATTGGTTGCAAGTGGATTTATAAGATTAAATATAACTTTGATGGTTCTGTTGAGCGCTACAAAGCAAGTTTGGTTGTCTTGGGTAACCGGCAGGTGGAGGACATTGACTATCAGGAGACATTTGCACCTGTCGCCAAGATGGTTACTGTACGGACTTTTCTTGTTGTTGCAGCTGCCCGACATTGGGAGGTTCATCAGATGGACGTGCACAATGCATTCTTACATGGGGATTTGTCTGAGGAGGTCTATATGAAGCTTCCTCCTGGTTTTCATTCGCCTGATCCTGGTAAGGTGTGTCGGTTACGCCGTTCTCTGTATGGTTTAAAGCAAGCTCCTCGGTGTTGGTTTGCGAAGCTTGCTTCTGCTCTACGGCACTACGGTTTTCAACAGTCATATTCTGATTACTCACTGTTTGTTTTTCACTGTGGCTCATTGAGTTTACATGTTCTGGTTTACGTTGATGATCTGATCATTTTTGGAAGTGATCCAGTCGCCATTACTGCCTTTAAGGATTATTTGGGTCGATGTTTTCATATGAAGGATTTGGGTTTGTTGAAATATTTTCTGGGTATTGAGGTTGCTAGGAATTCTTCGGGCATTTTCTTGTGCCAACGGAAGTACACTCTTGACATTGTGACCGAAATCGGTCTACTTGGCGGTAAACCGGCGGATTTTCCCATGGAACAGAATCACCAGCTTCCCTTAGCAGACGGTCCTCTCTTTTCTGACCCCGAGCGTTATTGGCGTCTCGTTGAGCGATTGATCTATTTGACAGTCACTCGTCCTGACTTGTCTTATGCGGTTCATACCTTGTCTCAGTTCATGCAGCAACCTCGTCAGGCCCACTGGGATGCTGCTCTTCGGGTAGTTCGTTATTTGAAGGGTACTCCGGGTCAAGGTATTCTTCTTCGTTCAGATTGTGACTTGCAGATTTACGGTTGGTGTGACTCTAATTGGGCGACTTGTCCTACTACACGTTGGTCTCTTTCGGGCTGGTTTGTCCAACTTGGTCATTCACCCCTTTCTTGGCGCACCAAGAAACAACACACTGTAGCCCGGTCTTCTGCCGAGGCCGAGTATCGAGCTATGGCGACCCTTACTTGTGAGTTGAAATGGTTGAAGGGTTTACTTCACAGCCTTGGCGTCGCTCATTCTCAGCCCATGCGGATTCATTGTGACAGCTAAGCAGCTCTGCACATTGCTGCTAATCCTGTATTTCATGAGCGCACGAAGCATATTGAAGTCGATTGCCATTTTCTTCGTGATGCTCTTGTTCAAGGTCTCATTTCTACCGCTCATGTTTCCACTCATTCTCAATTGGCGGACATCTTCACCAAGGCCTTAGGAAAACACGAGTTTGATTTTTTTCTTGGCAAGTTGGGCATCCGGAATCCGCATGCTCCAACTTGAGGGGGGGGGTGTTAGAGTAATTTTGTGAATTTTGTATTTTTGGTATCTTAGAGATTTGGTGTATATTGGTTTTAGGGCTTCCTTTGTATCTTTATATATTCGGCTCTGGTGAATATCAAAAGCAAGAGTTTTGGGAAACAAATTGGGGTTCACGTATTTGTCATTTAGCATTTCGTATGAACACGTTGTTGCTTGGTGGACATTATCATTTGCAAAACTCACGATTTTTGTCATCGTCATCCAAAAGAAAACAGAAGACTAAAAAGACTAAAATACTTTGGGTGGACTTGATCATAGCTAGTGCAGTACATGTTCTATCAAAGACTTATGACAGGTATTACGTCGATGAACATATGGAATTTAATTTCAAAAGGAATTGGGAATCAAACGAACAGTTTGTAGCATCCAAATTAATGTAAAATCAACTGAAAACATGAAACAAAACATATTGTTCCTCTGCCGTCGTCGGTCGAAATTCCAAGTGCAGGTCAAAATCTCGCATTTATCTCCTTCTCCCTTTCTGTCTTAATATCTCGGTGAACCTGTAAAACCCGAAAAAGGAAACTCCGATCCCTAATTTCACCAGTGTGTTTTCCAGTCGAGAAGAGTCGTCTTCTCCGATGGGATTTTTTTGGGTTGTGCTCGTTTTTTTGGGCAGAGAGAATGGGCGAGCGTGTTTTTTTTCAGTCGTCGATTTTGCCCTCTTTTTTTAATTATGATTTTCTTAAAAATTTGAGAGATTCGGGGATTTTCAAAGGTTGTGTGGGAGAAGGAAAACAATAAGGGTGGGTTAGGTTGTAAGGATTAGGCTTGATATCCTGTCATTTGTTAATATATCAAGCCATTTATTTTGTTTGGTTGCTCTTTGTATAGCCCGTTCAAACCCGCAAAAGCCCGGTCACTTTTCCTCTTTTTTATTATTCGGTATTCGGCCTTCTTTGTGGGATGGGGTATCATTTTCATCAAATCATTAAAATACCATAAAATACCTATCTTCTATTCTCTTCATCGTGCCTTCCCTCCATTCTCATGTTCATCCCCGACGACATTCCGCCGCCTCCATCCCCACTGCCACCCTCGCTCTCCCCTCTGACGCCGCCGCCGCCGCCTCGATCCCCCGTCGAGACATCCGCCCTCATATGAAACAAAAGGAAAGTAGAAAAAGACCCCCGCAAGCGCTACCGCTCCGAGAAGAGTCGCGCCGCCGCCTATGGCGGCACTTGCCACCGGTTCTCCTACTTCGCCAAGGATGTGAATATCTTATACCGCCGTCAATTTTTCGATTCTCTCTATTTTTTCTGGTGAGCTTTCTTTTCCTTGTCAATTGGGGGTTTTTTGATTGTGAAGAAGATAAGAAATATTAATTTAGGGCCCTAATCTATGAGTAAATTTTGGGATGAATTTGGTGCACATTCAATTTGAGGTAAAGAAGGATGATGACAAAAAAATAATAATTTTGTGTTCTAATCTATGATTTGGTTTTGGGATGAATTTCGTACACCAATTTGAGATGAGGAAGCATGAGGAATGTGAACTGGGTAGTGTTTAGGTAAACAAGGGCAAATTGTGAAAATTAAATTTTGAATGAAGGGTAGAAAAATAATTTCCACCTAAGAGATATAATTTTCAATCACAAACCAAACAAGTTAATGGGCTAATTGAATTGATGGATAGATTATAAAGAATGATAATATGAAGCCGACGAGAATAAGGCCCATAAGTTCCTGAAGGGGCTGAATCAGAGAATCCGTGAGCTAGTTGGGAGTCACGGCCCGATGTCTTATGCCGACGCCGTGAGTCGGACTCAGGGAGTGGAGCGTGGCCGAGTGGTAAGGCGGCGGGCTTTGGTCCCGTACAGTCGAAGGTTCGAAACCTTTCGCCCCAGGGGGCCTATTTAGGCCCTATCACTCCCCTACTATAGGGAAGTGATTGCACTCCCCTACTATAGCTATAGGGGAGTGATTGCGCTCCCCTACTATAGGGGAGGATCCCAATCAGTTTTTGTAACCAAACTGACTCTAATTATGTTGGTTAAAAAATAAACAGAATCGGGGTCATGAACAATTCTAGTGTTATTGTTTTTATAATAATTAAAAAAATAAAAGATAGTTATATTACAAATTTGCCATTAAAAAATGACAAAGTCAAGGATTTTTTAGGTAGTTCATATTTTTACAAAAACACTCGTCCTTGTAGAGTAGTAATATAATATAATATAATATAATATAACTAGTACGTAACCCGTGCGATGCACGGGATGTAAAATTTGGAAGAATAATATAACCTAACGTGCATTAGGATCGAAATTGAAATGATTAAAATACATAGGAACATTGTTGAATCATAAAAAGTTCGGTAACAATCATATATTATTAAAAACCTCCTTGTACACAACATTATGAGTTTGATTATTTGGTAACTCCTCATTATCACAAACTAATATTTTCAAAAGAGATAAATCCTAAAAATCAAACTAATATTTTTGGTGAACAAACTAATATTTTAGGATTGGTGAACAAACTAATATTTTAGGATTTCTAGGATTTGTCTCTTTTTGGTGAACAAACTAATATTTTAGGATTGATTATATGAATAAGGCTACCTGTTTTTGGTGTTCTTTTCATTCATTTTCATTCAAACAATCCGATGACTTGTATAATGAAATCCGAATCTTAAGCCGAAATATTTAAAAAAAGAGTTTTTAAAAATTGAAAAGTCAAGGCAATCAGTTCAGATTAATTAAAGCTCAAGGAAAATCCGTTCCTTGAAATAAAGACGTGTGCTATCATTAACCAAATATCCGGTTATTGATATAGAGTGATTACCAAAAAAATAGAACGCGATAAGACGCTTCATGGAAATATCAATGGGATAAGGTCATAACAGATCGCTATACATTTTAACGATAAAAGCTCAGATGGAATGATTTATGATAATTATATCGTAATTAATGAAATTAATTAGATGTGTGAAAAATGACATAATTAATGAGTAGTGTGAAAAGGCATAATTAATGAGAAGTGTGAAAATGACATAAATAATGAGAAGTGTGAAAAGGACAAAAACTTATCAGTTTTGGAAAATATTTAATGCAAATCCGACATTGACCATAATTTGACCTACTATTTTGGATAAATATTAATTCTTATTATGTAAGTATAGATATAACATAGATAGATAGATAGATATAGATATAGATAGATAGATAGGTAAAAACTCTTTTAAACATCAGTCAACACGCGTACATGACTATGACCCACCATGACGCCCTCTGACGGCATCCACATTCCCCCCAACCCACAAAGAAAAACCATCCCGTTGGATGGCGGTCCCACCAGTAAATTATTAGTATTTGATATATTTTTAAAAAAAGGTGCCAGCTCAGCAGGGTTTCTTCTATGTGTGGGTGCTTGCACTCCACAATCAAGCGCGCGATTGCAGACTTTTTATTCATGAACAGTTGCAACTTTTGAGGAAATGCTAAAAGTTGAAGTTTAAACGTAAAAATGAGGTTTGATGTTGAAATTGAATTAGTTGATTGAATGACATTCGGAGAAGATTATGTAACATATATTGATGAAGAATATTTGTTTGAACAAATTAGTGAATTCACCCAATTTCCCACCAAAAAAAATTATACAGATTAATTACCCATTGCAAATTTGCAAGTGATGTTACAGCTAGCGCTGAACTGAATCTAAGTATAAAATTAGGCTGAACCTGAACATGAAAGCATGATTTGAATTAAGAAAAAAGATGCGGACAGGCAAAGGTGAAAATGGCCTCCACCATGTGCATTTGCCCTTCCAAAAAACCCATCCTTTTGCATAAATTAAAAAAAAAATATTAATTATAGAAGGCCAACCTCATCACCCTTTTAACATTTTATTATTTTTAATTTTCATTTTGTTGTAAAGTAGAGATATATACAACCAGGCATGAATGGGGGAGTGGAGGGGACTGGGGATCACTTTACAGAATTACACCTCCATCATCTCATGTGTCAAATTGGCTTCCTTTTTTTTTTTTTCTTTTCTTTTCTTTTCTCCTCTNAGTCGTGTGATTCGGGTCCTATAAATACCCCTATTAATCCATATGTTAATTAAAGTCTCTAAGAAAAAATTGCAATATATATCTTGCAGTTTTCTTGAGTTTTTTTTTTTCCTCCTCCCCCACACCCATCTCAATTCATATACAATGGCCACAACTGAGGTATATATTCATTTCTATGTCTCATGGAGTTCATGTATGTGATACTTAGTTGTTTGCATGTTTAATTTGATCAATTTTGATATATTAGATCGACATGAGATTGAACTTGTCATGATCTACTTCTGAAAGTTCACGATAATGAGTGTATTTTGATAAAACAGATAAAGGTCAGATCCACGAGTTACTATTTCAATCAACGTTACTGTGTCTTGTACGGGAAAATTTCAAAATTAATCCCACAGATATAGGGGGGTGACAATTTTGGTCCCGACGGAATGCACAAAATATGAATAGTCCCACAGCTTTTAAAAAATGATCAAAAGTAAGACTTTTTCGCCGGGTTTACTATTTTCGGCCCGGAGCGCCACGTGACGTACACGTGGCGCACACGTAGCTTATTTTTTACACGCTGGCATCCGACGTAGATAGGAAAAAATTCAAAGCTAGTCCTACAAGTATAGAGGGGTGACATTTTTTGTCCCGATGGAATGCAGAAAATTCAAAACTAGTCCCACAACTTGTAAAAAAATATGAACACGTCGGATGCCACGTGGCGTTCCGGGCCAGAAATAGTAAATCCGGCGAAAAAGTCCTACTTTTGATCATTTTTTAAAAGCTGTGGGACTATTTATATTTTATGCATTCCGTCGGGACCAAAATTGTCACCTCCTATACCTGTGGGACTAATTTTGAAATTTTCCCTACCGTAGACTGTAGTGAATTTCAAATTCAATATCTTACGTAAAATCATTTGAAATTCGTGTCTTACATAAGTCCTTCACGATGATCATAAAATATTCTTGACTACTGTTGCAAATATCTTGTGTTGTGTTCATATATGATGTTCTTAATTATGTATGGTTTGGCTAGCCCTATTTAACCGATAGCCAGTTCAAATTTATCCCGAAGTTGTTCAATTATATAAAAAGTAAAATGACTAAAACTATCAACCCAACTAATATATTACAACAAAAACTTGTAACACTATATTGTACACTACCATCTATAAAATAAAAATATAATATTAACAACAATAATCAGTTGAGTTAATTAATTTGTCGTGTATACTGAAATAATAGCTTTATTTGTACAACAATGTATGAACTTTCTGTTTTTTTCATATTCTTGATTAAATAATAAAATTATATCTTACAATTATTAATTTTTAATTGTTCAGGTGGATTCAATTCCAGCACCAGAAACAATCTCCACGGAGATACCAGCTGTCATCCCCAAGATCGCTACCGAAGAAACTCCGGCAGCTGACGAGACTCCCGAGCCTTCGGAAGTCACTAAAGAATCCTCACCAGCTGAGGAGCCAGCCGCTGAAGCCGAGCCAGAGAAAGATGCCAAAGACAAATCAGCTGAGGCTGAGGAGCCAGCTCCAGAAACAGTGACCGAGCCGGAAGCTGTAGCCGAGGAAAAGGAGCCAGCTCTGGAAGCCGTGACTGAGCCATCCGAGGATCAAGTGGTGGCTCAAGAGACTGAAACAAGCAAAGAAGAAGGGCCTGTCGAGGAGCCAGCTGCCGTGGCTGAGCCGTCAGAGGTAGCCACCGAGCCAGCTGCGGCTGAAGCTCCAGCCGATGAGTGAAGACATTGGGTCAACTTGGATTGAGTTTGAGTTTTGTTATTTATTTATTGTTCTTGCTGCTTTGTCTACTGTTAAGAGGTAAGATGTTATTTGTTATTGTGTGTTATGTGTTGGGTCCGAAAAGAGATTGATGAGTTCAAATGTTGTTCTTTTTTCGATATATTAGGAAAATGGGCAACTCTATGTTCGTGGTCTTATATGGAGGGGGTTTCGTTTCAAAAGATTTCCTTTTTTTATTTAATTTTTTGGATATGATTTTTTATTTTTTGGATGCACTACGCTGAATAAATCGGGTTGTGATCTCTCAAACTACTACATCTTTTGGTTACCTATTAAACATCCTGTGTGATATATATAGCACTCAAAATAGCTCGGTAAATCGGCCTGGGTGGTTTGCTCGGATATGTTTGGTTCAAGGGAGCTCAGCTCGGTGTCAGACAGGAGTATTACGACTTTGAAGTCGTGTGATAAATGTCGTGGTTTCGACCTAACAAGCATCCATTGCAGTTGGGTCATGAGGTCTCGAGGACGATCGAAGGGCTTAGGAGTCGTACGGTAAGAGGGAAAGAATCATACTAGCGATGAAAAGTATATCTCGCTCAAGAGTCTAAAATTTTAGAGACGTGTTAAGCTAGGAAAGGAGATACGATTGGATACCTTTCCTAGTAAAGATCTACTTGAGTAAGAAGACACTCGGGGTATATAAGGGGTTACTAGGTTTTACTTTGACACAACACATTACTACGCTTCTACATGCACTCATTAAACATATTCATGAGTGAGAACTAACTTGAGCATCAGAGGTTTTCTCCCAAAACCCCTCCTAGGTGCATTTACAGGTTACCGGAGTTATGATCGGAGAGATGGTGGCCTTCGGGGAAGATCAGGTTATTCAGCTCACCGAGGCATAGCATGATAGAATTGTGGCTCGAGCTCGAGCACCCGACAAGAAATGTTTGTCGAACTAGGTCACTCCATAATATCGCCTTAAAAGTTATATCACTGTAAAGGCCTTTCATCACTGTAAAGGCCATGTAATCGAATAGCTCTATTCTAATCGCCGTAAAAACTTGAAAACTACAAAGGCTATTCTCCTTACTACTTTACGAAAGGACATCACAAAAATTATTCAAACACTCAAGGTTATTCAAATTACAAGGGATATTCTCATTACTATTGATTTAAATACCTTACTGTACCGACAGTACAGTTTTTCTCTAAGTACTATTTTGGCCAAAATACCGTTTTATATCAGTTCCATATTGGAAAATACCGATTTTACCTAATAATACCGGTTAAAATCTCGAGTATATCGATTTTTTTTTAACAAAAAATATATGTTTTTATTAATTCATTTATAGAAATTGAAAAGTCTACACTTAATTTTAATATGTTTACATTGTTATTAGATTGTAATTCATTTTTTATTTATTAAAGTTGATTTTATATATTATTATATTATAGTAATAAATTAATTTAATATTCATTAAAAAAAGGATAAACTTGTAAACGGGTTGAACCGACTAAAACGCGTATTGGTAGCTCGTCCGATATGATTACCAATACTATAGCTCGTCCGATATGATTACCAATACTATATTTAAAACATTGTGCTCAAGCTCCTTAATCTGATCAATAATGTTGTCAGCTCAAGCATGACAATAGATCCTCTACTTCAACTTTAGGTGAAGTTCGAGAGAGAAATAGATAAAAATAAAAATAATAAAAAATATAAAATGTCGACTGCATGCATTAAAATATTTATGTGTCAATTACTCCTACTTTACTATCAAATGCACCAAACATGTAAGGTTGCATCGATTCATTAAACTCGTGTGATTTACGGTCGTCAATATATATAACACTAGTATTCGATTCTGTGCATTTGTACAGTGTAAATATAATATTATAAATTATATTTATACTAGTATTAAAATTATAAGTTACACAATGATATTATATTTTAAACATAGAGTATTATAAGTTATATTTATGCATATAATAATAAAAATATAAATAAGATAATGATATTATATTTTAAAATTTGATCATTGGTTAAAATAAATAATACATAACTATTTGATTGCATATGAACCACTATATTAATTACATAAAATATAATAAATAACGTAATTTTGAAAGATCGCCAATTTATTAGCTTAAAAATATTAAATTTATTATAACATTTGATTATGCGATTTTAAGAAATTTTAATATAACATTAAAACAAATTAACTTATTTAAAAATACAATCGCTAAATAAGATAAAAAAAAATATAATATTAATTTTAGAATAAATAACTTTACCAAAAAATTTACAATATTTTTTATGTTTATGTAATTTTCATATATCATTTAGTGTAAACTATAGTTATTAGTTTTAATAACAACTATTATATGATATAATAAAATAATATAATTATTACTCCATTAATATAAAAGGTAACGGTTTTGTTTTAATTAACCATAAAAAAGTGCAATGAAATATTTTAGCATTAATTAGATATGATGAATTAATAATAATAATAATAATAATAGAAGATTGTAACATAAAAAGATGGTAAACAATAATTAATATTGTTCAATTTATTGTTGGTAATTAAATATAGAGAGAGATATAAATGATAAAGTTTGTAACAGTTTTTGGAGAAAAATCGAAATGAATTTTATTAAATGTTTTATTAAATGCTATTAGCCAGCAATTATATATATATATATATATAGATTACTTAATGGATAGTCATATTATTAATTTTCAATTCGAACACATTGACAAAAAATATTTATATACTTAAAAGATAAATATAATTGTTTTTAAATTAAATATACTTATTAAAAACAAAGAATAAATAAAAAATTATTATGTTTTAAATCACATATACAATTTAAGTTAGATCAATGTTTTTATGAAGTCAAAACTCCTAATCTACATGGTGACCCTCCAACTCTACAATTGAACTCCAAATCCACAATTGAATCACCAAAAGATATACAATTACGCAACACCAAAAAATGCCACACATTCGGAATACTCTTTTTCAATAAAATAAACAAACAAATAAATAAATCCGAAACTAAAACAATTCCATCTTCACTTGCCTTTTAAATTTAACTCAATTAACCTTACCAATTGTTTCAAAAGAGGACCACTAAAACATTACAATCTCTGTCAAAAGAAACATTGGCCGGTGTGGCATGTTTGCTAACACCTCCTTACATAAGGGCCAAAGCCAGAAGAAAAGAAAGACTTTCTTAAAGAGAAATCATCTATCATTTATGTACAAAAAAACCTACCACAGATTTTTCTAAGTTATGTGCACGATCCTAAAATCGCCCGATTTTTGTGTGTTTTTATCTTTACCAAGTACCAAAGCTGCAACCTACATGCTCTTGAGTGATAATTCGAAGCCGATCACGCATTAGAGACATTGTGGGGTATGCTGGAAAACAGAGCCTATAAAAGCATGTGTGAGATGATGGCAGCCGATCGGACGACTCAGAGTTTTTGTAGATGTAAAGTCGAGAAGCCAACCCACTGAAACCCTCACACGGAAGATGCTTAATCGAGGTCCAGAAGAAAAGGAGAACTTTCTTCTGCTCCTTTGTCATGCTCCCAACAATCTGCAAATTTGGTCATGAAAATCAAGAACACAACTACAGGCTATTATTTTCACCAAAGAAAATGGAAAACAGATTGCACTTCAATTTGTAGTACAAAATACTTCACACCTCCCATACTCAGAGCTTCGACAGACTAGTACCCTTTAGTTCTGTATTATTGACACAAATTCAAAACTATTTCATTTTTAAAAAGGAATTAACTAAAACAACATAAAAAGCACCATTTCATAGTTTTATATTGAGACAAAAAATAAACAAATAAATCTGCATCCACCTCTAATTCATCGAAACATACTTTCTGTGTTTAAAATTCCAATGGAGCGAGATACATTCCGTTGCACATCAATCAATCAGTCAATCAATCAACAAGCCGTTAAAATCCCACTAAATGGAGTCGGCTATATGGATCACAGTTCGCCATCATGCTCTCAAAACACACATCTTCATTCAAATTTAAATATTTTCAATCATTTTTTATTGTCTCCTTCCAAGTTTTCTTAAGTCTACCCCTCCCCCTGTTAATGTGCGTTCTTAATTATAGTGTTTCTACCCTTCTCACCGGAGCCTCGAAGTCTCTCATACGCACATGCCCAAACCATCTTAATCGTGGTTCTCTCATTTTCTCTTCTATGGTCGCTACCCCAACTTTATTTCTAATAATTTCATTTCTAATCTTATCTAACCTTAGTATGCCCACACACCCGTATGTAGTTCTGTATTATTCACACAAATTCAAAACTCGTTCCTTTTAAAAATAAATAACTAAAATAACATAAAAGCACCAGTTGATACTTTGAAAAATTCTGCATCCACCTCTAAATTCATCGAACCATACTTTCTGTGTTTAAATTTCCAATAGAGCGAGATATCAATTCGTTGCACAGAGAAGACAAAATAAAAAAAATAAAAAAGAAAAAAAAGAAGGGTACAATACAAATACCTTCCAGAACCAGGAAATGTGATTATCAGTCCCCTTGAACCCATGATAATCCGTGTGGGACCTCCAATCATCCACCGAAATATCATCCTCACTGCCGTAAAGCATCCGGTCAAGATCCCCTGCCTCCAAGCACCGGAAAAAACCCCTCTGCAGCCGCCTGCAGCTCAGTATGTCAGCAAACCCCTTTGCAAAGTGGTCCACCTGCTCCGCCGTCTCCTTCACGAACCTGTGCTGAATAAGCGAGTCCACGTACTTTCCCCTGTTACTGCTGTCCACGGACAAGCTTTTCCCACCAGGGCAGAGCTCGACCACTCGCCTCATCCCCAGCTCCTCGATCTCGTCCACGAACGTCAGGCCTAGTGTGTCCTGGTCCACGGCAGATGGATCCATTTCTAGAATCTTCTTGCAGCTGCTGTACAGAGTGGGGTCCGCATCCCGGATGTCTTCGAGTGTGATGGGCTGCCCCGCCAGCTGGAGGAAGAAGACTCGGTCAAACACGATGCCAACCTGGACTTTGTGCATCAAGGCCAGGGCAATCACTTTTCCCACGAAATTGAAGTATTCTCGGTCGAGAGGGTCCACGGTCGATGCTGAGGATGATTGAAAAATAGTTAAGTTTCCTTTAGTTTTTTTTTAGTTTGACGTGAGAATCAGAATTGAAGAAAGGAAATTACTTCTGGGGAACAGTTTCTATTCATTGTAATAAATATATTTACTTTCTACTTGGTCAATCGGAAGAGACAAGAAGAAACGAAGGGGGAAAATAGACCTTGGGAGTTGCTATTGTCTATATTGAAATATTCTTTTGATTCTACCTCGAGAAAGATATCTGAATGCCTTTCTTTTCCTTATGAAGTGTGAAGTAANACTTAAATAAATAAACTAAAAGTTAAAAAAAATTGGACTTATAAATTCAACCTCATAGTTTTGTGTGCAATTCAAATTTAGCAGAATGAATTCATAGATCGTGTTTGAAGAACCTATTAAGGAAACCACGAGAGATGAGGAAAGTAACACTATGTCTGCCAGAAAGGATTTCTCTTTTTAACAGTCTTCTTCAAGTTTTCCTTTACCTTATCAGAACATAATATTACCAGCTACTAGGAATTAGAGTTGAAAAATGCTTCAGATGGTTTGACATTTCAGATGCCCACCCGTACCGCTAATAATAATAATAAAAGTGTGGTAAAATGAAGAAAATAAAAGGAGTGGAATAAAAAACATCTATGGTATGTCGTAATATCATTTCTTATGTAGTTATGTAAAATTATATGTCCGGTCATCCACGGCACATGCAGAGCACTGGATTAAGATTTCAACTCCTCCACATTATTACCTAGGCAAATACATGGTAACCAGTTATCAAACATTTTGATTATTATCTCACTGACCTACAGAAAACCCTGCTAGATTCATCACAGTATCTTTCATGTACTGGAATTTTAATCTTTTGACAAGTCTCCAAAAATCATGCGTGTTAAAGTAGTAAACACAGGGTTCATAAGGCAGAAAAAATGCTCCGGTTAAAAGTGCAGTAAAAAGTTTCTGCGAAATAAGACAAATAATAGAAATGAGTTAATCTTATAAAGTTGTTGCTGTCTAGTCGGGTCTTATTTTTCTCAAGTATCAGAAAAGCAAGGCCAGTCAACAGTTTTAGAATCATTCTACGTTATAGAACTAATAATCTTTGGGAGCAAAAGCACCATGCCAGGCTTCCAGCAACAACTTTTCAATGCAAAATCACCAATATACATACTCTGAGCATTACAATTTCAAAGATATNGTGTACATAACACTCACACTGAGTGGGACCGATCAAAAATAAAAAATGACGTAGACCCCACTCCATGTGAGTGTTATGTACATAGAGTACATTTATTATGTACTTGTAGCATTTTCCAGAAAAAAAAAAAATAATCGACAGCAACAACGAAGACTACCCCAGCCATCTATAATAGAAACCTGAAGTCTTTGTTTAAAAGGGAATGAGCACAAGTCAAGCTTACATAGTCAATTTTCGAGTCACAATCTGCATCACATGATATGAAATGGAAAGGAAATGTCAAACCAGAAATGATAAACTTAAAATTATGCACAGCAGGAAGGGGGCTAAATCTTCTTAAAAAGTCATGAGTGGAGAAAGTTCTCCAAATATTGCTCAAACAGTTTGGTCTGGTTTTCCATGTTTTAAGCACACCCTTCAAGTTGCAAGTAGCAGCAGAGAAAAAATTTCATGATTGGAGGTTTAGAAAAAATAAAAAATAAATAAAAAGAAAAAGAAATATAAGGCTACGGGCTCAAGGGAGTTTGATGTATTCCACATCGTTGTCAAGTTTTAAAGATAAGATAAATTGTCAACATAAGATTCCAGAAAAATATGTTGGATAAATCTACTCCAAAGGAACAAAAACTCAAATCTCAAAGATACATATACTGCATACACAATTATAATAGTATGTAATTCACGTGTAATTACGTTGTCGAGGAACAATAATGGAAGTCAAACTTTTCTTATACACAATTATAATAGTATGTAATTCATGTGCTCACCCCACCTCAGGACTCATTTAAATTTAAGGAAAGATAAACAAAACACAGAAATCAAGATTTTGGCAAGGTACAAAATAGCTTGAAATGAATACCCCAGTCTCAAATATACTTGTGAATCAGAATCAAGAGGCAAGTCACCTCTCATGCTAGCTAACACAACACCAAAGTATTACACAGACTTTACATAAATGTATATATGAAAAATAGTTAACACAAACCATCCATTTCATATTTCAAAATTTCGTTTCGTACAATTCATTGTTTGTATATTCACAATGACATCATTTTGAAACAAATAGATTTTTCAAAAATATTATGCTCCATAACTTTTGATGTCGCCACATGAAGTTGAGCAAGTTTTAACTGATACAAACAAACATTGTCATCATAAATATATTATAAATTATTTATGTTTTTTCACTGTGATGATGCCATGTCTTCATAATAGAATTTTTATTTAAAGAATTATTTTCCAATTAACATTAATAGATAAATTTCAACTTTATTTTTGTCAATAGATATTAAAATATATGCAGAGTGAATGCCAAGGCAAAGATCATCAAAAAATTATTGATGTGATATATTGTTTATAAAAAAATAACAATATAAAAAGGTTATTAGGTTTTAAAAAATAGAAAAAAGAAACACATTTATAGTAATTAATATAAGGAAGAGCTAAGAAGGAAACAAATAAAACTGATACTATAAATATTTTGATTGATTAAAAAGAAAATAGAATGCTAATAACAAAAATTACAATTTTTAATTGGCAGTTGATGTAGAAAACCAAAGTGGAAAACCAAAGCTGACTATGTTTCACTCGGAAGGTCAAAATAGCGATACAGGCGATTTCAAACCACCGTAATAAGCCATGAGCCAAAAATCAGCATAAGCATGCTTCGAGTGATACAAGCTCAAGAAAGTTTGTATTAGCATATAGAGAGGGATACATTTCTGCTAGGACTGTATAGAACTTCAGTTAAGACACACTATCCTAATTCTGGAGTCAGACTATTTCTCTACCAACTTTCACTCCATGTATGCAGTTTCCAATCTGAACCCTACTTTAAGCAAATGGGTGGTGTTTTTGTGAAGTTCACATTCATCAAACTAAAAGGATGAATAAAAACACAAAAATATGGATAATGAAAACAAGGTATTCATCGCCTTTTATTTTTTCAAATTGAAACAAAGCACATTTTGGTAAGACACGCAAGACAAAATCAAAAAATAAATGACACCCACAAGCAAATGACCTTAAAAAACTAACAAAATCAGGGCCAGAATAGGCCTAGACGTTTAAATTTTGTTGACGGCCAAAATATCACAACTCTGAAAATATCTGTTAGTTTCCTTAGCTAATGTTCTGTGAGCAACTGTCATTTTCAGCCGCATACTCTTTAGTTTCCTTAGCAGGAGCAACGAATTCCGCACTACCTCCAACGCTTACTCCAACAGCCTTTCCTGGAAAGCTGGCTCTAACTTTTGCAGAAACAATCACATACCATTTGCAGGCGTTGGGGTAAAGATTGGCATTCGGCTACTTCAACGTTAGTTGGTCCTGGAGATGTAAGATGTTCTGGACAGGAAGTCATCGAGTGCCTTGAGAGCATCTGTGTCCATATCCGAGAAGGTAACAACCATTGTTGAGCTGTTGAGAGAGAGAGAGAGAGAGAGAGAGTAAAGCATAGAGCAACTGGGAAGCTTCAGAGACAGTAGTGGAAAAGAAGGATATGAGTCCTTTTGGAAAGGCGAACTCAGTTTCATATATATAGAAGAAAGAAGTGTTTCCACCACTCTACCACCGGCTCGAGCAAGACTCAAAAGAACAGCCCCCACATTCAACGCCCTTATATTCATTTATATCTGATGTCTTGCCAAAGATAAGATAAAAGCTCCAGCCTATCCGATAGGACAGAAGAAACCTCTGAATCAATATCAATCTGAAAGAAATTCTTTCTCTTCACTAAGAGTCACTCCTTCCTGTTCAACCATCCTTCCTTAAGCTGGGCACACGCTTGGAGGCCTTTCTGTTCCGTACCTGAGATCCTGAGATGGCTTCCTGATTGGTGTCCCATAGAAAGAGGTAGACCAAGGTTATTCGTACTTACAGGTCGAATGGCGGGCAGTAGAATGCTAGTACACCGATTACACCCCGAACCGACTATGAATTTAAGAGTAGGTGAAGCCTTAATATAGGTAGACGAAGAATTCCGCGTAGCTAAGATGTAAAAATAGGTGTTTTATGGAAGATTACACCAGACATTGCACATGACAAGTTTGGATGCTAGAAGGAGCCCTTATGCGTGATCTTACTAGATAGCATACTTCTTTCAAAGGGTTAGGCTTGATCAGGTACCAAACTTTGCCAATTACACACACACACACATATATATGTATATATAAATATATAGAGATAGAGACAGAGAGGAGAGGAGGGGAGACGGCGTCATTGGTAGCGGTATAGCGCCCCAACATCACATAACATTAGGTGAGTAGGGAAAGGAAGAGAAAAAAAAAACAATATAAATTACAAAATGGTATTTCACTGGTGAAGGAAAAGGGCAACAATAAAAATGAAACAACAAAAGAATGCCATGATCAAAATGATAAATTGAAAAAACAAAAAGATTTTCAGGTGCACATCTAGGATCACTCAGTAATCTATGATGGGCTAAGAACTAATTATTGTTATCACGGCTCACAAATCTTCATATTGGTGCTCTTAAAATGTTTGGCTTCAGTAACACAACAATGTTATTCCATGACAGTGGTCCAGAAATCAGTATGGGAAGCTAGTTAAATATACGAAACTACTAAATGCTACATCCAGGGCATCCATACCCTCCTTATCATGCACACAACATGAAGAACCAGGTTAAACAAACCTCATGCATTTACACATCAAGGAGACCGTCCATTCCAACCATTAAGCAACCCAAAAAGGATAACTTCTTATCATTATTTATGAAATTCATCCAAAAGCGTTAAGTGCATGACCATAAGAGAGTAATCAGAAGTCTACAAAGCCCCCTATTTATCTGTGGCTCCACTCCACGAGAGGCAAACATGTAAATAGAAAGCAAAATGACATTATATTTGAACAAACAACAAGGTTCTACTGTCCACATCTATCCAAGAGCACAGAATCTTTAGTACGCGACATGTTGGCAATATTCAAACTTTCAGCATTCATATTACAGTCTAATTATAATCATAAAAGAATGTATACCACTTTAATATCCAATTTTGTACTCCTCTTGTAACACATCAATGTGTCTCCCAAATATTATAGCACATAAGAAGCCAAAACCATCACCTAGAACATGGTGTCTGTGCTTCTTTTTCGTATGATCACTAGACCAAGTTACTAAGAACAGCACAATCATTCGAGGTCAAGGAAGATTGTAAGTATGATTATCCTTTATTGTACCTATCCATTTCATTATCTAACTGCTGACAAAGACACTAAAGGTTTTCAACTTAAACTTGTTAGAAAGATACGCGAGAAAACATCAAATTTAAAACCACAATTAAAAAACTGATATTTATCCGAAGACAAAACAGATATATGCATGCTTTATCCTACTTCTTCCTTTTGGTTGGTAGTTCAAGTCCTCAACAAACAGTAACTTAACGAATGTTGTTTCATGATTTGCTAGAAAATTCATAGATATATCTCAATAATTACTGGAACAGCATGAACTACAGAACTTCAAGATATATATATATATATATATATATATTGAAAAATGCACACCTGGATTTGGAAAGAACCTTCGACGATCATTCGGGCAAGCCACAAAGAGCGGATTTTGAGGGTTAAAAATTGCTTGGCATACGCAGAAAAACCACTCCCGCAGCACGCCAGGACCGGTTGCTTCCTCGTTCTTGAACTCCATGAACAAGCCCGCACGCAAGGATTCCAAATCTGCATTTATAATGTACTCGAATGATTCCGCCAGTAAGTTTGATCGGTCGATGAGCATCTCGTGCAGATCGTCAAAGTCGTCCTTCACCTCAGGAAGAAGCATCATCGCCAGGTGTCTCCTTGCCTCAAAATTGGTTACCTCCTTACACTCCGAAATCCAGATGTGATCGTCGCTCCTCCTAGAACACCTCAAGATCAGATAGCACACGGCACTCTTCCTCTGCTTCATAGTCTCCCAGAACACCTCCTCGCAGCCCTGGTAGAGTTTGGAAGTACTATTAAGCTCCTTCAGAAGATCAAGGTACTGGCACCCGACATGAAAGGTCTCACCCTCACGTTTCTTGGCCCGGTCCAGACGCTCTTCAATTTTCACCATAAACTTCTCCAATTTGCTCAGAAGGTCGAAAAAGATCCCGTGCAAGACGACAATCTCATTCGCAAAACACAGGGGCAGCCGGCAGAGCTCCTCGCTCAATGGAACTCGAATGGGCCCACAAAATCCTATGTCTGCCTTAATCCCATTCCTCACAGGGGCCACAAAGGCTGCGAAATCTTGAACATCAGAGATCGAGGGAGCCGAGAAGGATCCAGACTGGGTACTCGCCACCAGGTCAGAAGACAGTTTGGTAGCCAACTCGCAAACAAACAAGAACACGTCGCGAAGCCCAACTGAGTCCTTTTTCTCCCCAATATCGATGAACTCCACCATTGTCCCCAAACTACTCCTACACAGAGCGTACAAGGAGTCATCTGTCCCCACGGCCCTACTCAACAGTTTACAGAACTCCATAACTATGGGCACACAGAGATGATAGTGTTGCTTGGGCAAGATTGTCTTGCAAGAGGTGATGAAATGCGTGATGGCATCACCAGCCACGTCCCGGTTGGGCTTGTAAGGGGACATGTAGAGCATCACTAGGGCGGCTGGGGCAGAGGAGGCGCTGAAAATCTGGAGATGGCCAGAGGCTTGATCGGTATCCGTTCTTGGGGTCATGGACAGGAACTCGAGGAGCATAGACTTGACGGTTTTGCGGGGGGTGGGGGGAAAGAAAGTCTGGGAAGAGGGGTTATTCTTGTATTGGTAGAAGACCTGGGATACGACATCGTTGATGAGCTGCCAGGCCTGAGGGTGGCCGGTGCTGCGCATGCGGCCGACCATGTGGAGGCCGGCATCGTTCTGAACCCCACACTCGGAGAGAGTCTGTTCCCACTGGAGCTGCTTGCCACGGTAGATGAGGCGCTGCTCGATGACGGGAATTCCGGTGATGGACTGGATTTTCTCGTGAACCGATCTGATGGTGTCCAGGGGGTCGGCGTGGAGGACGAGGGTGTGATCGGAGANGAAATCATCGGCCCTGCGCTTGGACGACATGGGGGCGCGGCGGGAGGGAGTTTATCAAGTCTCTACGGCGGCGCACAACCCATGGGAATCTTGAAACCCCCGGCGGAAAGAGACGACCCAGTGGCGAGCTGAGTCTTGAGAAATGAAATTCGTAAGGGATTGAGAAAGATTTTTTTGAGGAAAAGCCCACAAAAGAAAAGGATTTTTGTGTGTGTGAAAGGGTAGAGAGAGAGTGGAGGAGATGGGGATGGGGATGAGGTAGGGAATTGAATAAGAGGGGTTTGGCTCCGTCTGGCAGGTGGGAAGATGGGTTGAGACCGGGCTGAATCAGAATGTGTGTGGGAGAGAGGCCTTTTCATACGCTAGTATGTGAAATTACAAAAAAGGGCTTTTGATTCCCGCGTGTACTTTTTTCTTTTACCTTTTATATTGGGAAAGAAGTATAATAATACTAAACTAGATTTCCACGAGGCGGCGTTGAGAATCATACGGTTAAGTAGCACATAATTATAATTGTAAATAAAAAATTATATTTTTTAAATCATATTATAATAACCTCGTGTATTATTAGAGCATCTACAATCTATTGGGTCTAGTTTGTTAGCATGTAAATCAACTCAAGTCTTGGATGACATGGATAAAACTATTTAAAATTAATAAAATTCACTCCATTGCAAAGAGACTGAATCTTTACTAGGGTCTAAAATAAACTTATGGATAGACCGAGTCTCTTGTCACGTCAATTGAACTCAAAACATTGTGGATACTCTTATATAGATGTCAATTAAAGTATGCACATATAATTTTTTTTTCTGAAAATAAATATAGTTTTAGAAATTTGGGTTATTATTTATATAATGCACTTCACTTGTACAAATTAGTCAACCTATGTTATAATATTTTTTCAGTTTATACTATATGATAAATATGATTAAAAATTTTATTTAATTGAGAAGTAGTTTAATTTATTTTATATTATTATTGATAGATAATTAACTTTTACTACAAAGGAAAACATAATTGATTATTTATATTACAATATAGATATCATATCTAACTTTGCTTAAATATTTATTGTTTTGATATGGAATATATAAAAAATTAATAAAAAAATATATTTACCTTTTAAAATATATTTATGATTTAAATTATTCAAATGTTTTATATTTTTAAAAGTCCTTACGCAGGCATGGAGTACATTCCATATCTACATGAACTATCCAAAACATCCTAATAAATTAATCTATAAATTTGTGTGTGTGAGAGAGAGAGAGAGGAAGGGGCACATTCATGTGTGAGATAAAATACAAAAAATACCCTTAATAAATGTATATACATATATATATATATGTGTATATATTTGTTGTTGGATCATCAAATTTTATGGTTAAAATGTATTCTTATTTCTTTTATTAGAATCATTCTCCTTTAAAATCATCCCTACTGGCGTGCACACACGCACACATATAATGAAATAGTAACTATTTTCAACCAAAGAAAAATTAAAAAAATAGGGAATATATATATGGAAAAAATAATTTTATTTCATTTATAGTATCTGTCAATCGTAATTATTTAATTGTATTTTTATGTTAATGTAGGTAGTAAATGTGACTATCATCTCGCTAATAGTAATGGAAACTGAGAATTAACATCTTTTTATACAATGACATCAGATTTTGTATTGGAGGTCACTAGCAACTAAGATCTTCTTAATCAATGACATAATATTGAATTATGTATCTTAAAGGGATAAATAAAATTAAACTTTATTACTAAAGAATCTCGATTAAGAAAATTGGGCAAAAAAAGAAAAAATGTGGAATTTTCGATACATTATATATGAAAATTTTGATAGTGAATTCCAGGAAATTGAACACCCTATACACAAATATCTTAATTCATTATCTGGCAAGAGTTCAACATTCTCTGTAGAAACAAAATTTAACTATTCAAGACTATGCACAAGTAGATTTATACACACTAAACAAATTTTAGAAATTAAAATACCAAATGATAAATATTATAAAAATTCACAACTTGTAATAATTATAGTATCCATAATCAACAATAAAGTATC
>BKCP01010514.1:1688793-1707824 GCA_008636005.1 Striga asiatica
CCTCATTCCATACCCCATATATTTTTTCTATATAAACAAACGAGCTACAAGTTATCTTACAATTATGTAGTCATGGACTCTAAACTTAGTCAGTTCCAATATCTATTCTGATTTGGTTTAATTTGTTTTGATTTTTTAACGAATATATTTATATATATAAAAAAAAATATCTTAACCTACGATATTTATCATAATCAAGTGCACGTACCAAATTTACAAGAAAACGTGGATCATTGACAATCTAAACATTATTGTCAGCACTACAAATTCCATCCTCCCTATGAAAATATTGGGTAGTTTATTTATTTAAAAAAATGGAGAAAAATTAAAAAAAAAATCAGTGAAAAAAAATAAAAATGACGTATTTTCCGAATCCGTTTTTGTAATAACATTTTATTAGAAAAATGAATTTTCATTATACGTTTTTATTTAATTTTAAATAATTTAAAAAATATTTATTTTCTTTTAAAAAGAGAGGAATGTAATAAAAATTAATAATTATAAAACGGATTTAACAAATCCGTTTTATAAAACCCTAAATTGATTGATTTTTAAGGTTTTGAAAAACGGATTTATTAAATAAGTTTTTAATTCATAAAATTTAAATTTAAGAAAAATATTTTAAACCGTATAATATAATTACGTTTTTAATTAACTAAAAAAAATATTGAAAAACTTATTTAATACGTGAATCGACAACAACAACACGAACCTCATTTCCGGTTAAGTCATCCGCACGAGGTATATTGACTTATCTCAACTTTTGACATTGTTTGGAGTTGTTTGAAAATTAGTAATTGTTATAGTATATTTGAATGTGGTGGTGTTTGAAGATTGTGAATTGTTAATTGTTTATCGATTTTGTGTGTATGTTGAATTGGAGATTAGAATTTTGTTCTAAATTGTCAATTGTGTATCGGTTGGTTGTTGTTGGGCTTAGGGTTTTTTGAAATTAGGGTTAGAATTAGAATTAGGGCTTCCAATTTATTCGAAATATAGGTAAATCGTATGTTATTGTTGGATTATGGGTATTAGGGTTTTGGAGGATTAATCGATTGGGAATATTTTTTTTGGTTTTTTCGTTAGAGTAAAAAGATGGGTTTAAAGAATAATTAAATTTTTTGGGTGTTGGATTACACATTATGTGTTGTTGTAATTGGGAAGAATTGAAAGTTTTTGTTTGCAACAGGTATAAATGGCGTATTGTGGTTCGTATTTTGTTAATTTGTATTGGCGATTTGCGAGGGATCAGTTAAAAGATTTTGTTTCATTTATGGATAGTCCGGATGGTTCATTTGTTAATACGGGGAGGATATCATATGAACAATTGGTACAGATGATTAATGAAAATTGTCGGTTTGGAGAAGGTTGGACAATTCAAGCGATTACTTTAATGTTTCGTCAACGCGATGGTTCGTGGACTGCCGGAAGACTCGATAACGATAGTGCTCTTGAGTGGATTTATTTATCTCCTCCTATGTCCGCTGTGTATTTGCATTTATCGTTGGAGGCAATTACACCGGTCACACAATTTGAGGATTTGACTCCTTATTACAGGGGTATGGATGAGGGCACGTCGACTTCTCATCTAGTAATTTTGGAGAAGGGACAAGCTCACCAATTAGAGAAAGGGCAAATGAGGACGGGGAAGAAAGTGACGAAGAGTTCGCACTCGGTGAAGATGATTTCACAGACGAGACCTCAGAAACCGAATCAGATAGATCGGTGAATGGGGAGAGTGAAGCCGAGTTCATTGAAGAAGAATTTCCCTTTCCTAGTGGTGATCGGCACATATACCGCGAGATGGATGAATGGGACCCGTCCAGGATAGATGAGGACGAGTATGCTATTCCACGCTGGAATGGCGACATTGAGACCATATGTTTGGGTATAGTTTTTCGGAGCAAGCAAGAAGCCCAAATGGCTTTAATGGGTTGGAACATCGATAGATTGCGGGAGATTCGGGTAAATGATTCAAATCAAAAGTCATTCAAAGTGGTCTGTAGATCTAGTGAAGATCCGCCTTGTGTGTGGAAGGCTCGGGTGACTAAGTCCAGGCGGGTTCCTGAAATGTGGGAACTAACTGAATGGACTGATAGACACACTTGTATGCAACCGGTCGAGAGAAATGACCACAGAAATGTAACCGCCCAAATGATTTCAAATCTCATTAGTAATAAGATTCGAAAGAAAGTGGAGTACAGCGTCGACATGATCCAGGCTGATGTGAAACAGTGCTGGAAAGTGGATGTCAGCTACAAGAAGGCATGGCACGGAAGGAGAAAAGCCATCGAGAGTGTATATGGCACTTGGAAATCGAACTTTCCAGAACTCCCTCAGTACGCAAAAATTAATTACAAATATATGTGTTGTTTGTCTGTCGCTATTTTTATCTATTTATTATGAAACTGCTTTGTAATGTGTAGGTATTTTGCCGCGCTTCAAAGAACAAATCCCTCCACAGTTGTAGAGTGGGAATGGCAGGGTGAGGAAATGGCGCGACAACTTCGAGACAGACAATTCAAATTCGTATTCTGGACGTTTGGTCCCGCCATTCAAACTTTTCAAATATGCCCGCCGGTTATTAGCGTCGATGGCACACATTTGCGTGGATCCTACATGGGAAAATTGCTTGTGGCCACGGCACAGACTGCGAATAAGCGCCTATTGCCAGTCGCGTATGCGCTTGTCGATGAAGAAAGCACAGACAGTTGGTCATTTTTCCTTAGAAATCTGCGGCAATATGTAGTCTTCCAGAGACGGATCTGCGTTCTTTCCGACAGGGATGCGGGCCTACTCATTGCCATTTAATCATTAGCAGATTGGCAAGAACCCGCTGCGTATCACCGGATTTGCCTTCGACACCTTCGAAGCAACTTGGTGACTAAGTTCAGGAGTAAGAAAATTCAGACTTGGTATTGGGAATTGGGTTCGCAGTTGTCGGAGCGAAAGTTTCGAGGGACAGAACAGCGACTGTTGGCATTGAGTTTCGAAGCACACAATTACCTTTTTCCAATTTCTTTGAACAAGTGGACCCTATTGAAAGATCAAGGATGCAGATGGGGAACATTGACAACGAATATGTCGGAGAGTTACAACAACGTCCTGAAAGGGGTTAGTTTCTTGCCGTGCAGAGCTTTGGTAGACGCCACATTTCATAAAACTCTGGATTTGTTTCAACATGAACAAAACAAGTCCACGAGATGCGGGAGTCCCATTGCTAGGGAGCACTTTAACTTATATTTGCAATTGGAGAAGACAACCGCCACTCATAATGTGAGAGTTAGGGACGCCGACAGCTCCATATACAAAGTGGAAACCGGTTTACGGGCTACTGGAAGAGGGCAAAACAAGTAAGTATATATTTATTTTTTTTTTCTTTGTCCATTCTATTTTTTCATATTGTATATATATATAAATCACTGAGGAATTATTACAGGTATAAGGTAGATTATAACCAAGCACGTTGTAGTTGTCGGAAGTGGCAAACGCATAGGAAACCATGCTCTCATGCGATAACAGTATGTCGTTCAATTGGGACTGACCCAAAACTGTTGTACAGTGAGTATTTTTGGACGGAGAACTGGGTAGCTCAATTTAGCAATTGGAGTTTTGCTCCGATTGGTAATCCGAATACATGGGCGCCGGTCGAGTGAAAATTGATACCACACTGGGAGAGAATGATCTTGAAGCCTGGACCCGGTCGCGTGCAAACGAGACGATATCGCATGCAAATGGATCGTCGGGCACGCCGCAGGAGGGATAGGGAACAGTGCACTAGATGCGGTGATCCAAATCATGTTGTCGATGAGTGTCCGTCTTCACATCCTCGCACCGACAGGTCTAGACTTCGTGATGAGTGGGAAAATTAGATTTGTTAGTGTTTATTCGGATTTGTTTGGAGAGTTCATTTGGATTTGGTTAGATTATTTGAATTTGTTTGGATTATTTGAATTTGTTTGGATGATTTGATTGGAATTATTTGGATGGTATTTACTGTAATTTTGGTTTTGATGGTATTTTGGTTTAGATTGTATATTTCGATTTGTTTTGTTATTTTGGATTGTAAGAACAAGTTTTTTTTTGGGTGTTACAGTAGAAAAAACTTGTATTTTTTTTTCATCCCCAGTAGAAAACGTATTTGGTTAATACGTTTTTAAAAAAAAATTATTTAAAAAACGGATTCCAGGAATCCGTTTTACAAATTTAATTATTTGGTTCGGGTGAGTCCGTTATCTCTGGGGGCGCCTTGTTACCATTGGGCCGCGCTAGGCTATCGCTGAAAGTTTTGCGCAAAATTTATTCTTATCCTTTAACATCAACATTTTTTATAGTATATAGTATTTTTAATATATTGTATATACATATAAGTTATATACTATATTCTATATATACTATATTCTATATACTATATTCTATATTCTATATAATATACACTATATACTATATTCTATATACTATATACTATACACTATATTCTATATACTATATACTTTATACTATATACTATATACTATACACTATATTCTATATACTATATACTTTATACTATATACTATATACTATATACTATATTCTATATACTATATACTATATTCTATGTTATATGTTATATACTACATTCTATATACTATATACTATATGTTATATGTTATATACTATATACTAATTTGATTTCGATTTCACTATAATTGAGTTCAATTGTACTAATTCGAGTTCAATTGTACTAATTTGATTTCGATTTCACTATAATTGAGTTCAATTGTACTAATTCGAGTTCGATTTCACTATAATTGACCGAGATTGTACTAATTCGAGTTCAATTGAACTAATTTCTTCGATAATGTACTAATTCGAGTTCAATTGTACTAATTCGAGTTCAATTGTACTAATTTGGCTTCAATTGTACTAATTTGATTTCGATTTCACTATAATTGAGTTCAATTGTACTAATTCGAGTTCGATTTCACTATAATTGACCGAGATTGTACTAATTTGAGTTCAATTGTACTAATTTGATTTCGATTTCACTATAATTGAGTTCAATGGTACTAATTCGAGTTCAATTGTACTAATTTGATTTTGATTTCACTATAATTGAGTTCAATTGTACTAATTCGAGTTCAATTGTACTAATTCGAGTTCAATTGTACTAATATATACTATATAATATAATATATACTATATGTCAAATTATAATATATATGTATATACAATATATTAACAATACTATAGTATATAAAAAATCTTGATTTTGAAGGATAAGAACAAAAGTTGTGCGAAAATATCAGCGATAGCCTAGCGCGGCCTAATGATAACGAGGTGCCCCCAGAGATAACGGACTCACTCGAACCCGGGTTTGAGTCCCGAATCTGGGATCCTCGCTACATTTTTTTGTATTTATAAAACGGATTCTACGAATCCGTTTTTTGAATAATTATTTCTAAAACGGATTCGTCTAATCCGTTTTTCAAATAAATATTTTTTATATGTTTATATGTTATATTTTATAATTTATATAGTTTATATGTTTATGTGTTTTTCAAATAAATATTTTTTATATGTTTATATGTTATAGTTTATAATTTATATAGTTTATATGTTTATGTGTTATATGTTATACTTTATAGTTTATATGTTTATATGTTTATATGTAATGATATATAATATAATATATACTATATAATATATACTATATAGTATATAATATATATATATACTATATAATATATATATATACTATATAATATAATTTATATAGTTTATAGTTTATATGTTATACTTTATAGTTTATATGTTTATGTTTATATGTTATAATATATAATATAATATATACTATATAATATATACTATATGTCAAATTATAATATATATGTATATACAATATATTAACAATACTATAGTATATAAAAAATCTTGATGTTGAAGGATAAGAACAAAAGTTGTGCAAAAATATCAGCGATAGCCTAGCGCGGCTCAATGGTAACGAGGTGCCCCCAGAGATAACGGACTCACTCGAACGCGGGTTCGAGTCCCGAATCTGGGATCCTCTTACTATTTTTTTTGCATTTATAAAACGGATTCACAAAATCCGTTTTTAAATAATTAAAAGTATAAAACGGATTCCATGAATCCGTTTTACAAATAAATAGAACCAAAAAACGGATTCTGTGAATCCGTTTTACAAATAAATAAAACCAAAAAAAAATTCTCTTCTTCCCTAAGCGAACATCAGAAACCAAACACAACACAGAGACAAGAGAGAAGAGAAGAGAGCGATTTGAGTTCGGGAAGAAGAACAAAAAAAAAATCCGCCCGTTGCCGCCCGCCGCGCCGTCGCCGCCTACTGCCCTGCCACCGCGCCTCCTTCCCGTCTATTAAGTACGTTTCTTCTATTACTCTTTCATTTTTTCAATTGTTTCAATATTTCGAATTAGGGCTAAATTTAGGGTTTTTAATTGGATTGAGTTATGGATTGAAATATGTTGATGGATTGTTTGATTATATATGTTTGGTGATAAATTGATTGGTTATTTGGAAATTGATTAGGGTTTTATAGTTTGTTTGGAAATATATGATTTGAACGTGTTCGATAAAATGCCTCAAAGGGATTGTTGTACATATTGTTGACATATTGTGAATTTGTGATGATTGTGATGAGGTGAATTTAGTTGTGAATTTATATAATATGTTTAGGGATTATTTTGTCGGAAGTTGAATTGTTGGAGTCGAATTGTCGATTAAAGATTATTTTCGAATTATTGTGTATATGATTTTTAAATTTGTGAATTTATTGTTTGTTTCATTTATTTGTGTTTTTGTGATTTTTTTTTGCGAATATAATTGTATTATTGTAATTTGATTAATTATTGTTTTTTTTTTTGTAGTATGTAGTATATTATATTGATTGTTTTTCTTTTTTGGCAGACAATGGCATCTTCGTCGTCCTCACAACCGCAGCGCTTCAATGTACATCCCAGTTTGAGAGATCCGTCCGTTCTATATCTTCAGTACTGCCACCGGTCGAGTGATTTGTTCGAAGATATAGGCGGATGTCGTGACGGCGTCATTAAACCCCGCCGTTTCGACACTCAGTTCTGGAAGGCGTTGGATCATCAGCATCCCAGAGTTTGGGATGCCATCGAGAGGAAGGGGTTTTGCCCGCTGTTTCGAATGAGCAGAGTCATGACCGACAACAGCCTCATCACGTGTTTAGTAGAAAGGTGGTGACCGGAGACGCATACCTTCCACTTTGACTTCGGGGAGGCCACCATCACGCTGCAGGATGTACAAGTCCTTTTTGGTCTCCCGATCGATGGAGAGCCTTGTTGGGAAGAGACTCAAGATAACACGCCACTTAAATGCCAAGAAATTTGTAATGATGAGCTAGGGTTCGAGCCCTATGTTCAGGTAAATTTTTTTTTATATTTTTTTTAATTTATTTATGTTTACTCCATTCACTAATTTAATATATATATATATAAACCACTCTCAGAATGCCCAGGAACCGGTTCAAGGCCCCAGCACTTGGGCCATTACAAACCAGTATTTGAAGGCCTATGCGTTAGAAGAGGAGTGCAACCGACAACTAGCCGATGGAGAGAATTGCTTCATCTACGAGTCGAGGGCGAAGGCCCTTATACTCTGGTGCATCGGTTGCTTCTTCTTCCCCGACCAGAGGGGAAATGGAGTGAACCTCTACTGGTTGCAGCTTTTGCACGACATCGATACGATCAAGACGTACAGCTGGGGTTCGGCGGTCCTGGCCGGAGTGTATAGAGCGCTCTGCACGAGCGCCAAATCCGGGGAAAAGTGGATCAAGAACTGTGTCCAACTGATTCAGGTAAATTTATTTGCTTGTTATTTCAAAATTCATTGTTTTTTTTTTTCTAATTTAGACTAATATCTAATAACAAATGAATATGTCGATATGTGTAGGTTCGGGCATATGAACGTATCCCTCGTATTCGCCCAAGAATGAGGGATTACAAACTTTGAGTAAGTCCCTGGTTGTCCTCTAGGTGGAAGGTAATAAAATTTATTTATATTTAATATTTACTTTATTTCAACCATTAAATTTTGTGATTACAAAATTTTTTTTACTGTGATTTTTAAGGTGGGTGGGAAGGAGGAGCAAAACACACCTGGGCAAGGGAACAGCCACCACCCGGGATCAACTGACAGGGCTCACTGAGACGGATGTAAGATTATTATTATTATTATTATTATTATTATTATTATTATTATTATTATTATTATTATTATTATTATTTGTTGTTTGTTTTAATTTTTTTTATAACTTAATTCCTAATTAATTTTTTTTTATTTTTTATTTTTCAGTTCGAATGGCTACCCTATCAGTGGCACCTGCAAGGGAATGCTCTCCCGGCCCAGTGTACATAAGGTTCACACCTCTGGATGTATAAGGGGTGGATCTTCAACTGGAACGTCTGTGAAGTCCACATGCCTGATAGGGTCCTCCGTCAGTTCGGGTGTCGGCAGTTCACCCCCGAACCTCCTATCATTCCGACTGAGACCGAATATCAGAGACACCATCGAGGCCAGGGAATGACCGGGAGGGCAGTTTTTTACTGGGTGACCTTTCACGGAGAGCTTGGGAATGCTTGGGTCGAACATAGAGACGAAAATGTCATCCCAACATTCCCTGTGGAGTCATTCATTAACCCTGAGGCGGGTTACCTTGATTGGTTCCACAGTATCACTGTGAGACTACTCGGTGACCCTGCCAAGTACGCGGTGGCCCAACCGGACAGAGGCTTTCGCCTACTTGCCGAGCAGGGGAAGTGCGACGTAAGTAATATATATTTCTGTTTTTTATTCTATTATTATTATTATTATTATTATTATTATTATTATTATTATTATTATTGTTTGTGTTTCATTCTAATTGACTTTTAATTTAATTTTCAGACTACCGCCATGGAGGGAGCTTATCACACGTTAACGAATGTTGACCACCTCTTTCATACACTCCCCCCAGAGGTGCAGGCCGCAGTCTTACAGACCAAGAGCCTTCTCTACAGTTCTATGACTGTCGGAGGCGGAGATGTCGCACAAGGGCCGTCGTCGAGCCAAGTTCTAACGGAGGAGAGCTACGTCCGATCCCAGAGGACGCAGTCACACCGGGCGAGGCATCAACCTGCTGCCAACATTGGTGGAGGTAGAAGACGACGCGGCCGCCAACCCGCTGCCGATACCGGGCCTCAGGAAGAGGAAGAAGGTGAAAATTTTTCACTTAACAAAAAAAATAATTTTATTTATTTAGTTATTGTGATTTTTAAAAAAATTATTTATTCAGGTAAAGAAGAACAAGAAGAAGAAGAAGCAGTCACACCCACAGCATCGTCTTCTTCACGACGACCACAACGTCGGATAAGCCAACGACAACGCAATCCTACGAATCGATACACTCCGAATTAGTTTGTATTGTATCCAGGGAGTTTTGTGAACATATGTGTTAATTTTCTTTTCATTTTGTATACTCATATTTGTGTTTTGAATAAATTATTGTCGTTGAGTTTTTGTATATAGTGTATGTTGGATTATTTTGGGCGAATTGATTCATATTAGTTGCTTGAACAGGTTGTGATTTGTTGAACAGGTTGTGAAATGGATCCAAAAAAATATTTTGTATTTTTCTGCAGAGAATCCGTTTTATGAAGAATTAGGGCAAAATTAGGTCAAAATTAGGGCAAAAACCAATTTTTGGGGGAAAAATTACACAGAAAACGTATTTGTCAAATACGTTGTATGTTTCCAAAATTATTTTTCCCAGAAAATTTATTTTTAATAATTTTAAAATTAATTTTTTTAAAAAAACCTATAAAAATAATCCATTTATAATTAATAAAATAATTTTAATTATAAAACATATTATAATAATACGTTTTTCGTTTAATGTAATTAACTTAATTACATTAATTATGTTAATTAATTATTTTTTAGTAAAACAGATAAATTTAATACGTTTTACTTAAAAAAACGTATTCAAGAAATCCGTTTTTTAAGAAAAAACGGATTTATACAATACTTCCTTTTTATTTTTTTCCACTCTTTTTTTTTTTTGTCCAGTTATTTTTTTTTTAAATAAATAAATAATTCTGAAAATATTAGCATGAGGATTAGACTGCTAAAATCCTGTGGGGCACTACAAATAGGGAAAAATCATCCCTACAATGCATGGATTGTAAGGTTGGGAATATTGCAGTTTTGGTCCAATAACTCTTAATATTTAGCAAATTTAGTTCAATCTCGATATCGATCATCGAAAGCCGACCAAAAGCTGTTGAGCTAGAGCATTTTACAATTTTATTCTTGAATCTCTATTTTCTCTTTTTGTTTTATTTTTAATTATTATTTATGATATGAAAATACTAAAAAACAATGCAACCAATTACTCAAGTCGTCAAGTATATATTATATTGAAAGTTAAACTACCGGCCTATCAAGCCGATATGTAAAATAATAACTCAAAAAGCAAATTAAACATATTCACAATATATTATTACAAGTTTTTAAAATAAATTAATTATAATTTATCGTAATTGAATATTATTGATTTTGTCAACTGTAAAGTAATTTATAGAACATCCATTTTAAATTTGTGTAGTTTTAGAAACTTGATTTTATTTACAAATTAAAATTTATTTTATAAATGTCACCATTTCACAACTTGAACATTAATAATAACAGATTATTAATAAAATAGAGATAAAAAGATTAATTAGAAGTGTTAATAAATAATTATATAATTCTAAATTAAAATTTCTAGAAGGACACTTATTTTATAATAGATAAAGTATGAACATTAATTAAACTTTAAACTATTATATCATGAAAATAAAAATAAAATATAAATAATAAAATTATATTAAGATATTGCTTCTAAATTAATTGATATTCGTCTATCGACATAATTTAATTATTATTGTCTTGTGTATCGGGCGCTACATACCATTTCCGTATTTAATAGAATAAGCATATAAATTTATACGATCCATTTACAGATATAGCTGGCGGCGAACAAGCGACTTTTAACCACCTATGCCAAGAATCGTGCTTATTAAATTTTGTCGACATTCCTAATAAAATAATGTGCATGCAAATTCTATTGCAAAAATATTTGACCGTAGTAGGCGGTCACAAAATTATTATTTCCTTTATTTATTATTTTCAGTAAGGATTGATAAAGATTTAATATTATATTCATCAGATATTGCAATATTGGTCCCAATAAAATATTCTAAGTGGTATATAAGGATGTGAAGATGGGGTGTATGGTGCTAATTCTAAAATTTTAGGGTGTGTTTGTAAAAAGAAAAATTTAATTAAATTAATTTAAATTGAATTTTTTTAGTTAATTATGTTTAATTTAAAAAATAATATACTTAGTTGTTAGTGAATTTTGAGAGTATATTAAAATAATAATTAATTTGATAATATGTCATTCAGGTAGTGTTTAATAGTAATAAAAAATTCTATGGAACTGAATTTCTTAAAGAGTCATCATCACTTAATGTATTGACATATGTCAAAAGTGTATTTATTATAAGACACGTGTCACTATACTATTTGTAAATAAGTGTGGATGACTCAGTGTTATCCGATGACTCCATAGCAGAACTGGTAACAGTAATAACGTGAATATGATTAACTCGCATTCACGCAAGATATAAATCTGACTATGAAATGAGATCCCGGAGATTACTACAGGCAAATGCAGGAGAACCCTTTTCAGCACCAGCTACTATTAAAAGGATGTTTGCATTCAATCAAATAAGCCAGTAAAAACTACACATACTAATAAATAGCTGAATATTTTGAATTAACCAGCTCAGCTAGTTCAACATAAAATGAGAGCACAAGCACCACAAGATAGATTGGGTGAAATAGCCGAGGAACAATTTCAGACCGGACTTATTGATCAAAATTGAAGATCCAAACTCGAGTTTTAAGGAGTCGGGCTAAACTAGGAATTCAAAAAATTATGTAAAAAACTCTCTCTCTCAAATGTAATGAGCCGAGTATGGCTAGTTAACTAAAATGAGCTTCAAATCAAACAACAAACCGCTTAATCTCATATTAGGCAATAGAAAATTCAAGTTTCACATGAGAGCACCAGCACCACAAGATAGATTGGGTGAAATGGCCGATGAACAATTTCAAACCCAACTTAATGATCAAAATTGAAGAGCCAAACTTGAATTTTAATGAGTCGGGCTAAACTAAGAATTCAAATAATTATGTAAAAACTCTATCTCTCAAATGTAATGAGCCAAGTTTGGCTAGTTAACTAAAATGAGCTTCAAATCAAATAACAAACTGATTAAGAGGATCCACAATTGTGTTCAAGACAAGATACAGCACAATAGAGTAATCAGCAAAAGGGCAAATCATAGTAGTTTCATGTTATGAGAACAAACATTCTGCTTGAGAAGAAACATTAGCCATAGTACTACAGACAAAGAATTTAAAAGGACAATTAGGCAAGTATTCTGCTAAACCTCTTCTTCTTTTATCTCCTGCTCCTTATGGCCTTCCGCTTGCGTTGCCTTTCCATTTCCCAAATCCACTGCAGACCAGAATCATAAGGCGAAACAAGGCTCTCAACACAAACCCTAGCATCAAATAACGGGCCGCAACTGTTTCTGTTACTCGGATCACCCAAACCTTCGAGATCCGCAACCCGTACAGTCTTCGACCCCAAGTTATACCAAACAAAGCAGGACCCGTTGTTGTTAAAGAGAATCTCATCACCACTCTTTGAATAAGCCAATGGAAACATATACATAGTGTGCCCTGTTACGCACATCTCAAAGCTGATCAGTCTAGACCAAGACTCCTTAACTCCATACTCTTTCATCACCCAAATCTCGCTTCTGCTCATCTCTGTGACCACAACAGCCGCAAGACACCCGCCCAGAACCTCCACTGACACCAAGCCGTGAGAAAACCCATGATTATCTGGCGTTGGCAACTCAAAGAATTCTTCCCTGGCAAGATCAAATGCAAGAATCAAGCAATTACTGATGACGGTATGGAGAGTATCATTCAAGTAAAAACCCCAGGCATCGTTCCCCGGCAGAGCGTATGGGAAATCCGCCACCAATTTCCAGGAATTTGTTGTGAGGCTGTAAACCCTGGTAAAGGATACAAATACATCCTGTTCAGCGGTGGACTGGTTCACCCTGACCACCTTGTAATCGTGGTGCTTGGAATCGTAACCCAGGGCGTACCTAACCAGCGGAGCAAAGGAGTCCTCCGGGCAGGCCGGCGGTAACGGGTTCTGTTTTCTAGTGGAAGGGTTCCAGAGAAGGATGGATTGGGGGTTCAGCTCCAGGAGAATGAGGCCGTTGCAAGATCCGTTCACGAATCCACGCTTGAATCGGACGTCGCCGGTGTCCAATCGCTGGAGGGAATCCAAATCGACGTAGAGAAGCTCATCGTCGGTCTCCACCACGAGGGTGCGGTAGGAGTTGGTTTCGGCGGATTTGCGCAGGTGAAGCGCGATGAAATCCTGGCTGTCGATGAGAGAGCGCCACGGGTAGCAGACGCACCGGAAACGGAGCAGGGATTTCACGGGGAGGCGGCAGAGGATGGTTGCGGTGATCTCCAGCGGTATATCTGACATTTTGAAATGGAGAGGGTTTTCAGGGATTTTGGGGAGAATGCAAGTGTGTGTGGGTTTTCAGGTTTTCAGTTTTCCGGATATTTATTGTGGGGGAATACCTGAGAATTCACGCTATTAATTCGTTTATTTTCCCTTTTTTTTACTTTTTTTTTTATTTTTATTTTTTCTCGACAGCTACTTGCAAGTTGCACATAAGCTGTTAATTGTTGTTTGTTATTCAGGGCAAATGGAATCTGAGAGTTGTTGAGGATGGAAGTTGGCACTTATGCAAGATCACTGTTCTTCAAATTGCCTCTTTACGATGGGTTGGTTTAAACCTTGAACTCGATCTTACTATACAAATTAGGATTAAAAATATATTTGTTTTTTTTTTAAACTTGAGAATTAGAGTAATGATTAGAAAGTGTTGGAGACGAGAGAGATTCTCAAATTTCAAGCCTTTTGAGCAGTTTGAGTAGCGAAGCCAAGCTTTTTGGCTCGAGAAATTTCAACAGCTTGAGATCATTAACTCAACAACGCCCACCTATGTTCACTCCTGGGAACAGGAAAAGAAGCTTCGACCTCTATGGCACTCGTTTTCAAGTGCTTTTTATTCCAGAACCGGGCATTGCCCTTTAATCTTGTTATTTAAGTACTCTTATTTTCAACGGGTCTTGGGACAGGGAAAATCACACAGAGCGGTCCCTATCTTCGACACCAGTAATAAATAGCTTTAGTTGTTGGTGGAATCCTTCGAACCAGAACAGACTGCTATTGGCGGCTTCGTTGAGGCGCTGACAGGATCGACGAAGTTGAGGCTACGCAGCGAACAGTCCGGGGTAAATATTTTAATACGTCGAGCTAGATTAGTTTATTAAACAAATGTGTTTCGTTTGAGACCACGAATGGAGCTACTTAATTCACACATATACTTGCACAAATGAACACCTAATATAGCAAAGCCCCCAGGCCCTAGCACCGCAAATCAGATTCGATCCATAAGTTCGCATTAGAATCAAGTCATTTGGTTCCATTTCTAGAAAATTACACGCATAATCCATATCAAATCATATACGTGCATAACAAATTAGCTACCAAGCAAATTCAGGAGCAAAATAACTAACTACACGAAGCTAGTTCAGCTACCACGACAAGAGTTGTTACGTACAAGCCGAAACCAAAACCAGGATAGAATTTGATATATATACTAAACTAGATATATAATAGCCAAAACCAAAAGCAGGGCAGATGGAACTTGATATATGCGAGCCAAAACCCAAAGCAGGGACAGAGCTTGGTACATACATACTAGCCCGAATAAAAAGTAGTCACCCTTCAGAGCACTAGCTTGAATCCAGTCGACAGAAAATCATCCCTGTAAAAAGATCAGGAAACAAACAATTTGAACTCACACAAGGTAGCCTAAAACTGATAGTACAAATTAGCAAAATAAAATTGCATGAGAACTAGATTAACTCAGGGACTATGAGGCTATCCATGCAGATACAAGGCAAGTATTAGCATACCTTAAACAGGAACAAACAAAAATCATAACAACTAACCACACAAATGAAAGCCAAACAAATGTAAGGACAAATTAGCCAAATTTCAGCACTTAACCTCTTCTTTTTAATCTCTTTCCCCTTCTTGCCCTGCACGCCGCTCTTCTTTCCACCCCCAACTCCACCAGAACCAAAAGGCGAAACAAGGCTCCCGACACACTCCCAAGCATCTATCACAGGGTCATTAGCCGAGGCACCGAAAGAAGCACTCATACCATCGACAAAAGCAATCGTAACGGTTTCTGTCTTCAAATCAACCCAATTGAGAAGAAATCCTTCGTAATTTAACAGAACCTTACCACTGTCCTTTGAATAAGCCACCGGGTACAGATTCTGGCAAGGCTCGGGAACAGGCGGATCAAAGCAGAGTAGTTTGACCCAGGACTCCTTCACCCCGTACTCCTTCATCACCCAAATCTCGATAGTGTTCTTCTTCCCAGAGACAACTGCCGCCAGGCACCCTCCCAGCACCTCCACCGACACCATGCCGCTAAACTCCGGCTTTGGGACTTCATATTGTTCTTCGTTAGATAGATCAAACGCCATTATCACGGGAAAGGGGGAGTCCAAGGGTCGAAAGCATTTGTGCAGTGCATCATTCAGACAAACGCCCCATGAACAGAGAGGATCTATCCCATAGGGGAGTCCATTGACTTTCTTCCAGGAATTCGAATTGACGCTGTAAATAGTGGTATCAGATAACTCATCCCCGAGCCAATCGTAATCCGGGACCACCCGCACGACTTTGTAGTCATCATGCTTCGAGTCGTAGCACAGAGCGTATTGGCCTGGCCAGTGACTGAACGCGGGAGGCGGCGGCAGTTTGTTGAGTTTTCTCGTGGAGGGATTCCAGAGGGCGACCTCGTCGGAGTGTGACACGAGGAGGACCAGGCCGTTGCAGGAGCAGAGGGCGTTCCGAGGCTTGAATCGGATGTTTCCAGCGTCTAATAGCTTGAAGGAGTCCAGATCTACCCAGAAAAGCTCGTTCGATCGCACTATGAGGGTGCGATTGGAGTTGGTCTCGGCTGAGAGGCGGAGATGGAGTTTGATGAAATCGCGGCCGTCGATCATGGCGCGCCATGGCTTGGAGACACGGCGAAAACGCAGAAGAGATTTCACTGGGAGACGGCTGAGGATGGTGGTGATGATTTCCGGAGGCACGTCGGACATTCTGAAAATGGAGCTTTTTTTCTTATTTTTTTTTTTTTCGTCGTTCGGAAATGGTGTGAGAAGTGGCGGGTTTTTCACTATTTTTCTGATTTGGATTTGGGATATCTTTTCTCCAAAAAGCGAGCCCTCGATTTACGCTTGAAACGATTGATGCCCGCCAAAATATCCACATTCACAATTTACACGTTAGAAAACAGTCAATCAGTCTTAACAAATCAGCTATCCAATTGAATCTACTTTAGATGTATACACCAATGGTAACCTATAACCCAACCAAACACTAAACAGAACACTAATAAATAGAGTAAAATCTTCCCCAACAATCGTTAAGTCCATCCTAACCACCCCCAGAAAAGCAAAAATTCAAGGGAACAACCAAGAATATCCAGCCCATGGCCCACAAACAAGAACGAGATATCCAGCCCATGGCCCACAAACAAGAATGAGAAACTCCCCTAACGTAAAGGGATTCTTGGATATAAAATTTTTTGAATTTGTTCGGATTTTTTTTTTTGGTTTCTTTAATGTGATATAATTAATTGTTAGTGGTTATATTAAAATAATATTTAAAATAAAATAATTAAAGTTGATTTGAATAGAGTTAAATTATGTGAGTAAATAAATAGTAAATTAAAGTTGATGTAATGTATAAGAATGATCCTTTAACTAGTTACAGACCAACAGACAAAAAAACCCACTCAAATATTCACCACCGGTCAGAAACTAGGATAGCCTGAATTTTCAGTTTTTAGTTTTCTGGATATTTATTATGTGGGGGAATACCATGAGAATTCAAGCTATTATTTCATTCTATTTTTCCTCATCAGCTACTTGAAAGTTGCACCTAAGCTGTTAATTGTTGTTATTCATGGCAATTGGAGTATGAGAGTGGATGAGTTTGAACTTATGCCAGGTCATTGTTCTTCAAATTGCCTCCTTTCTTTATGATGGGTTGGTTTAAACCTTTGAACTCGATCTTACTATAAAAATAATAAAATTAATATATATATATATATATATATAGGGGCGGATCAAATGCGACCAGCTTTTAAAATGCGCCCAACTCTTAAAATGCAGACAAACTCTTAGCAACTACAGAGAACTAACCTAGCAACTACTAACTTAGCAACTATAGAGAACTAACTTAGCAACTACAGAGAACTAACCTAGCAGTTACAGAGAACTAACCTAGCAAGTACAGAGAACTAACCTAGCAACTACATATAACTAACCTAGCAACTACAGAGAACTAACCTAGCAACCACTAACCTAGTAACTACAGAGAACTAACCTAGCAACTACAGACAACTAACCTAGTAACTACATAGAACTAACCTAGTAACTACAGAGAACTAACCTAGTTGGAAGGTTAGTTGTCAACGGGCAACGCCGGAAGTCAACGGTCAACGCCAGAGTAAATGGGTCAAAATAATATTTAAATAATTAAAATAATAAAAATAAAAGAGTAAATCTTGACCATGTACCAAATCTTGTGGCTAAAAATGAGTCTCACGTCCTCACTTTAAATAAGTGGATGCATCGGAACATCCTTATATATATATATATAGAGAGAGAAAAGATCATATGAGAGAGATAGTGAAAGAAATAAAAATGATCTTACACTTGGATTCATAATATCAATAGTTAGGATTAAGCCAAAATTAAAAAATCTGATCATTCACACGTTGGCAAGTGTAAATAAATAGCATCTTGTGGTCCAATGTATATCATTTAAGGGCAATTATGTAATTTTTTCACACACCCACTTGGTGGGTCCCACCAAAAACAAAACCACACACTCTCTCATACTCACACGCACATAACCACACCTTCTGATTTCTGAAAATACACAAATTCTCTCCAGCCCGTCGCCGCCCATTGCCGCCTGCTGCCTCCCGCCGACGCCCGCTGCCTCTCTCTCGAACCGTCTCTCTGTTTCTCTCGCACCGTCTGCCATCCTGCCACCCAGTCCGGCGTACTCTCCGCCTTTTCTCTCGGTGACGGCTGCAACCTCCTCCCGCCGGCGAGCTTTGATGATACCACTGCGAATGTCAAGACCGAGGCGCGCATATCGTACACCTCACCCGCTTCCTGCTCTCGAGCCGCGTCGTCATGAAAAAACGGATCTACGGCGGAAGGAAGCCGGAGACAACATTTCAGAAGATGCCGCCGAAGTCGAAATCATACAATAGATATTCTTACCGTCCACCGGGTGTTGTGCAGTGGCTTGATGAAATCTGCTATTTTGATTTGGTTGAAAGAAACGAGATGCAGTTCTCGATTTTGGGAGTTGGGTGTTTTTGGAATTTGGGGCCTTCAGGTTGTAAATTAGATAATTCATAGGGACTTGTTCGCAAATTAAGAATATTTAACTATATTATAATTAAGGTCATGGGTCAAATTTATAATTTATTAAAATTTAAAAATTGAACAACATTAATAGATAAATTGCACAATAATGTGTGCATATACGCACATTAAAAACTACTGTCATAGACATAAATATACATGCAGTCCCGCCGGTTTGTAGCCCTTTAGTGAAGACAAAAATGAAATGTAGCCATGTTTCTAGAAAAGATGAAATCTAGCCATTTAAGGGTTTAAAAGTACTAATCTACCCTTACTAATGTTTACCTATCAAAAATAAAAAAAAAAAAACAAAAAAAAAA
>BKCP01010514.1:1707916-1748683 GCA_008636005.1 Striga asiatica
TTACTCATCTTCCAAAAATTTCACTTAAGTGAATCATCTCAACCAACAATCATCTTCAACACCACCAAGTGAATCCCCTTTTGAGAAGAAAAAAAGGTACATTGACCTAAACCTAATTTTGTTTTTTTATTATGTTAAATAATTTTTTGTAAATATTTATTATTTTGGTTCCCAATATTATTGATTTGTCTTCCACTTGCACCATTTTATTGTGTTGAAGAAATCCGATCGTCGGTGGCCACTGCTCTTGCCGGGCGGAGAACGTCGTACGGTGTCTGGTGGTCGATCGCCGGTTGGTGGGAGGTGATCGTGGTCCGCTCGCGATAGGGTATAAGAGGAGCTGAGGGTGTTTAAGGAGTTGGGATGTGAGAAGTGTATAAATATCAATGTTATCGAACGAAAAAGATGTGAGAAGAATAAAGGAAAAAAATTAGAATTAAGTGAGAAAAATAATAGAATGTCCCAACCGCAGTTTAAATGTTAACTCCGGTTGACAAATATTTTCAACTCCGGTTGACGTCCCAACCGAGGTTGGCCGAGAGGGTATTTCAACCGCGGCTCGAATTTCAACCGCGGCTGAATATCGTCCTTGCTTGATTCAAAGTCCAAAACATATTTTCACAGCTGGTTGAAATTTCAACTCCGGTTGACGTCCCAACAGCGGTTGGCCGAGATTGTATTTGAACCGCGGCTCGAAGTTCAACCGAGGTTGGCTGATTGAGTACATCAACCAACAAAAACAGGTTTCTTGAGCAAGACTCAAGAAACCTGTTTCTTGCCCAAGAAACCTGTTTCTTGAAACAAAATACAGGTTTCTTGTCAAGAAGATGGTTTCTTGAGCAAGGTTTGTTTGAAGATCTCTTCCCGGCTCTTTCAATTGGCAAGGTATATTGGGTACTCCAATCCAACAAAATATTGTCAATTCACACCAATTCTAATAGTTTTACTTAGATATTTTACGATTGTTTACAATGACATAATTATTAAATAAGTAGAAAAATAAATCCAACCCACACATTCAACAATATTCAACAAATCCAGCCCAAATTCACTTCCAAACTTTAAGCATGCGTTATAATGAACAAACCACAGTAGTCAATCCAACCCACAAATATTCAATGAACACAATATGCAACCATCCAAGTTTTCCAAAGTGCAAAAATAGCTAAAGTGGCAATAACGGTGGCAACAAGTGGGTTAGAGGGGCCAATGTCTCCGCTCGACGAAGAATGTCCTCTGAATTGTGGGCCAACGAGTCGTAGACATAGATCTCTCGCTTTTCTAAGACCACACGGCATACCACCCAGTGGTCCCCCACATTACATACCAAGCCGACCTGTTCAATTCAATCCATAAATTATCAATTAAAAACTTTCACATAGGTTGGATAAACTAAACAAAATCACCATTTCATTATAATAGCATCACTAATAAATCCAACCACTTACATAGAATTCTGAAGCCAAGGTTTACCCCAACCAACAGCTTTACCACGAACATATTTCATAATGTCCTCAGGTGCAAGTTCTCAAGACCAACCAATTCAACCCAAAAATAACAACAATACTATAGGTTTCCACTACAGTACGCATGCTCATACAAAGGTCCTATTTATAATACTACATCATTCAAATTTAAAGATTTAAACCTATAACTAATCCTAACCAACACATTTAAAATTTTAAAAAAAAACTAACATAATTATCCTATCCAATACATGAAAATCCAACTTCTTCTGCCATCATCCATGCGATCCGATTTCCACTCGAAAGTCCGGCTCTCATCAGCCATCTTCAACTCCAAGCATCACCCTACAAATCATGGAATGATTAATATTATTTTTTTTCAACAGTTTCTAGCATTTTAAAAACACAGGATTTAAATATGAATAAAAAAAAACTTAATTATCTGTCAAGAAACAACAAAGCAGAAACAGTTTCTTAAACAAGTCTTGTTCAATAAAACCGTTTCAAAAAACATGTTCTTGTTCAATAAAACTGTTAGGAAACAGGTTTCTTGAACAGGAAACAAGTTTCTTGAGTAAGAAACAGGTTTCTTAAAGAAGAAACAGTTTTCTTGAGCAATAAACCAGGTATCTTGAGCAAGAAACCAGATATCTTGAGCAAGAATCAGGTTCAAGAATGCTCAAGATGCATGGTTTCTTGCTCACGAAAAAATACTTTTTTTCACATAAAAATAACATAAATACAAATCTGTCAATAAACAACAAGGCAAAAGTTGCACGAAACACGTTTCTTGAACAGGAGACAGGTTTCTTGAGCAAGAAACCAGGTATCTTGAGCAAGAATCAGGTTTCTTGAACAATAAACAGGTTTCTTGCCAAGAAACCTGTTTATTGAGCAAGAAACTTGTTTCTTGAAGAAACCTGTTTCTTGTTCAAGAATGCTCAAGAAAAAAAATACTTTTTTTCACATAAACAACATACCTCATTAGTAGATGTCATCTTACATTTTTTGAAGATTTGTTTTAAATTAAAAAAAAAAAAAATGAAGAAATGCCGCAACTTACATTTTTACAATGCTTAACCCACATATTTGGTGTGCACACAAAACCGTAAATACACACTTGCACACACACACACACACACACTTATAAGCAAAATCTTCAAAAATTACGTTTACGAAAGTGAGATCATCAACCAAATCCAGAAAAATCAACGATTCCGTAGTATTATAGGCATTTCGAGAGTGAGAGCAAATATATCCAGAACATCATAATAAGCTCACAAACAAGACCTGAAACAAATCTGAAAACAGAAATGAGTTTCGTACCAGAAAATGAGAAATTAACTTAAATGCTTTCAATCCGTAGAACCTGCAGAGTATTCAAAAATAGCAAAATGAGAAAAAATAAAAATAAAAAAATAGATAAAAATAAATACAATATAGTCCTTCACTACTGCTTCGTAGTCGTTGGCAAATGCACGTCAACAAAATGTGTTAAGTATAAAATAATCTAAAATTGTAATTGACTCTAGTTTATGTTCATCACTATTTTGACTCTGGTTTAAAAAAAAAAAGGAGAAAAAGAAAAACCGCTGTCAATGAGCAAATGACCATTACCCCATACCATGGCATACCAAAACTTCCAGTTACTCTCTTCAATCGCATTCGACATAATTTAAATAGAATCATGACACCCTAGATTTCAAATTTAACCAACGAGCTACAAAAAACGCAAATATTGCTCAGTAATACACAAACAGAGCCAAACAAATCACTAAATTAGAGCACCATTCAAAGAAACTACGAAATGAAGAAATTCCGATGTAACAATGACTCATATTTATGCCCAGCACATTATCTACTGTGGTTAAAATAAAAATGAAAAGCGAACAAAAAATCTCAACCGAACACTTCAAAGCACCCAATGAGCAAATGAATGAACAAATGAACAGTATCTCATATCATGACATACCAAACCTTCCATTCACTCTCTTCAATCGCATGTTTCGCATTCGAGATAATTTCATTAGTATCATGACCCCGCAACTTTCAAATTTAATCAACGAGCTATAAACAACACACACATTGCTCAGTACTACACAAAACTGCGCCAAACAATCACCCAATTAAAGCACAACTCAGCCAATTTCACAGAAACTCAGGCACACAAATCGAGACAACCCGTTACCTTGTAAGGCTAATTCTCGCGGTAAAAATGGCAGATGACGTGTTCGCTGGCCTTCACAGCCAGAAAAAAACTCCTTCTCATTGGGGATCTCGGAGTACTCGCCGTGGCCGTGGCTGGCCCACATTTTATCCTCCGAGCCTTTGTATATGTGGCGCCACTGGATAGCCTTGAACGTCTGTATTCCCGGATTCAAGGCAAGCTCGACTGGCGTTAGCTGTGTGTTGATAAATGAGGGAGCCTGAATTAGAACAATAATTATAAGAAACTATCCTGAGGCTTTTTCCTAATTACCAAAAAAATAACTACATTAATCCAAATACTCCTGATGGGTTGTGTTTCATTTACATCCATTCCAAAAACAAGAAACTTTCTAACCATCAAACATGATTCACAACAAAGAGAAGATAACTTGCAAACCTTAACAACAAAAATAAGGTTTGTTCAATTTCCCTCTCACACCATCACTCACAAAATCATCTAAATGCTTAAGCTTTGTTCAATTTCCCATAATCTTTGCCCATTGAAAACACAACAACAAAAACTCATATTTTTTACCATTAAGATCCAATAACACATATTTCAAAGCATATCCATCCCATTTCTTGAAGAGTTTCAGAGAATTAGGTCTCAGGCGAGGAAAATAGTGAGTAAAAGAACACAACATGGTACAGTTGAATCTTTGGTTTAATGCATAATAGTGCAACTGCAGACTAGAAATTAGGTTAATCCTTATATGCTGAAGAATAGGTTAAATCCACTAGTCAAAAGTTATGCTTCTACAGTCATGGCAACACATTAAGCCTATTTTGTTCAGAATCTGCAGATTTTCTTATAAACATATACGCTTGAGATAAAACCATACCAAAACCATCCGAGAAGCACAATATTTTCGAAATGGGTTGTTAACTATAGATCAACCGTAAGTATAATCTTGTTATATAACTTCTCCGAACCCCAAATTTCAAGGCTAGCTACCAAACCATCTCCAGTGGTTGCAAACTAAACTCTCATAGCCTACACTCAAATACTTCAATAGCAGAATCCCAAAATAACAGCAAACACATATAATCAAACACTTGAATAGCAGAATCCCATCATAAGTCATAACAAAAACACAAAGACAAACACAAACATTAAAAGAACATAAATCATCAACGGAAAAAGAAAACAAAAGGATTCTTAAAACACGTTTTAACTAAAAAAACCCTAAAAATCGCCTGAAAACCCAAAAAAAAAGTAACAAAACGCACCGTGAATCGCCGGAGAAGAACTCAAAATACACATTTAAACTAGAAAACCCTTAAAAATTGCCTAAAAACACAAAAAAAAAAGAAAATAAAAAAAACGCACCTTGAATCGCCGGAGAAGAGAGCTGCGGCTCTGTGGACGAGAAGAGAACTCGTTGAAAGCGAGCGAGAAGCTCAATGGACTGTGACTCGTCGGAAAGGGGAAAGGGGAAAGGGGAAAGGGAAAAGGGGCGGGCGGTTTGCAAAGGGGAGAAAAATGAAAATAAAAGGGGAAAGGGGCGGGCGGATGAAAAAGTGAATAAAATGGAAATGAAAGCTGCGAACCTTCAAATCGCCGGAGCTTCGAAATCGAAGAAAGCTGCGAACCTTGAAATCGCCGGAGATGAAAAGCTTCGAAATGAGGTGAAATCGGAGAAGAGAGCTTCGAAATTGAAGAAATGTTCGAACCCTAGGGAGAGAGAGAGATTCAAAATCGGGGAAATGAGAGATTGACGAAAGGGGGAAAATGAAGATGGTGAAAAAAGGAGAAAATTATTTCTAAGGGCAATTATGTCTTCTCACATGGCCAAATGGCTATATTTCATTTTTCTTAGAAAAATGGCTAGATTTTATTTTTTGTTTAGTTGAAGTGCTATAAAGCACCATTACCACTATTTTTATTCCTTCTTTAAAAAGAGATGCCGAGAATTATTTTGGGAGAGATGGGAATAATTTGTTTGGCGGTCCATTTAAGTTTCCTCAATAATTTTAGGATAGGTTTTCAATAACCTGACATATACCAAAATAAATATGCTTTCTCTAAATATTAGAATTTAGCATTTTGAATGAAAACATTCAAAACATGTTGAGCGGGATTTTTGAAAATTTTTCAAAAAAAATTACTTACTTTAGTAAGTTTAAAATTTTTAGGCGGGATTTCTAATTTTATTTCAAGTAAATATCAAATCTTTTTATATTATTATAAATTATAAATGAGATCTTGCCCTAAATTTTTTGGAATGCCACCTAATATTTTGCTCTAAAAATAATGGCGCCTAATATTTTGCACACCAAAACATGGAGCTCGTTTCAATTATTTTATTTAGTTGGCTGGCAAAGGTGGGGAACTTGTATTAAGAGATAATTTTTAATAATTATATAATTATTGAGGAAATAAGCTTCTAGGTCAACTCCCAAGTACCTATTAATAATAAAGATAATAATAATATAGACTTAAATTTAATCATTGATAATTATAAAGTAAAATAAATAAATATATAATGTCCATGATTAATAATTTGAATTGTAAAATATTATAAGTGTATATAATCATTTCATATTTGCATACAAATTACTTACATGTACTTATAAAATTGTCGGATATCATAATCTTATAACTTTTTCAACAAATTATATTTACACATTTTTTGATAATTGACCAATGTTTAACCCATAATATTTATATTCTTTTATTAAAATTCTAAGTGCATGAAATATTAAAAAGTTTGATAATTAAATTTCAAGTTTTAGTAACTTTAACCCTTATGTCGTTATGCAACATAAATTTTTAATGGTTGACTATTTTATTTTTAATTTTATATTTTTTATTTATATTAATTTCTTTAATTCATTTTTTTAACTTATATAATGAGTTAATTAGTATCCATCTGAATATTTATATATATTATATTTTTTCATGATTGCTATAATTTAAATTATGATACATGATTATTTTATTTACTTATTTTCATTTATAAATTAATATATAATAAAAAAATTTAGGCTTTAGGGTTTAGGGTTGTTTCGAGTGCATAGCATGGCCGCCCAATAAAAGAATTTGTATTATATATAATTTGTGTGTGCAATCAATTATTATGATTTTTTTTTTTATAACGATACAAAGTATAAGTGCAATTACTAAGGCTATGTCTGGTAAAACTAGCTGATAGCTGATAAGTTAACTTATATCTTATGAGTGATTTTTCGAGTTTATAGCTTATAACTTACAACTTATAGCTGAAAAGTTAGCTTATATGATAGAAGTATTTGGTAAATTAGTTGATAAATTAGTTGAAATAAAAATTTCAACGAGCTTATATTAAAAACTACCCAAAAAAAAATTATGAGATAAGCTCGAGCATTTTTAAAAAAACTCGTCCTATCAAACGAATTTTATTTGAATACATGAAACTTATAAACTAACCAAATAAGTTAGCTTTCATTAAAATTCAGTATGTTATGTGTCACCATAATATATTAGTTAAATCTGTAATTTATTGTTAACATTCGATCATAACCAGTAGTAATAATTTTTAAAATAATCAATAACAAAAATATAGGTAGAAGACATATATTGATATATATTATGTTGAGTACAACTAATTTTTTCTAATAAACAATAATTTATTTTAATTTTTATTCATATCGTTGAATTTATATTTTATGTAACTTTTATAATATAATTGAATTACCTTCGTTTGTGCATGTGCACGAATAAAAGAGTACTAGTTGTTTAATAATAACGAACACAAAGTATAGAATCGCCGGTAGCGCGGAGCAGAGACTAGCGAAGAAACTTTGATCAGACCACTTTAAACTTGGTCCTCTAATTTGAATTCGAATTCGAACAAGAATAGTGTTAGTATTCTGATGTAGGGAACCGTACGAGTGGGACGCTATTAATGAGATTGCAACCTTAAAAACACCTAAGCACGATATCAATTCATCTTTTTTTCATCGTCAATTGACTAAAACAATAGATGGAGAGTCATTTAAATAAGCCTCCTAAGCTCTATTCCTAACTTGTCCAACAAGACAAGATCTCTTACTACATATTAAATAATAATATTAAATTCCTAACTTATTCTCCAAGATACCTACCTATTAAATAATAATGCATTTTTATATTAGTGATATTCTAAGGATATTATGGCACATCAGCATTAAATGTTTAGTATTTTACAAGCTTAATCTCGATACGAATGAAGATTACAACCCGCGACACATGTTCTAATCGATTTTGCACCATAGGATTTCCCGTGTCCCATCACCATTAATGGCTATCGTACGAATAATCTATCAAAATGATAACATTAATCGGACATCCAGCCATGCTCATTCGTCTGAACTCACCACAGTAATTTGCATTCATCCTGCATGTTCGAGCCATTCCCTATCTTCGTTCATTAGTGAGTCTGAACTCGAATAGTACACCTTCGATTTAGTATAGATTCCAATAGTTCGGTTAACACCCCGTACACCAGTACTACTAATTTTAAAAATAACCAATAAAGAAGATATAAATATTTTTATATAGAGAGGACCGATTGACATATATATATATATATATACAATATTGTGTACAACTATTTTTTCATAATAAATAATATTTTAATTTTTATTGTAATTGTAATAAATAAAATAACAAATATGCAACGGAATCATAACTTTATTATATACATCTAATTGTTATAAAATAGTTGTCATTAAAATTATTTAAATAAAAATAATGAATATATTTACTTTACATTCGATGTCACAGTCAGTGTCATTTGTAACATGACTCGTGTCATATTCATTCAAAGATTGTTATGCCTTCTCATTTCTTTGAAAGAAACAAATAATAATAATACAAGAAAAGTAATCATTATTAATAATATTGTAATAATTGAGGCATTCACATGATGCAAACTGGGAAGGATTAGGGTGTGGTTGGATATACGTTTGTGATTATTTTGGTTTTGATTGTTTTTTTAATAATTTTTTCAAAAATTAAATAAATATTACTGAAACTGATATTTTATTTGATAGGGTACTTATGGTCAAATAAACTCTTAAATTTTATTGAAAAATCACAAAAAATTAAAGAATCTTAGATAAAATCAATAAATATAATGTTTAATATGTAATAATTTTAATTCTCATTGTTTATTTAACGCTCATCTTGAAATTTAACGACTCAAAAAATAATTAAAATATCATGATATATTTTAGTTAATTATTGAATGAAAAAGTTCAAATATTTTGAGTGTTAATAATTAAAATATTTCTCATCTTGATATTGACCGCCTAATATTCAAGTGAAGATTCGTTAACTTTATTCGCTAAAAAATAAAAAAAAAAAAAAACCATCTCTTCATTAGCTTCGTTTTGACATCTACCATCTTCAAAGTCGACTAGAGATGTTAGAACATAGACTGGCCGCAAACCAGCTAACGTTACCAAATCAACAGAAGCCTCAGTGTGGCCCACTCTACGCAAAACACCACCATTTTTGTACTTTAACGGAAATACATGGCCTGGTCTCTTGAAATCTTCTGGTCTCAATTTTGGGGATGCCAGAGCAAGTATGGTGTTTGCTCTATCTGAAGCCGATACACCGGTTGATGTCCCAACTTTAGCATCCTAATCGAAAGTTAGGGAGAGCTAGGGCCGCCAGAGGAGAGTCTCACACGGGGGTGACGATTGACTAAGGCAAGAAGGGAGATTGGAGATTTTTTTAGCCGGAGGAGAGAGAAGATATTTTTCCTACACATTTTAATCTCCCATCCAATTTTTCCTTAAAAAATAGAACGAATTGTTTTTTCCATGAGTTGGGCTGGCCCGTGTAATGAATTGTCCACTAAACAGAAGTTTGATAGCTCCTAGAATTAGGGTTTAAAATCGACCTGCCTGTGCCTATTTAAGAGTTATTCTCTTCCTTTTTCAGTTCAGCTCGTCATACAGAGAAATGGCAATCATGTCTCTGAATCTCAAATCAAAATTGAAACCACTCTTGAATTTCTGTAGAACCTTCTCTAACGCTCCTCTCTCCGTCGGTTCAAAGTGTAAGAGCAAGTTTATCGTGGCGCAGCATACAAAAACAATAGGCCTGGGATGCTTTAATTACTTGGTAATTTCGATCGAGGATACTGCTCATGAAGTCGAAAAATGTATCAATTATCCAAAGCTTTATCATAACCCGGTTGCGACTTGCAATGGTTTGATGTTGCTTTTGTTCGAAGGATCACGTGATGAAGATACAGACACAAAAACGAGTCCAGGTGAAGCTTTATGGAATCCCACCACTAACGAACTCAAAATCCTTCCTCCATCTCCCGCAACCTTGAACCCAAGGTACTATTGGAAATGCATCTTAATTATTGAGAATTTTTTTCTCACTTGAATGATAAATTGAATATATCCACAATATTTCACTGTTATTTGGAAACTATATATGAATAAGAATGTTTTTTTTTTCTTGATTTCTTTTCTGGAACGGTAAATTGAATATAAGGGGAAGAATAACTATTTATTGGAGGCATATGTGAATGTAAAACCGGGTCAAGGGCTGTCTGCTGCTAGACCTTCTCCATCCGTACTGCAAAACGCAAAATTTGCAGTACGGGGAGCTCCAATCGGTACCAAAAACTGATCACAAAATGCGATCTACTCTCTCTCTCTCCTCAGTTGGACGCATATTTACGCATATTATGCGTTCAATTTTTTTGCAATTTGGTCCTTTAACTTTGATTAATGTGTAAAATGAATCTGTTTTTTTAGGTTTTTTTAGTTTTTAAATTGTAAAATAATAAAATAATCTTTTAAATTAGAAAATAAGTTTAAAAAATACTAAAAATTTTCTTTTATTTTTTACTTTCATGAAAATTATAATATGATATTTAAAATAATGAATATCATATTATTTTATATTTGTTCGTAATAGAGTAAATATACATGTTAATTTTATATTTTTCATAATAATAGTGTAAAATACTAAAAGAATATAATATCATGAAAATTGGATAGTATAATATTAAAATAGTGAATATCATATTTATTCTTTGATTTTATATATTTCACAATAATAGTGTAAAATATACATATTATTTATGGTACTTTTATTTAGCAATAAAAAAAACAGTAACATTAAATAACAAAAACATTACTAATATAGAATGAGATAAGATTAAAATATGATAAATCACGATTTAAAAAAAAATAAGAACTTAATAATTAGTGCTAAAATGGAATACAATATCACACAATCTAAAAATAAAAATATATCTGTTGTTGTACGAAATTAACAACTTAAAATTACAAACAGCTGAGTGTGTTTAAACAAAGATTAAAGTAAAATTTGATTTTATTTGATATATTCACAAGAGTACAGGAGTCGGTTTTTTATTCTTGACCGAGATCATCTTAAGTCCATGTACAATGTGTTCGAAAAAAGATCCTCGTACTATCATAAATTTTGCTATTTATAGTACGGTGGTTTTTGTCTTCTTGCTTGAGATGGATAAGTATGTATTTAATGTTGAGCAGCTTCAAGCAAGGTGATGTGCTTTGGAATTAGGGAACATCAATGATTACTGTATTATCTTGACGATCCAATCATATGCTTACAGCTCTGTTTTCTGCTTGGATATTTGAACTTTTATGCCGTCGATTTGAACAGATAAAACTTGATTCGACTTGTCATAATATCGGTTGAACTGAAGTCGGTTTATTTGTGTCTGCCTCAATAGTCGGTACTTTTGACGATCTCGGAAGTCGGTAATTAATTCAATGAATACCGACTTGTCCTAAGTTTGTCTTCTTCTGGAGAATTATTTCTTCAATGGAGTGATTAATCTCTACCTTTATGTAATCAAGTCGGATATCAACAACATCATAAGCTCATAAACTAGAATTTAGTAATCTGGCAAGTTGACACCGTTTCCTCAAAGATCATTGAAAAATTTGCCAAATGTATTGGTTCGAAATGAATCGATTTGGTTCTCCAGGATTCGTGTTTTTTCAGCTTCAATATATGCTCGAACTCTAGGATCTTCTATGGAACTGACATTAAAATTTTATTTTCTTCTCTCATTTCTTTTAAAGCGTGGGTTCTATTGCGCATTTCCAATAGGTGTTTTATTTGGTCGTTTATATTTTTCATCTTCTCACTAAGTTTTTTTTTTCTTCCTTCATAGCATTCATTCACCTTTATTTTTAGTTCGACTTTTTTTTAACTCCGATAGGTCTTTCATATGGAGAACCATCAACAAATTGATATGAGTCGCTTAAATTTATATGAAGAAATACCTAGGGATTCTTGTCGGGCACACTCAGGAGTTGGATTTTTTGACTCCGAAGATGGATAACCACCAAATTGTTTTTTCTTGCTCCTCGTAGCTCAATTTTTAAATTTTTTAAGTTTTTAATAGTATCTCAATCGTGATCGTATTTCCATCTGGTTTTGAATTTTGAATCTTATTTAAACAACACTTTTGCTTTGAGCATCTACGATTTTTCATAAACAGTTAACCATAGCTAATATAAATAATATATTTGATCAATAAAAAATATAATAAACTTTTAATACTCACTGTATTTTCATTTGAAGCACCAATCTAATGCATATCTTTTGCTGCTTTTATGAATGCATGGAGTCTCTTGGCTGCTTTTTCGATTGTTTGAACTCGTGCTTGCATAGATCTTTTGCTACGAACCTCCAATGCTCAAGTCGTCTTTCATTGAAACCTTCTTTTATATGGGACCAAAATCGATCAAATGATTGGTATACCCCAATAATTGGGTTTTGAGAAATATCCATATAAACTTGACATAAAATAATATATTTATCGTGGTTATACAAAGAAGAATGGATGGACATTCTTATAAGAAGTAAGATGTGATAAAGGTTTAGTATATAGAATAAAAAATGTTGGGTAGCTACTACAACTTTTATAGTAAGACTCTCTCTCCTCTCCATGTTTTGACCCGAAAATGATAACTCTCTGCAACGGTCCTCACACTTCTCAATGTTTTGATATGAAAATGACCACTCTCTGCAAAAGCGATTACACTTCTCCATGTTCTAACCCAAAAATGACATAGCACTGCAAAGGTACCCGCGTCTCTCAATGCTGTAACCCAAAAATGATCAATCTCTGCAAAGGTACTCCCATTTCTCAATGTTTTGACTCGAAAATGTCTACTCTCTGCAGATGTGTAACTTCTCCATGTTTTTACCCGAAAATGACCTATCACTGCAAAGTTCCCCACATCTCTCAACATTTTGACCCGAAAATGATTACTTTGTGCAAAGATCCTCACATTTCTCAATGTTCTGACTCGAAAATGATATATCAATACAAAAGTCCCCACGTCTCTCAATGATTTGACCCGAAAAGGACATATCACTGCGAAGGTCCCCACGTCTTTCAACGATTTGACTTGTGAATGAACACTCTCTGCAAAGGTGATCACGCTTCTCCATGTTCTGACCTGAAAATGAGTTATCATTGCAAAGTTCCCACAACTCTCAATGGTTTGACCCGAAAACGATCACTCCCTGCAAAGGCCCTCACATTTTTCATTGTTCTGATTAGAAAATGACCACTCTCTGCAATGGTGATCACGCTTCTCCATGTTTTGACCTGAAAATGACATCACTGCAAACATCCCTACGTCTCTCAATGGTTTGACCCGAAAATGAACACTTTCTGCAAAGATGATCACACTTCTCTATGTTTTGACCCGAAAATGATCTCCCACTGCAAAGACTATCACGTCTATCAATGCTTCGACCTGAAAATGACCACTCCCTACATGGGTTACCACACCTTTCAATTCACTACTCTAAGAACATAACATATACTAAATCTTTCACACACTTGAATCTTTTCAAATATCTTATTATATTTTGCTATCCCACAATTCTAGAGTGAATTTTATTTTTGGCAATTTGTCATCTTCATCATCTGATGATGATGATCATATGCTAATTATGAATGCTTTTCGTAAAAAACAAGCAGCGATAACACGTGTTATCGATTATACAACAACATCTTTCAACATCTTCTCAATCAATAAAAACAAGAAGCCTCGCATGGAGGTTCTGTTCCTGGGCATATTTTTATCAATCTTGATCGAGAGGTTGCTGATCATAGGTTGTACAATGATTATTTCTCAAAAAATCCATTGTATAACGAGACCGTGTTTCGTAGAAGATACAAAATGTCCCGTTCGTTATTCCTTTAAATTTTTGTCGCAGTCAAAGATCATGATCATTACTTTCAACATCGAGTGGATTGAGCTGGCATACTTGGATTATCTCCAATACATATACAATAAAAAATAACTGATATATTTCGTATGTTGGCATACGACGTTCCAACATATGCTACAGACGAGTATGTCAAAATTGGTGAGTCTACTGCAATTGAAAGTATGAAAAAGTTTTGTCGAGCGATATCTGCGGAGGCCAACATCTGAGGCTTCTATATATTAGTTAGCAACGTGGTTTTCCAGGAATGTTGGGGAGTTTAGATTGCACGCATTGGAGGTGGAAAAATTACCAGCTGGCTGGTCGAAGTGGAAAGCCTACAATCATTCTTGAAGTTGTAGCAAATTATGATTTATGGATAAGGCATGCTTATTTTGGTTTACCGGGCTCTAACAACTATATCAACGTCTAGAATCATTTCATCTAACCCAAGGTGTTGCCCCTCTAACTCATTATATAATTCCAGGAAAGAGAACACAACATGGGTTATTATTTAGTTGATAGCATATATCTAAAATGGTCTACCATTATGCAAACAATTCATGACCCACGTAGTCCGAAAAAAGATATTTTGCAATGAAACAAGAAGCATGCAGAAAAGACGTTGAACGTGCATTTGGAGTTCTTCAATTACGTTTTGGCATTGTAGCAGGACCAGAATAACAAAAAAAATAAGTGCTATATGATATAAAGATATAATAATCACATGTATAATTTCGCATAACATGATTGTCGAGAATGAACGTGGCTTAAGTGCACAAATTGAAACTAAGATGAAAACATCGCCATCGTAGGTCGAAATGGCAGTAGATGAAAGTACTCGATTTTAAGAATTTATATCTCGGTACCAAAAAAAAAAAGAAAAAGAAATAAAGATGATCACTTTGCACTTCAGAATGCACTAATTGATCATTAATGAGAGAAATTCACCAATTTTGAGACTTGAAAGACTTTTTATTTTTGCTTGATTGTTGTAATTTTTAATTTTTCAACGTAATCTTTCATTTTAGTTTGTGTGTTGTAATTAATTTCTCATCTTGTGCGTTGTAATTTTTAATTCTACCTTATGTAATTTTTAAATTATAATCTTGTGTGTTGTAATTTTTAATTTTATTTTGTATGTCATTTTTAAATTTTAATTTTTAATGAATATTATTTCTCCGATTTTATAATGTATATAATTATAACTTTATAATTAATTTTATTACATAAAGTCTAAACTGAATTTAAATAATACTGTGGTTGAATTTGCAAAGTTGTAAAATATGTAGGTAATATTGAAAAGTTGTAAAAGTTGATGTAAAAGAAAATATTCAGAGAATATTCTTTTGGGTTTGCGAGTGTTTTTCGGTTGGAGATGAATTATTGTTTGATGTGACATTTACTGCAAAACGGGTTTGAGGATGAGGTTTTTCGGTTGGAAATGACCTTAGTTACTGTGAGTTTGAGAATGAGTTTTTCAGTTGGAGATAACCTTAGTTACTTACTGCAGCCCAACTGTAAATTTTTTGACCACTTGTATATAAACACACAAAGAGTATATAGTGATGAGTCCTAGTTAGAATGACAAACATGGTACCTAGTGAAAATTTTTAAACTAGTATGATGGATCTTATCCCCACCCTACTCGCCCACTGTCTCTCTTCCCTCTTTGTCCCTCAGTATCACTTCAGTCCGCAAATTCGATCATTGTTGTTGTCCTCCTCATAGTTGCCCTCCGTGACCGCAACCAGCACTTGCAGACCCCCACCGACCCTTCACCGGCTGTTGATCATTCCCCTTCACTGGCACCCTTGATCGGCCCCTTATATTTAGGTTTTCTTGCACGATTTCCTTTGTGTGCACCACATGCACAAGCGAATATTTTTGATTTTTTATTAATAAAACTTATTAATTTACCATTTTACTTGGTGACTTTCTTAAGCAAAATTTGGCAAAAAATAACAATAGCTGAGGTTTGAACCTTATCCTTACCATAAGGTGGTAGATGCACCCTCCCGCCACTACACCGAGGCAACACAGTAGTTCTAATGCAACATTTTCTAGTTATATAATATCACATAAAAAAATTCAAATAAATACATTTGCTACAAAAAATAAAAGCACATAGAACAAGATAAATTAAAAGAAATTATATACATCAAAAAATAAAAATAATAAATAGATAAATTATAATAAAATACGATAAAATAGAAAATAAAAGAAAATATATAAATTAAAGTAAACTTATATAAATTAAAGTACAAAAATAATAATTATTTTTAATTAAAAATAGAATAAATAAGTTAAAGTAAATTAAGTTAAATAAAGTATATTAGTAAAATAACATAAATTAAAATTACATTAAATCAAATCAAATATAGTTAAATGGAAATATAGTTTTTCCAAATCAAATATTTTGTATTTGGTAATTATATATGGTTTTATTTGAATGAAAATGTAATTATTAGTTAATAAGAATATCTAAAATACATGTCATTTATCAATTATATATGCTTGAACGCCATTAGACGAGAGTTTGTTGTCTTTTTACTTCTTGGAGAAGAGCTGCCATCTCTTTTTCTTCTTCTTGGCCTTTTTCTTCATTGAACGCCGAAGTCCTTCTTCTTCATTGAATGCACTTTGGCGGTTCGAAAGCTTAGTTGCAGATTGAACGCCAACCTTCAATTTGAATGTCTTGAATCATCAAGAGTGTCTTCAAATTTTCAAGAGATTTCTTGAAAGCTCTTGAACTTGAGCCTTTGACTTATGAGGCGTGCTTGTGGTTTTGAGGATACCCTATTTATAGGTGTAGTAGAGAGAGTCTTTGAGAAGAAGACATCAGTTATTCATGATTTGATCTCTTTCCTTATCCTGATATTTTTGGTGTGTAAGAAATATTTACTTTATTAATTAGATATTTTATTTATTTTGGATTTATGTCCAAAAATAAATAAAGACATTAATTAATAAAATATTAAAATTTTGATGCCTACAACAACCCTTTTGACTAGTGTTGGAGGGTTTTTTTTCGGTACCTGGAGCGTTTTGCACAATTGTTTTGTTTTTGTTTTTTTGTTTTGATTTACTTCAAACATTCGTGCCCATAACAAGAGATGGTTTAATTATATTTGCTTTTTATTTTTGTTCTTGAGTTCTGAACACTTTTATCAACTTTTTTAGGACTTTAATTAAAATCTCAATTGACTACCTAAAAATCTTAAATAATCTTAGTTGAGCACAACGGGATTTATAAAATTTTAAAGTCTGGAAATTCTAAGTGAATAATCCCTCCTTAAGTTGCTCTTAAGGTGCCTTTTGTTTATTGAAACTCTGTGTTCGGGTGAAACCAGGAATTTATTTGAGTGGGGGGCAAAAGTATGATCAAATAACTCATTGAGCAACATTTTTTTTAAACGCCGTTTTTAGGTCACCACAGGCTTTGTAAATAACTATTTATCTGATTTTTTGTTTTTTCAGAGACATATTTCTGAAGACGAGCTCCGATTATTTTGGTTTCGGGTTTGATTCGGCATCTGAGGACTATAAGGTGATAAGATTTCTCAGATATAAAGGTAAGTCTAATCCGGCCATTCATGGCGATTGGCCTGTGATGGCTGAACTGTATTCGCTCGCAACTGATTCCTGGCATACAGTCAACATTCGTGCTCTCGATGATCCAAGCATGGGCATTCACGTAAACGGTTCTTATTACTGGTTAAATAGCTATCATCCTGGTTTTATTATGTCTTTTAACTTTGTTAGTGAGAAGTTCTCCTCTTGTCGTATTCAAGTGCCCCAAAGCGAGAAGCTCGATAGATGTACATTTGGTAATTTGAAGCTTGTGGAATTTCGTGGTTCACTTGGTGCTATTGTTCACTCGCATGCTGCTGATCCTCTTTGTAGTTTTGAAGTTTGGGTGTGGGATGACGGCATATGGTCATGGTCACTGGTATCCACGTTCGACGCCCCTATTTCTACGAGTTATGAATGGAGCCTCGTTGGGAGTGATAAACTAATTTTTGTAGACGTGAAGCATGACATGATGTTTTTTGATTATGCAACGGGAAAGTTGGAGAACATTGCTGGTGCGCCTAAAGCTTTTGTAGCGGGCATTTTACCTTTTGTTGAGAGCTACGTTATCCTGAACTAATCTAGGAAATAATCAATGAGATGGTTGAAATTGTTATTTAGTTGATAGCATATATCTAAAATGGTCTACCATTATGCGCTTTAAAAGTAAAAAAAAATCAATCAAAGATATAAATTTTAAATCGAAAATTATAATTCGATCGATTCTAGATGTTATTCTGCAATTGGATTATCACTAATGTGCAATTTAACAGTCATTAATGTGCATTCCGCCTAACATTATTGTGCGTTATATGATGCGCACAAACCACACTAAAATTGAACGAATTATTTGGTTTATTTGATCGGTTAAACGAATTAACATAATTAATTGAAACAAATTATAATTTATATTATAATAGTATATTTAGTATTTTAATGTTTTATTTAATATTTTTATATTATTTTTTGTTGTAAGACCCAAAATATATAAATATCAAAACAATATTTTTTATTTTATAGTTCGTGATCCAATTATATAAAAAAAAATAAAAATAAATTGACGTCAAACTGAACTAACCAAAAAATTTAAAAGTATAAACATGTTAGAGATCCAAAATATAATATTAAGAACCAAAAAAAAATTAGTAGTCGACTTTGATTGCTATAATGCAATCTGACAGTCATTAATGTGCAATCGAAATGCAGTTATGTTTTTTTTTAATTGTCTCAACCCAAACTAAGAACAAAATAACTCCGACGACACCGGTGTGTCCACAACCGGCCGCGAAATGCAGAGCACCGTGCGGTTGCTCTAGTCGGGCTCGCCGGCAAGCTATAGCCTCCTCTCGACCGCGACGGACGCCGGAGATGCAGATCTATCCGGCTAGTCGCTGTAGACAACCATGGCGGTCGGGGTCTGGTGCTGTCGAAGGAATTCGCCGGCGTAAGGAAGATGAGCTTTGGCGAGAGGCTGCCGTTGACGGCGTGTATAGGACTCCGGTGGGCGGGGGAGTGGGCGGCGGTGGTGGCGGGACGGCGGTGGTGAATATGGTGGCGGCTTGTGTGTGTGTGCTCTCGAAGTGTGTGTCTGCGTGCGTGTTGGTATGTGTGTGGTGTGTGTTGGTGGGTGAGAAAGATGGATTAGTGTGTGAGAGTAGTTTGGCAGGTGCGTTAATAAGGTGTGGGGTCCACCTCTTTGGGTGTGGTGTAAAAATTACTATACTGCTCTTAATGAAGGTATAATTTTGACTTTTTTTTAAGTCATTAGATCATCCGATCCAATGCCTACGATTCATTCTTAATTCTTTCACTGAGCACCATTCTCACCGGAGCATGACTCTATATATATATATATAATGTGTTGTTGCACCTCGAACCGGCTCTCCCCTGATCCTCAACCGCTTGCTCTCCGGAGATCTGCAAAGACGCCGGAAGGTGTTTTCGGCGTTAAATCTCCGACGCTTAAGTCAGTAAGGGATAGAGGAAAAATGTATGTAACTGGATGTATTGTTTAGTGTTTGTAGAGTGTGATTAGTCTTGTCTTCTTCCCCAATTTACCTATTTATATAGAATTATTAGCTTCTCCCGTACGCTTTGCTCCTCGTCCGTTTGATCGTTCTACTCCTTTTTTATCCTGACTCTACACGTGTCCCTCGCGGGTCACTTTCCATAACGACTATATTAGCTCGGCCTTCGACCCTTCACAGGCCACTCTTTCCTTGAAGGTTTCTCTTGCCGCACCTATGATGAGCTATACTTGTGATTAGCTATTAAGCTCAATTACCATTAAGCTACACCACCCCGGTGGCAAACTATTAAATCTAGCTGTTTATTAAGCCGAGCTATTAATGCTTCCAATGGGCTAAGCTACTCATATTCTCAGCAGGCCGAGCTACCAAGTTTCTCAATGGGCCGAGCTATCCATACTCTTGGCAGGTCGAGCTACTAAAGTTCTCACTGGGCCGAGCTACTCATATTCTCAGCGGACCTAGCTACCAAGTTTCTCAATGGGCCGAGCTACCCATACTCTCGGCAGGCCGAGCTACTCATATTCTCAGCGGACCGAGCTCTTCGCATTCCCCAACCATGTTTGTGGCCTAACTGTCAATATGCATGAGTTGTCCCTTAATCGGCTATCCCAGTTAACTCTGGTCCCCGAATCGGGCTATATCTATATATATATATATATATACACACACACAAAAGGGTTCATATGAGAAAGAGTTATATTGAAAGAAATAAGAATGAATGTATGCCTTTAGATCTAGCAAATAAATGGTCATGATCAAGTCAAACTTTAATAATGCAGTCAAACATATAATGGCATTATGGTAAATATTTGAACACATAGTGGTCAATATGTGCAATTGACCAATTATTAAGGGTACAAGGGTCATTAAACAATTACCAACCCCTGGTGGACCCCACCCCAACCCAACACATCTCTCTCTCACCCTAAGGGCATCCGCATTTGTTAATTTTTTCCCATTCATTCAATCAAAAAAGTACACTCTCTCTCTTCCACATCATTTCCAAATCACCTTTACACTAAATCTCTCTCCATTTAAACACACACCCACATCCCTACACATTCATTTAAATACATATGTGGGACCAATTTTATTAAAACAAAAAAAAAGTCAAGATTAAACAATTAAATTAACACAAAATAATAAAAAAAATAATAATGAATGCCCGTTCAATGGGCTGAATGAATTTGGGGGCCCCGCAAAATAATGAACGCCCACATTGGTTTTGAATGCACAGGTGGCATTTAAACAATTGAATGAGGGCATATTAATGGCACAAATGTGGGTGCCCTAAGAGCATCCACAATGCTTTTAGGTCTCTTTTTGTATATGTGGCATATAATTGGACTTGGGTCTTACATGATATGGACAAACCCAAGTAAAAAAATTCAAAAACTTTGCAATGCAAAAATAAAAATACTAGGTCTAGCATACATGCCAACCAATAAAAATGCTCTAATATATTTTATTCATTAAAAGAAAAATTAAATTAAGAACAAATTATGAGTGTTTGAGTTTGTACTTGGGTCCAAAATAGACCCAAGTGTAGACTTGGTCTCTTTTTTTCATTGCCACATAAGCTAGACCATGTCCACTTTTAATTGCATTGGGAAGTATTTTTTTATAGACTAGGTCTATTTCCCATGTGGCATGTGATTTTTTGTTAAGAGACCCAAAGCATTGTGGATGCTCTAACACACTAAAAACACACTGCAAATCACACACACGCACCCGCCGCACACACACACACATGATCGGTAACAGCCCATCACCACCAGCCCGCCGGCTCACATTAGTCGTCTGCCACCACGAGACCGCCGTCGGCACCAGAGATGACCGGAACCAGTAGAACCGCCTCTGCCGTCCGTCGCAAAATTAATGGCCGCCAGAGACTCCTGCCGTCAGCCACCGCCCGAAACTTCACGTCGGTAACGATTTCTACTTTGATGCAACACCGCTCGGCGAAATACCGCCGCTTCGGGGCCGCGCAACCCACCTCCGGCTACCGGACGCTTTCGAGATGGTCGCGGGAAGCTTAAGGACCTCCGCCGCCGTCATCACCGGAGTACACTCGTTACTGGACGATCGACGATTGTCAACTCAACATTCACAATGAGACGAAATTGTTGCTGGTGAATGGGAGAGAAATTGTACAGATCTAGTTGCAGACTTGCAGTAAATTTTGGGGCATAAATTTGTGAATTTGATAAGGTTTGAGGACCTAATTACAATTCTATAGTTTTTTATCAAACTTCAATTTGGTACATGGGTCTAATCTATAATTTATAAAAAAAATTATCAAATACACAACAATGATAAAGAAAGTGTAAATTATTATTTGATAAATGCACATTATAACCGATATTATTTAAAATAAATAAAAAAATAATTAATCCGAAATATAAAATTTCGAATCAAAAATTTTAGTTCGTTCGATTTCGGCTGCTAGTGCAATCTGATATTAATTGAATTCATCCTACAATATGGTGCACTTGCCGCACATATATTTTTAATAATTTGTTCCATCGCAATTTAAATCAAATTGAAATAATCGGTGTATTCGATCAATTAACCGAAATACTATATATAATATAAATATTTATATTATAAAAAAAACATATTAGTATTTCTTAATATTTATATTTTTCTTGTTGAAAATAAATAATATTCTTATATATAAAATATATAAAAATATGTTTTATATAGTTCAGTCATTTTTTATTATTGTTGTCATTTTTTAAAAATATAAGGCCGATATTGAACTGAGATAATCTACACTTTACAAATAAAATAGATAATTGAGCTGAAATATAAGATACTGCCACGATAATTTTAGTCCATTCATTTTCGGTCATTATGTGCAACTCGTCTAACATTACTGTGTAATATACTAGTCGTTAATGTGCAATTCATATAACACTGGTGTGCAGTCTTTTTATATGCATTTTTAAACGACTTGTCCCAAATCAAGCTAAACACAACCAAAATAATTGGTTTAATCAATCAGTTGACTGAATTAACCTAAATATACAAAATAATTTATATTTATAGTTTAAAAACTAAATTTAGTATTTTAATACTTTTATTAGTATTTTATATTATTGTTATTTGAAAAGCCACAGTATATATATTTTAAAATAATATTTTTATATAGTATTGTCAGTTGATTATTATAAAAACATAAAGCCGATGTTGGAACGAAATTATTAAAATTTATAAGTAAAATATGATAACCGAACTTGTGTATATGAGTTGTACAAGAAAAATAAGCATATTTCAGTTAGTACATTTGTTATGCTAAAGTGCAATATGATAGGCACAAAAGTGCATCCCGTTAGTCGTTAATGTGCAATATGTACAATACAATTTTAATATTTTTTACTATATTTATTTAACATTTTTATTTTATATTTTAATATGTATGTATAAAAAAACATACTAGTACGTGACCCGTGCGATGCACAGGCTATATTTATTTGGGAATTATTATAATTCAAAGTGTATAAATAAAATGAAAGAGTTATAATATGTAGGAAAATTGTACAATCATATAATCTTGGACAAAACAAAAATCATATATTTTTATAAACCTCTTTATACACAACATTATTAGCTTGATTGTTGGAACTCATCGTTCCGACAAACTAATATTTTCAACCCGTTTCTATTAGTTACACGTGAAATAACAACATATAACTGGTCATGGCTAAAAACGTGTTTCTTAAAAAATAGCCCAACATGAGATAAAGATTGACTCTTACTCTTATTTATGATCATTACATAGGAAACCATAAGTGAAATTGTTGTTGCTGGAACTTAAATGGAATTGAACCCTAAGATCAGAAGAAGTAGAGGACATTTTAAAAAATCAACACTTTATCGCCAGCGTGATCTCCCGTCAATATCTTGCATTCGAGCACATGAGCGAAGAGTTTGGTCACAACCAATCGTGTCCCACTGCGCACAGTCCCATAGAATGGTCCATATTCCGCAACAACATGACCGACGTTCCTTTTTTTAAATGCAACAAAAAGATTATTATAAATTTTGTATAATAGAAATAAAACAAAAAACTTACTCCAAATGTTAAAATATATATTATTTGATGGTGTACGCAACGATATGTTCCAAAAACTGTAATATAAATGAAAAATTAAAAATGAATCTCAAAATTAAACAAAAAAACAATGAAGTAAAGTTTTTAACAAATAAGCGTAATAAGTTCTAATTAAATACTTACCATTTGTGGTATCCGATAAGGGAGGATTTTGCGTACGCTGCAACGTATAGTCTGATAGTAAATGTAGATTTGATGTGTTGCACATAACTGAAGGATGATAAGCCATTCGCTTATCTGAGGGATAACAAAAACAAACAAAAAAACAAAGTTATATTTTATGTACATATAATTTAGAACAATTAATAATTTTACTTGGGAATATAATTTATGCATCTATATAATAATTTATTATAAATTTATTAAGTCAAACATATTGTTAGTATGTATTCTTATAACTAATTTGTAAAACATTACATTTATTTAAGCCCAATAAATACTTCCTAATAAATATGGCTTAATATTTGACCCAAATTAAAAGTTCACAACAATTTAAATGGCCCGTTTTTTTTAATTATTGGGCCTAATGTTCAATATATCGGATCAATAAACCATAAAATTGACAAAACAATTAAGATATGTGTTTGTATTCTCATTTTTAAATTGTTCGCATTAACTGCAACTATCAAATTTAATTAACTTGTTATTTTGTTTAATGTCCTTTGATTATGAGTAACGTAATGGTTAAGGTGTGAAGATTGAGGACTGGCCAATGAACACGAAAAAAAGGTAATAAATATTTGTTACTTACTTTTAAATCTGAAAAACTGTTAAGTTGTTTGTTTGTGTTTTACATATGCTGCACAGAAATATGTTGTATATTATTTCGTGCATGTACATTTGGATGGAGGCACGGATAACAACACAACCAATCCAATATTCGTATAAGAACAAACGAAAGGTAAATACAATAACAATTTAACATTCAGTTTTATACATATACATTCTAGATAACTAATTAATGGGAAATGCTATGGTACCATCTCGTCGGGTGTTTAACTACATATGTATCCAACGATTAAAACTCCAGACGGAATGGTTCCTTAACGGGACCATAGCATTTTCCCTAATTATGTACTATTTGTTTCTTAAGACAGTAATAGGATTTTACAAAATCATGACAATAAAAATGCGTCTATTCTATTTAATCATCAGTTTTTTAAGTATACATTTTACACATACTAATTAATTTATTATTGTTTTGATACATGGACATGGAGTTCCAACTATACAAATCACATGACTCGGAGAACCTTATCCCCCCTTAATATAATTTGAAAACGCGCTGAGCCTAAATGGCTGGCTCGCACGCTTCGGAAACTTACTTGGCAACAGTACATGCTTCGGTATTTGGTTCGGATAAAAATTAATACAATTATATTCCAAAATAAATAGGACTCCAACTCTAAATAGGATTCTTATTCTTGTCTCCTCCTAATTAATAGGATTCTTATTCTTATCATAGTATATTTAATTCCTTCAAAAAATTTTTTTATCACTATTCTTATCCAAAATTCACCGAAATCCCTTTTGGGCTACACAATCAAAATTAATAGTACGAAATAAATTGGATTTGATTGGACTCTTAGATTTTGACAAAACATCCTTGCAAGCTCATAATAATTGAAAATTTTAATGAATGAGGATGCCTCTCTCTCTCTCTCCCCCATTGGACGGGTTAAATTTTCTAAATCTTGCCCTACTATTTCTTTACTAGATTCCTAAATGTTAATCATTATTCTTAAAAGTATAAATGAGCCGAGTCGAATCAAGTTTGAACTTTTTTGATACTTTCTCATCACAATCGAAACAACAACATGACAAAATAATATACAAATGAACATATGTTCAGGCAACTCTAATCACTCGACAAAGATATATATTAACAATTTAACATACATATATGTTAATCATATATATATATATATATATATATATATATATGTTAATCATATATATATACATATATATATGTGTGTGTGTGTGTGTGTTAACCAATATATTAACCTATATATTCATTAATATATATATTTAAAATAATAATAATATCATTTTTGCACGGGTGCGTTTACAATTTTATTTATCTATTCAAAATTTGAAATAATATCGATTTTGGTATTTTCTATTTTTGTTTTTATATAACAACATTTGTTTTTTCTATCATTTATTATTTTATATTATTTTTACCAAACAACCCGTGTAGTACACGGGTGTCGTACTAGTATGTCATGAAAGGTAAAACTTAACAAAACAAACGGTAATGTTCTATAAGGAGATAATGATTTAAAAAAATCAAAATCAAAATAGATTTATGATATCACACACAAGTCAAATATAAGAAATTTTTTAAAATTGAAGTATAAGTATTACATGGATTAATATTTTTATCAACTTCCTTTGGCTGTGTGTGTGTCTTTCCACAAGCAGTTTTTTGTAGATTTGTAGCACCGTGTTCTTCCATGTATATATTTGTTGATTTTTTGCCTTATAGCTCGAATTATCTGCAAAAGAATAACGTAGATATTAGATGTACTTACATGGTTCCCATGATTACATAGAATATGAATAAAAGAGAAATTTTGAATGTAAATTAGAGAGAGAAAAAAAAAGAGTTTTTTCTAATACTGGTAGAAAGATTTCAGGTGCGAATCTTTTCTTTTCGCCACTCCTTGGGCCGCCTGGAGGCTCCCCGATCTACACTTTCCCGTGACAAGAAAGACGAAGAACTGATCAATAGAAAGATTAACAGTGTACATATATATTTCGGCTACTGTATATCTATCATTATATAAAAAGAATAACATTTTTTAAAAATGGTAAGTCAAATTCTTAGTCAACATGTTTTGCATTAATTACTTGCCATTAATGGTAATAAATATTTTTTTAAAGCTTCCCTGTGCAATTAATGCTTTCCAAGATTTTTTGGATGTTGTTATTTTGTAATTGACCAATGCACTGATTTTGCGTTAGAAAATCTTATCCCATTAAAAAATCTTATCCTATTAAATCTCCTTAATATAACACTTATTTTATATTAAGAAATAATAATACCACGAATTTTGATTTTCAATCCTTCAGAAATTAAAGAATCTTATAAATTAAATGTCAGCACTTAACAAAAAAAATCGGCACATGTAAGAAATTTAAAGGGCATATTCATAACTATCAGGTGGAATTGAATACACCCTAAGCATGTAATTCTATCCATTCATAGAATATGGATCTTTTGCATAAATTAAATTGCACATAGAAACTTACAAGAATCCAACTTATAGTCCTTCCCTGTTTTCTTTATCTATCTGCGATCTCTTCATGGATCTATCTTTCTCGTACTCTCCAATGATGGATCATTTGCTTGCCTATGAATTGTTTCTCTCTCCCGCGTCTCTCGTCTTTTCACAAAGCCCTTGATGTTGAGAACTTTATTTTGCGTATGAGATGGGAGAGAGGGGCATGTAGTATATATAGGAAGAGGAGACTTACAATCCTAATCCCACTAACATTCCCCATGTTCTAACCTAACTTACTGTCCAAGTCAAACATCACAAATTGGACTCTTTAATATTAGAACATTAAATAATCCATTAAATATATATTCACCGTAATTTAGTTTGACTATTAATTCAATTAGGTCCAATTAATTTATATGGTCCACAATAATAGAATAATATATAAAATATTATTACATTCTCCCACTTGGACCATATAAGTGTCGAAACCCAAAGAATTACTTTAAGCGCGCACCTTTCATCAAACTTATGATTGAATACATATATTTATAAGTTTAAAATTAAAATAGAAATTAACCGAGTCATGGCGGTCACAAGTCTTCGAGCGACATGATCCCTTCCATGTACCACAAATCATTTCTATTTCAACTTAACTTTAATATGGGACAAACCATTCGTACCATAACTATAAGTCATCCAACATTTATGTACATACTTATAAAAATCAAATATCTATAATGATGATGTCATATGTGAAGAACAAAATATCTATAATTGAATTCAATAAATATCTAAACAATTTGAGCAACAAAAACTAGTATCAATACAACAAAGCCCCATGCGTTAACCCCATTTTTTCTACATGCCTTGCAAAGGCTATAGGGGCTAACCCTTTAGTTAATGGATCCGCTATCATGCAATCAGTACTAATGTGCTCAAATGACATATTTTGTTTCTTCACTTCTTCTTTTACGACCAAGTATTTCAACTCTATGTGTTTTGCACCCTTTGAGTACTTGTCGTTCTTTGAGAAAAATACTGCTGCGGAATTATCACAATAAATACTCAGTGGCTTGGACAAGATGTCGACATTTCCAAGTCCTGAGATAGAGTTCCGTAGCCATAAGCCCTGAATCGTGGCCTCAAAGCATGCCACAAACTCAGCCTCCATCGTGGAAGTCGCAATGATGGACTGTTTTCCACTTTTCCATGATACTGCTCCTCCAGCCATTAGGAACAAGTAGCCGAATGTTGATTTCCTACTATCCACACATCCAGCGTAGTCCGAATCCGAGAATCCGATCACTTCAAACGAATCGGATCTCCTATAAGTAAGCATGTGTTCTTTGGTGCCTTGTAAATACCTAAGAACTTTCTTCGCAGCCTTCCAATGATCAAGTCCGGGATTACTTTGGTATCTTCCCAGCATACCAACGGCAAAACTGATATCAGGCCTAGTACAGGTCTGTACGTACATCAAACTCCCAACTAAAGAAGCATAAGGAATAATCTCCATCTCTTTTCGTTCCATTTCACTTTGCGGACATTGTTTAAGGCTAAACTTATCCCCTTTCTGAATTGGAACTACTCCTGCAGAGCAACCATCCATTTTATATCTCTTTAAAACTTTCGAAATATAACTTTTCTGTGATAAACCTAAAAGTCCTTGTGACCTATTCCGGAATATTTCTATTCCAATAACAAAGGACGCTTCACCCATATCCTTCATTTCGAATTTTTTAGAGAGATAATGCTTTACTTCGTGCAACATGTCCACATTATTAGCAGCTATCAATATATCACCAACATACAAAACTAAAATAACGAACCTACTCCTACTGACCTTAATGTAGATACACCGATCCACGGTATTCTCTACAAAACCATAAGCAGTGATGATATCATTAAATTTGAGGTACCATTGGCGAGAGGCTTGCTTTAGTCCATATATCGATCTATTTAACTTACACACTAACTTTTCCTTTCCTGTGATCTCAAAACCATCTGGTTGGTTAATATAAACTTCCTCTTCCAATTCTCCATTTAGGAAGGCAGTCTTTTACGTCCATTTGATGAAGCTCCAAGTCATAATGAGCTACCATTGCCAATACAATTCTCAAGGAATCTTTCTTCGAAACCGGAGAAAATGTTTCCTTGTAGTCAATGCCTTCCTCTTGGGTGTATCCTTTAGCAACAAGTCTAGCTTTATATCTTTCGATATTACCTTTAGAGTCGTGTTTGGTTTCGAAAAAACCCATTTACACCCAACTATTTTAGACCCTTCAGGTAAATCTATTGAATTCAAGACCTTATTTTCATCTATTGACTTTAATTTTTCTTTCATGGCATTGATAAACTTTTCTACAGTTTTTACTTTTCATGGCTTGTTTTTCAATGGAATGCTTGTTCTTTTGTTTCAAAGTCCCATCATTTCTTTTGTTTCATTAATCCTTGTTTTTCTGGATCATTTTGATAATTTTTACTTTATCGAAAGATATAAAGTTAGACTTGTTTCTAAAGGTTACACCCAAAAGGAAGGCATTGACTACAAGGAAACACTCTCTCTCGTTTCGAGAAAGATTCCTTGACAATTGTAATGGTAATGCTGGCTTTGTATGAGTTTGAGCTTTATCAAATGGACATAAAGATCACCTTCTAAATGATAAACTTAAAAAGGAGATCTACATGAACTAATTAAAAGTTTTTTAGATCAAAAGAAATGAAACATTAGTGTGTAAGGTGAATAGATCGATATATGGACTAAAATAAGTCTCTCGTCAATGGTATCTTAAGTTTAATGATACCATCACTGCTTATGGTTTTGTAGAGAATACCGTAGATCGGTGTATCTACATTAAGGTCAGTGGGAGTAGATTTGTTATTTAGTTTCGTATGTCGATGACATATTATAGTTGCTAATAATGTGGACATGTTGCACGAAGTAAAGTATTATCTCTCTAAAAAAGTTATGAAATAAAGGATGTGGATGAAACGTCCTTGCTGATTGGAACATAAATATTCTGAAATAGATCACAAGGACTAAAAGTTTATCCCATAAAAGTTTTATTTGAGAGATAATGGATGGTTGTTCCGTATAATTCCAATTAATAAAAGGGACACATTTAGTCTAAAATAAATGTTCGAAAGGTGAAATGGAATGAAAAGTGATAGAGAAAATTCCTTAGATATAAATGATTAGGAGTCTTAAGCGAGACGAACCTGTACTAGGTTTGATAATATATTTGTTGTTGGTACGTTAAACAACTATAAAAATGATTTTAAATGATTATGCTGCAAAGAAATTTTTAAAGTACTTACAAGGCATTAAAGAACACATGCTAACTTAAAGAAGATCCAAATTATTGGTTATAATTGGATACTCGGATTCAGACTTTTGCTCATAATGTCTAAAGGAGCAAAATTATGGAAAGGTGGAACAAAAGTCCATCATCGTGACTTCCACGGTGTAGGGTTGAGTTTGTGGTATGCTTTGAGGCCTCTCCAAAACTCTATCCGGATTTTATTTAAAATCACGAATACCTCGCTCAATCAATTCTCCAAAATATAAGTCCGAGTTATTGTCTAATAAATTTTTTTAGGGTATCTACTATATAAAAAAGCAATTCTCCAAAATATAAGTCCTCTAATAAAATTTTTTTAGGATATCTACTATATAAAAAAATTAGCGCATGTTGTATTGTCTAATTATTTTTTTATGGTATTTGTAATTACTAATATTTTTGCTTAAAATTATTAATGTTTGTTAGACCAACGGTTTTTTAGACTATAATATATAACAGTGGATATAACTCTAAATATATTTTTATATATAATATTATATATAATTTAAACATGTTGTTTGAGTATTTTTTTTACACATTCGTTAAAGTGTATATATATAGAGAGAGAAATGTTAACTTTAAGTGATTTTAGATACTTTTTTTATAAAATAGTTTAGAAAAAAATGAGATAATTTTATATTTTTCAAGAATAATATATAATATTTTAGATACTTTTACACACTTTATATAATAGTTTAGGTATTCTTAATGTTTTAAAAATATTTAGACAAATTTTACATATCCTCTAGATTAAGAAATTGTTTTCCTTACAAAATAGTTTAGAAAAATTTTAGGTGACTCCACACATATTTCAAAAATAATGTAAAATATTTTGAATACTTTTTAGATATGTGATATAAGATTTTGTATTACATAAAAAGAGAATAAGAGTTATAAAGCACGGTAATTTTAGATATAAAATTCTATTTTATTTGTTATAACTTACATGGAAGTTATGTTTAATTATCAATATCATCTCAATGCCTTGCTTTGCTTTTTTTTACTTCGTTTCGCGAGACAATATCTCTTATTAGACTCATAATATTTTATATAATTTTAAACATATTGTTTAGACAATTTTGTACACATTATACATGTCCACATACACATATACATATACATATGTTAAATATAAATAGTTTTAGGCATGTTTTTTTTACAAAATAGTTTAAGAAATTTTTAGATGACTCCACATCTTTCAATAATGATATTTAAAATTTTAGATACTTTTACATATGTTATAAAATATTTTAGACGTTTTTAATACTTTAAACATTCATTTTTTTCAAATTCTTTTATACAAGATAATTATATATTTTGTACAACTCATATACGATAAATTATATTACATATGAAGTTCACATCTTTAATTTATAATTATTAGTTAATATTATTTAACTTCATCTTTAATTTAAAATCATTAACTAATATTGTTTACCCGTGCATCGCACGGGTGGCCGTCGGGCAGAGCTGGGTGGCCGTCGGGGAGGAGCCGGCGTGTCTGTGTGTGTATGTGTGTGTGCCCGATCTCTGTGTGGGTGTGTGTGGTGTGTGTGCAGATCTAGTTTCAGCGTGTGTAATTGATTGTGTTTGAGTGTGTGTGTGTGTGTGGTGTGTGTATACGTGTGTCTCTTGTGCGTAGGCGTGTGTTTTGTGTGTGTTAAGTGTGTAGGTGTGATGTGGCATGGTGACGTGTAATAGTAATGTCCAAATTACCCTTAATTAGTCTAATATCTTGATTTTTTTTTAGCCATCCGATCTAATGGTTAAAATATATTCTTATTTCTTTCATTGAGAATCATTCTCATTTGAACCCAACCTTATATATATATATAGGATGTGGTTCAAATGAGAACCAAGTCTTAATTTGAGAACCGTGAGAACTGCTATTTTTAATTGTACTATGATTGATTCTGTTTGGTGCTATTTTTAATCAAGATAATTTTATTAAAAATAACAACACAATTTCTGTTAACATTTGTAAAATGATAGCATCATTTAATATGAAAAATAGCATCATACACAATTAAAAATAACATAAAAAACGGTAATCACGGTTCTCACACCAGAACTAGTTTTTATTTGAACCAACCCCTATATATATATAGGATGTGGTACCGTGAGAACCGCTACTTTTAATTGTATGAAGTGCTATGATTAAGTGTGTTTTAGTGCTATTTTTAACCAGAATTTATTTTGTGAAAAATAGCAACACAATTTATATTTACATTTGTGAAAATGATAGCATCATGTAATATTAAAAATAGAATCATCCACAATTAAAAAATAACATGAAATATGATTATCACGGTTCTCACACTAGATTTGGTTTTTATTTGAACGATTCCCTATATATATATATATATTTTTTTTTTTTTTTAACTTGAGAATTAGAGTAATGATTAAAAAGTGTTGGAGACTGGAGGGATTCTCAATTTTCAAGCGTATTTATTGAGCAGTTTGAGTTTGGCTCGAGAAATTTCAACAGCTTGAGATCATTAACTCAACAAATATTTTAATAGCTCGAGATAGATTAATTTATTAAACAAATGAATTTCGTTTGAGACCACGAATAGAGCTACCCAATTCACAATATAATATGGGAAATCACGGAATGATTATGTGAGAAATATTAGTCATTAGATATACATATAAATTAGTTATTATAGATAATCCATGATTAAAAATCCTTACCGAATCATTTCGTAATGAGATTATAACCTTTCCCATACATATATACTTACAAATATAAAAAAAATTTGCAACAAGATAATAAAAATAAAAATACACAAATTTAGAGTATGTGAAGAAAAAAAAATCCAACGTGGCGGGCCTGGCCGACTCGACCTTGGTACAGATCCGCCCGTCCGTCTCGGCTCGTGGGTCATATGGTACAAATGTATGACAATGATCCGGCACTGTTAAAATTCGGGCCGGGCTTGAAAAATAGAAGACATTTTGATATCAAAATCAATATTTTTCTCCTCGTTGAATTAAATTAGATTAAATAATACAACATAATAAATTTGACGAATGCTGAAGCACTAGGCAGGTAACAATTATTCATAATACTGGTGGCCGTGAGAGATTACTTGGTAGTACAAGGGCTAAAAGCTAACAAACAACAACCGAGCCACGCGGGTCGAATAAACGCCGCTCAGCCGTCATCGCCGCCGCCGCCGCAGCCATGGATCCTCAAAGCCAGACCACTTCACTACAACGACTCCAAAATGTGGAGAAGGTAAATTTGATAACATCTCAAAATCATTGGAATGTATTGAGTATGAATTTTCTGTTCCCGTGTTCACAGAGAATAGTGAGGGTTTTGGAGCTAGCCGGCGGAGTAATGGAGGAAATGGCCAATCCAAGCGGCCCCAGAAAGGAGATCGTTAACAGCAACTGCACTGAGTTCATGCAATTAGTCAAGGTCTTTTCCACGTTCCCTTTTCCACTATCGCTCTTCAAGCGATTTTATCAGATTATAGTTGATTAAGGGAAAAAAGTTTCGGGAGCTTAGAAGCTCAATGAGGAAACCATCTGTGTTTTTTTGCATATTTGTTTGATTAGGATATTCAGATGACGCTGAGAGAGGAAATTAAAAGCACTTGCGAGTACCGTCCGTTCGAGAAGTGTGACTATGTTCCGAGGATATCGAACGAGATCTGTTGTAAGAAATTGGAGTATGTCATATCCCAGCTTGATGAGATGAAGCGAACAATTGAGGAGTATGGTGATGGAGCTTGAGGTTTTGCTTTGGGAAAACTGTAAGTAATCTAGTTCACTGACAATTTTGGAGCAGTTAGAAGGGAAATTGTTTTGTGGACTAGCCATCATTAAAAATATGGGGGCAATGTGATTAGATATGATTGTCACTCGAATTGCAAATGTAAGTGTAATAGGTACTGTTTTCTAAGTTGATTGAGATGAGAATTGTTTAATGCATAAGAAACTTAAGAGTTCTAAGTTCTAACCCAATTGGTTGTCCCATTTTCCTCCACAGTTCAAAATTTCAATTGAGTCGGTGGTGTTTATATTCATTTGCTTTGCACTTCCATTTTCATCATGCTAAGCCTAACTTGGTTGACTGCTGGATTATCTTCTAGTTGAGGTGTTTCTTTACCCAAAAAATTGAAGATTGGGTGGACTGTTGGCTTCGGAGCATGAGCTTAATTTATAGGTGTTGAAATAGTGCATTTCTAATTTACATTTTACAGTATGTTTTGTTGGATGGCTGCGTTGGTGCCTGTTCATTCAATGGGTTTACAATGTGCAAAACTGGTTGATACCTTGTAGAGACTCTTAAGGTTCGTTTGATAATGTTTTTATTATTATCTCATGCCGGGCATATCTGGCTATCTGCTGTTTTATGAATATTAAAAATATATTTGGATGAATGATGTTTGATGGAAAATTATAGTTATAAATTCAACTTGCTTATAACAGATTAGAGGTTGTTTTTGTTTTGGTAGTTTCTTAAAAGACCATTTTCATAATATGTGCATACAGAACTGTAGAAATTGGTTAAAATGGGTTACTTTGAAAATATAATTATACTTTAAGAGTTTTTTAGATTGAGTTCTAGGCGGCTGAGGGTACTACCCAACTGATGTTATTAGACTAATATAATATTAATATAGATGGAAACAATAGAGATAGGATTCTCCTTAAGCATTCAATTCTGATAAGGTAATCTATTAGGTTGACAGTAAGCACATTGGGTTTATTTAATAGTTGTAACAAGGTAATATACAATCAGATGTGGCTGGTAATTGTGGGTCTCACTAGGGCCATGAATGCTTTAGTCGGGTGGCATGAGAAACTTCTTTAATGGATAGAATTAGGGGGTTCAAATCCAATCCGGCAAGGNCAACAGTAGGCATCGCAAGTGGCTTGTATAAAGGTTAAACTTGAGAAAATGGTTTGAAAAATTAGGATTATTAACGTTGAGAAGTATTTTGCTGGGTAAATAAAATGAGAAGTTAAATATTGGTGGCACTGAATTTCCTTATCCTCTTTTTACTTCTTTTCCTTGTATTTTTTGAACTATAATTTCAATGTTTTAAAATATCTACAAACCTGTCACTGAACTTCAAAATATAATAACAAGCCCTTAACTTTTTAGCAGTGTTGAGTTTCTTCTCAAGAAACTTCTACCTGGTCATAAAAAGAATACAGTTGTAATGTGGCGTTTGAAAGCTTGTGACACTTAAATGATGTAACATAGGGCGAACTTGTATCCTTCTCCCCTTATCTCAACCTACAAGCTAGCTTCTTTCCTGGAAATTGCACCATCTGAATTTTAGAATTAAATTTTAATCAGCGTTCATGTGTTCCATCTTATTGTTGCCGACAGTTTTTCCGCAATCTGAATTTATTTCGTCTTCTAAAATTTAACCGCGATAGTTCTTTTAACTTTTTGTTTGTGAAATAGCTAGTATTATTACACATGCGGAGGTAATTAAACTGACTGTAGTAATCAAGCACCAAAATTTACCTGCTTGCCATTCATGAATTCAACTGCACTTTCTTATATTTTCATATTTAATGTTCCTGGTCTTAGTTCGGTGTGTGATGCATTGTTTTCTGGAATAACTTTTAGAAAAAAAAAAATGAAGAAGAAGAAGAAGAAGAATTAGACAACCACCAAATTTAAATTGCTGAGAAACTTCAGTCATTACATAAAACAACTTGATACAAGTTTATTTCCTGCAATAACAACGCATGCGGGTTTTCATTTCCTAATCAGCAATCTCTCATATGACCATAGATCTTTATTTTGCCCGACCAAATCATCTCTTGCATGCTCATCCAATGCTAATAATAGGTCAGACATTTTTATTTTTGTTGTACCGACCCATCTTCCGGCTGCTTGTGCTGTAATTTCTCGACTCATTGATTGGTGGACCAATTCCTTTTTTACTGGCCTCTTCATAAAGCCCTGAGTCTGAAGTTGGTCGGACTTCTGGCCTCGGCTGGAATGAGTCTGTTGGATCCCCTTTTTGCATGGCATCATAGGTGATACTTCGTGCTGCGATTGCTTGAAGCAAGACAGAACATATCAGCAGGACTCGGACGATACCTATGATATTGAGGTTAGCCATTTTTTTTTTTCTTTTTCTCTGACTGTTCTGAGATATTCTGAGTACTCTCACGGCATGGGGTGGTAAGATATATAGCCAATTACTGTGGGGCCATTGCTGGTGAAGAATTAAATGTGGAAATTGGAAAAGAACATTCTGAATAGGTGACAGTGAGTATGCTGATGGTGGATTGCTTCAATTTTGCATAAATATTGATTTTTGGTCTCGAGACACATGTTCGATTGATATGCAGGACTGGGGTTGACTCTGTTCCAGCTCGATGTTTTTATTTTGTTATTATTATTGAGAGGGAAACACAGCAAACATGGTGACTCTTGCTGATTTGGGCATTTGGCCTTCATCTGAGTATAATTGACAACTTGAAATTTGTGTAGCTAGCTAAGCATTTTTTTAGGAAATTTTATGCTTTTATAACATGTGTTTAAAGCACATGAAATGCTATAATTATGGATTGGCTTAATTACCGAAAAAACACAGAAACTTATCCAAATTTTTAAATTTGACAAAACTTCTTAAGTTTGGCAAATAAATATACATTTTTTTTATAATTTTTTGAAATTTGGAGTGTCGAGCCAAGGATTGTACTGGACTTTAGAGTGCCCACAAATGGTGTGGTTCACTCTTGCGATCAACTTTCCATAGTGACTGTTGAGGATGCGCGTTTTCGAAGCCCATGGGTCCGACGACTAGTAGTAGTATGGCCACCCATATGGCCCATGTGGTAGTTGGGCAATTCTATAAGTTTCAACATGAGTCTGTGTGGATATGAGTACCATATCACAAGATAAATGTGGGTACCGGAACACATTTTACATTTTTTCTTATTTTTGGTAAGGACTCAACGTTCAGCCTCAGGTCTGGTCATAATATAGGCAGCGTAAGTGTGTTCTATTTGACATGGATTTTAACTTTTCGATGAGGATTTGAGTGTGACTGTAAAAGACAAGATTAGAACACGACTTTGCGGGAGTTTTTGAGTACACGGGTACTTGTTGAGAAAATTATATTTAAAATTAAATTATAATAACAACAAAAATTGTTTTAATTTCTTAAATGTTATTAATTATATTTAAAATGACATCGTCACTTACACAACTTCCCATCTTATATTAAATATAACTTTTTTTAAAAAAAAAATTATATCACATAACTACTTTGTCGTTAAGTTCTTTTTTTTTTTCAAACGGCATAATTTCTTTAAAAGAACACATTATTACAAGCAGATAACAACCGGTAACAGCCAGAAAGAGCAGCTACACAGTTGAAATCTTTGAGAGGACAGCCCAACTGGCAGCCTAATCGGAATACGCACAACTAGCAGCCCAACTTTGTGGTTAAGTTAGTTAAATAGTTTTTTTTTGGAATTAATATTAATAGGTAATTTAAATTTAATTATAAAGATAAATAAAATTATTTATTTATTTTGTATGCAAAATATAGATGTCAAATCAAAACTCCTCAAGACATGATTAATTTCATATGTTATACATAAAAATTTGTTAATAAATAAAAACATTATTAACTTTTAAATATATTTATAATTTAAGTTAGTAAATTTAATATTTGTATATTTTTAAAAGAAAGATTGAAAAAAATTTATACTTTATAAATCACGTCTACAATAGAAATAGTATTAAAATATAATTAATGCTCTTAAAAGTGAGGTAGCATCGCCCTCGAAGCTAGCGGGGACGTTAGGAAGAGCCTCCCAGATGGCAACGCGGTCGAACGCACCACATTAAAGTTTGGAGCGTGAACCTATTTCTCAGCCTGGCCTATTGTATAATAGTCCATGGTAATGGCCGAGCTTTTCTCAAGAAAGGCAGTAGACTTGAGAAAGTCCTCGATCACCTGCTTACGGTATTCTTCCAGAAATTGATGGCTATGCTCGTAGTGAAAAGTAGCTGCCGAGCCTGCGGGACAGTGGCAATGCTAGCACTCTTCACATCCTCTTTTCGCCGAGCAACCTCCCACTCGAGCTCGGTGTCCTTGGCCTTGAGCTCGACCTTGTGACGGAGCCCATCTTTCTTGAGCTGTTGAGCCAGCTCATGCCTCGCCAGGGTCAGCTGTTGATTTTTCTATCAGCTGCCGGACTTTTTTTTCCAGGTCGAATATTGGACGACCAGAGCTATCTAGGGGAGCATCGAGCAAAAGAACGATAGAGAAAAGAGTCTGAATTTAGAACAAAAAACAAAGTGTTAGAACCATGCAGAAGTGTGGAGTTTGAAGTTCTTGAGGTGTAAGTGAGGCCGAAGTCAAAATCTTACTTGCGCTACAGCCCGTGCGACATAATCACACTAAGCCTTAAGTCAGGCCCCAAGCGGGCGGCGTCTGATGCAAGCAGAGCCTGCATAAGGTAGGGAGTCACCTTCTTGAGGTGTAGTGACCTCCTTTTCTTTCCCCTCGGTGCGAGGCCTCTTGCCGCTTGCATCGACCTGTGGGTACTATGGTGCTTCTGGCCAATGGTCGAGTCGGCGCCCTTTTCGCTGGATGGATCAACTTGCTTGTCGACCTGTTGGCTGGACGACTTGATTGGAGGAAGAACGTGTTTTTGTTGCCTGGTTAGGGCGGTCTTATCGACCTCTGAGAACTTACCCTTTTGAGGGGCCGTTTGGCTAGTCGGAGCTGCCCCCTTGGTTGAGGGACTCCTCAAAGACATCAAGCGCTCCGCATAAAGTGTAAAGCATATGGTTAGTTTCAATAAAAACAACGACGACCTAATTTTAAATTCGAGCTTACCAGGCTTGTTCTCATCTCAGATTTGGAGTGCTTGATGTTTTTGTTCGGAGGGAGGAGACTAAGGTCGCATTATGAGCAGACCATAGTGGAACAAGATCCTCTTGCTGGAGAGAAAGGACTTTGGAGGCGACCGGGTTCACATTCTAAGATTTTATTCGCTAGTCGAACACCGGGTTTCGAGCAGTCTTGGGTTTTGAAAGGAATGGCCTCGAGCCATGGGGTCAAAGCCCAAAGAAAAGGGGTAGATGGTTGAACAAAAACAAATTTCCACTTCCATTTGAGAAAATTTGAAGGGATGCCGAATAAGAATTTAGTCTTATCGCAGCTCTGGAGAAACAAAATATGATTGGGCTACAAATTTGTATATATGACCGTATCAATTAGACAAATCCAACGGTGACTCCTGACTGAAATTACTCTGGAAGGCACCAAAATGGCCCCCAAATAGAGAAAAATCGAATTTTGACTTAAATTATTCTGAATTAAAAATTGAGCAGGCATACGAACTTCAATTGTGCTTATTTGTTTTTTTTTGGGTATAATCATCATAACAAGAAGAATCCAATAGTGGATCACCCACCTAAAACAGACGCATGATAGTGTAAAAATTACATCAGACATAAAACAATATAAATTATTTTGATGAAAATTAAGTGGCGAAAAAACTTCTATTGAATTAAATTTTTTTGCGTACTACTGTCTTGATAATAAAAAATTCAACGATAGATCAGCCGCCTAAAATGACCGTCGACTGACGCCAGAATTAGGCCGCATAGAAAATAGTGAAATTTATTCCGTGACCCACATAATTAGTGTACATATTTTTTATTTTTTTGATAAATTAAAGTATTAAGTTCAATGTTTGACAATACACTGTACCTTTTTTTAGAAATAAGTTATTAGAGTGGGCCCAAAAAAATGACATATGTTAACTATGTATTTACAAATATGACGTACGTCTTTTTCACCTCAAAAATAATTTAACATTTTTTTCGCGCCAAATTTCCAAAACACTTAATTGTTATCGAGGTGATAACATCATAATGGAACAAAGATCACACCACATGATGATGTTATGATCTCACCATGATCACACTGTATAAGCACTATAATCACATCATATGGTTGCACCACATGATCGCACAACAAAACTATGCTACATGATTGCACAACATGATTGTACTACACGATCGCATTATGTGATTACACCTCGTAGGATGTAACACATGAGTTATAATAGTTATTTTGGGTTAAAAATATAACTAATTTTATGCTTACAATTATATAAAATTATCCACCGTTGATTAATTGTAAAGTTTCCTCACATTGGCAAGGAAAGCGTTGAGTACGAGCGACGCTTTTAAACTGTACAGAACCTGAGGAAAAACGGAACTACCCCAGGCGAAAATTGGGCCTGATGCCCGCGTATACGAAATCGATCGCTGTCTCAGCCAAGCCCATAGCGGTTTTCACAGTCACATTCGGCGTCACAGTCTCCATCGTGTTTCTCAACCGCCCAAACCCGCTTCCGATTCAACCCGACCCGATGGCGCGGAGCTTTGTGCTGTGGCTGCACGGGCTGGGCGATTCGGGCCCTGCAAACGAGCCAATCAGGACGTTCTTCACTTCTTCGGTGTTCAGGAACACCAACTGGTCCTTCCCTTCAGCTCCTTCCAATCCTGTTACCTGTAATTGTGAGTTGTTTAATTTCATCTGTATAAAATTTGCTAATTGCTTTAGGTT